>CAWUFW010000848.1:620000-1060000 GCA_963921515.1 Calotriton arnoldi | reverse complement strand
GCAGTTATCGGGTCCAGTAAAGCATCAACCTCCGGTGGCGTAGCTGATGGAAGTGTCAGACGGAGGTCCAACACACATTCCTCTCCGCAGAACAGGCATCGGAGAACAGGTAAGACACAGTCCATCCAGACTGGTCTAAATGACAGGAACCAAGAGGCGCTCAGTTCCCGTAGGCGAGGTGTGCCCAGATGTTGTACCATGCGATCACAGTATTTGTATTTATAAAGTTTGGTATAACTCCGAGGACCGTCGTCTGAAAGGTGCTTAACAGTGCGGAACCAATGGTCTTAAATAGGTGTACAACACCCATCGTATCAGACATATTAAAAATACGACTTACCATTTCTGTGAAATTGAAAGGGCAGTTTGTACGTATAAGTGCCTGTATCCCAGTCGCGGACCTTGCGATCTTGAGATCAAAGGTCTCCCGGGCGGAGGTTAAGGGCACGGTTCGTTGTAAAAGCATGGCTTTCATTCTGCTCAGAGTATCAAACCGTATAAAGGAAACATTTAGCGAAGGTTATAACGGCGCCTCCCTGACTTTGTGTTGGTGGAAACAATGCTTGCATACAGCAAGTAACCCTGGAGCTCACAGTGACTAGATATCCGATGCCCGGAAGCATCCCACAACAACCTTGATCATTCAGCATCAAGTAACTCCCATTCAAGAGAAGTCTGAATACCGGATTAACCACAGCTGCCGGGGTACCTCTCAAATGACAGGACAAGTTCGCCACAGACCCATTACAAGCCCCGTGTAGCATAATATCCTGGCATATGAGAGATCCACTTAAAGCGTTCTCGCAGTTAGTTCCGCTTAGAAACACTTCCAGATCCCCACTCCTGCATCGAAATCTGTATGGTAAATCCCAGGATTCCCTGATGAATTCCTTACCCATCTTTTCATTTCTGCCTGCCTGTTGCTGTTCTAGGCAATACTGAAACTGGAAAGTTGCGACCGGTAATGTTATATGGCCGTGGATTAACCATTCTGTGGATGGTGACTCTGCCACAGTAAAGGGTAACCTATCCAGTTTTTCAATATGCAGCATTGTATATTTTGCTCCCCTCTGTGCACGTTGCAGTCGTTGCGCACCGGTTATGAGCCTTGGCGTTTTATCAACAGTACATCATTGTTTTCTGCATACAATCTAACAGAAAAACAGATAACTGATACATCTGTTGCAGTGAGAGAATTAGCCTGCTGTATCCATCTTGGATGTAATGCTTTCGCATCTGGGACACTTGCCTTTGTGGCAGCCTCTAAGGCCAGTTCCGGGGTTACTAAATACAAAAACCCTCCCCAAGGCAGGGAGAGAGGATCACCTGCCTAAAAATAAATCTGAGCCCACTGCGTCTCTGGTAGACTATAGGAAATCACTAACACGAGGAGCAAGATCAAAGATGTGTCAGACAAAAAGAATGTATAGAAAATAAACTGGAAAGATAAAGCAAAATATGTATTCAAATTATTCAACAAATGACAATTTCAAAAGACAGTTGTTTTTTCAATAATAATTTTAGATATGTATACATCAAATTCAAAACAACACAAACAACATCATACCAAGAACATATAGTGTTCTTAAAGTCCCTAAAGGACCAAATGGAAAAATACCCCCAACAGAATGAATAACGGCAAAAACAGTTAAAAAATAGTAGTCATACCAATTACACACAGTCATTCATACCTAAATCTCATTCATACTACTGTCTTACTCATACAAACACTCAATAAAAAAGAATTGCATAAATATGGAAATAGGAACCAAAACATCGGAATACAGTAGTATTATGATAATCAATCCATTGAATTAAACAGGAAACATCTCAGATGAGACGCTAGGCACAAAAGCAGATTCCAATCAGTGTTATTCAACAGTGCATCGATATCAATAAAAGGTTGATTAGAAAAACATATAAATTATACAGTAAATGTTCATTGGTTCTTATATCTATAACACCTTATGGAACCTATTTAAACACGGTGCCACAGTTCCGGGGTTACGACAATTATTTGTTTCCCCTGAGCTAGTGCTCTTTCTCTCACTACAGCAGTCTGTACTGCCGTCAGAATTTTCTCTGTAGGTGCAAAACGCATCTCAGCGTTAGTGTACAAATGTGATTTATATGCAATTGGTACTGTTTCTCCTTCATTGAAGGTTAAGTAAGTGTACCCTGATTGACCTGCGACTACGCGGATCACCAGGTTGCGTACGTTTACGCGTGTCTAAGTGTTTTGATGATATATCAGCTTGTAGGGAACGAAGGATATTTGTGTGTTCCTGTATCCATTGTCTAACTGAAAAGTCAGGTCTTATTAAGTCGTAGAAAGGTTTTACTCTCTCTGCGTAATCCAAAATGTATGTTCTGCCAAAATTCAAAAATCCCAGTATGGACTGTAAATTTTTTAAAGGATTTTGGAGGTTGTAGCAGTGCGCACTTTTCTAAAAAGTGGGCTGCCAGGCTTTTGCCTTCACTTGAAAGCTCATATCCCAAAAATAGGACATTGAGGTGGGCTGTTTTCGATTTCTTAAAATTAAATTTGTAGCCCTCAGAGGCGAAACCCAAAATTATGGTGCTCACCCTGGTCAAGTGTTCCTCTAAGTCATCATCCATTAGATAAATATCATCTACATAGGATAATGCTTCCTCATTAAAATTCTGTAGTAACTCTGTTACCCTCCTTGAGAATAACCCCGGGCTATTCTTATACCCTTGGGGGAGTCGACTAAATTGACTCTGGTACCCTAGCGCTGAGAAGGCTGTCAAATATTTGCTTTCAGGCGCTATGTTTTGGCAGAAAAATCCATTTGAGATATCTAATGTTGTTTTGTATTTTTTCCGCACAATGTTAATCATTAATGCGGCACTATGTGCATTCTGAACTGCAAATGTTTTCGTGCATGAGTTAGGGTGTCTATAGTCTAAAACTAGACGATATGAATTGTCGGGTTTCATTACGGGAAACAAAGGATTATTCATTGATAAGGTGCATGCTTCAATTACACCTTGGTATTCAAGTTGATCTAAGATCTCCCTGACCTGTTTTTTTAGCTTCCTGTTTTATAGGGTACTATCTTTGTGGAGTTGGGGTTTTTATTTGAATTACGTGGTGGGGTGACTCTTCATCCCACCCTACGTGGTTGCGGTATAATGCTGGAGCAAGGGCTACTGCCCACTCCTGCGCATATGTATGTCTTAAGTGTGTAGGGACTAGGTCGGAGAAAGCTGGAAAAATTACAGTTTCCCCCTGTGGGTATTCCATAACAATAGTAGGCGGCCAATCTCTTTCTGCTAATAGGATGTCGTAGCCAGAAGTCAGGTTCTCCCAAAAGAGACCCTCAACTTGTCTGGGCTTGTCCCCCTCCATTTGGAGTGTTATTTCGTGTAACCTGTGTGGGACACTCACCCTAGTATCAGGTGTTTCCACCGTGATATACTCACTCAACTCCGCTGTCACCAGAAATTCCATCAGGTTCCGGTGAGCTATTGTTACTTCTGCTGCGCTGTCCAGCATCGTCAGAGCCCATTCCCCGTTCAGTAGTTGAGTCCTCAGAATTCTGGGCATGCCTAACTTTGAGGCCTGCTACCTTCTTCTTTTTAAATTGAGGTTTCGTTTTGGGTTTTTCTTCTTTCTTTGAAGCGTAGTCCGAAGTGCGTTGCCTGTATCTGGGCTTTGTACGCTCTTCTTGTCTCTGTTCTGACCGTCCTTCCCTCTCCGAGTTTTTTGATGAACCCTGAAAGGAACGAGAGGATTGTGTATCAGTGTCCTGATACCTATCAGGTTTTTTAATGTTATCTCTATTCCTTAGATTATATCTCCTTTCTGGTGGCTCCTGTTGAGGAGACCTTCCCCTGGAGTGAGATCTGTTCTTTTGCTTTTTATTATTGTCCCATTTCTTCTTTGAAGAAACCGGTGTTTGCTTTGCCTGTTCTTTATCTGTACCCGCCACTAGTTGAGGTTTTACCGGTCTAGCTCCCAAACTGTCTCTACTTAATTCCGCATAAGCAGTTTCAATAATTTTAGGTAGTTCTGTCTCCTGTTGTAATGGAGTGAAATCTCTCAGATCTTGGCGTATTGCCACCGATGCTGCTTCCCCTTTAATATTTGCTAATATTATCGCAGATACCTGGGCAAAGTTATTTAGCAACTTCATCCCTAAGTTTAGAGCAGGCTCTGCTCCATACTCATTCTGTATTTGTCTTAATACATCTGGTGTTACCGCTAAAGAAGGGATACCATGAGTCCTGGTATATATTGCAGCGAAAACTGTACCCCAAGAAGTACAGTCTTCTATAGAGGGAGCTATCCCCCATTGGCAAGCAAATCGTCAGTATTCTATGCTTTTCCTGAGGACCAGTGTGTGGAAACACTGCCTCCAGCTGTGTTATTTTTTGTGCTATCCAGAAGGGCATTTGTTCACGTTTAGTGGGCATTTTACCCATCACTGCGTGCAGTGTTTGTGGTGTAATTTTGGTTGTATTATTTTGGACTGGTCCTGGTTGTGTAGCCGGTGTTGGCTGAAGTGTGAGTGTTCTCATAACAAACTGTGTCATGTTTCTGTAAAGTCTTATTAATTCTTTATGCTGTACGAGTAAGTCTCCTCCTGGCATTGTGTCAATGTCAGGATGTGGTGTGTAGGCCGATAGCACTGGCCAAGTTGCTCCATCTCTTCCGAGCGGGCCGAGTCTTACTCTATTTCTTGTATGGGGGAGGGCACCTTTAAACCAGTAAAAATGTTTGTGGTAAGTTAGTGGAATTTCAATGTCCTCATATGGACTGTATTTGTTCGGTATGTCATCTTCGACATAGTAGTGAAATGTTTTTTTCAAAGCATTTGCCTGCGGGAATCTAATCCATGAATAGAATACCTCTGTTCTATATGATTCGTGTGCCTCAATCACGAAGGTCACTTGCCCACCCTTAATTGTAACACCATATGCTACTAGTTTTAGGGTGACGGCATTTCTAACATTTTCTGCAATGTGTATTGCATCTGCATCATCTTCCTCTGTTGTGAAGTTTAGTGCATTCCCTTCATCTACGTCTCCCTGCTCAGTCATTATTTTTAGAAAGGAGAGCGTTTCAAGGGAACTGAGATAAGGTGTTGTGCACAATTAGGAACACTGTATCCTTCAAGCTTGATTAAACCAACAGCCAATACATAGCAATTTTCCTACTCTGCTGCGGCGGATTTTGTTCCCTCCCACTCCAGACGTCTCTGGGGAAATTGTGAGTAGGGGTCTCTGAGAATAGCACGACTGAACTACTCAGATTTGACTGTTAAATAAGTGCCAATACCAACGTTGGCGGTGCCATGTCGTGTAGTTCCTATAAACCTTATATAGGATCTGCGCGTTTAGACAACATACACTGCGGGACTGGTGTTCAGACTCCCCCACTGGGTATGTTGGCCTGTGTACCAGCTAGCTCGCGATGCCACTATCACTTCCTCTTACCAAGGAGAGAATAGTTTTTTGCAACTATCCAACATGACAACCCTGATCCCTCAGGACCGTGGAAACAGTAACTTACTTTTCGCTCAGTCACTCGTGCTCACTTGTTCTCCGAGAGATACACAGAATAAACGGTTGGGACGTTTTCAATAAATATTTATTGAGCAGTCGTTATTCTAGCGTAAAATAAGTGCACTGAAATCACCAGTAGACAGTAGCATAGATAAATGAGTAGAAGCACTAAGAAAGTAAACAGATGGTAGGTCTCTACCATTTTTCTAAAATCATAAATACGGGCAAGTATATAGAATACATGGCAATAAAATGCGTACTCCTACGATGCACTCTAACTAGATGTACCAAAGTCTAGGATAAAGCCAACCACATTACCTGATGTGAGACTGCGGGACCCCGTTTTGGTCTTGAGCTGAACACCCCGCAAGGGATGTCAGACCACTGCGAGCTGGAGTATCTGCATGCAGGGACCTCAGCGTCTTGCGTCAGTGTGTCGGCCAGGAAGTCCTGATCTCCTCTGACTGTCTCAGCAAGATGTGGTGTTTAAATACCATAAGGTATCCCCAGGGGTTCTACCTTGCTGTGCCAGTGTCGGACTTAGGATGACGTCGGGAATGAACTTTATACTCGGTTATTATGCAGGAGATGTTGGTCCTGCTGTGATTCCAAGAAACTAAGAATCCTCATGCATAATTTATGAGGCCAGTGTCCAGGGAAAAAGCCTACGTACTTGTGTGTAGTATTGTAACTGGGTAAAAGGTCAGTCCTTCAAATCCGTTATGTATGTAGTATAGGAGAGATTGTAGGTGAAGGGTTATGATGTTACCTAGACCTATATCGGGGTACCTATATGAAATATAATAGTGTGTGTGTATCTATATATGTGTGTATATATATATGTGTATCTATATATATATATATTCACTGAAAAAACCATAGGTTTCAGACACGTTATAGTTAGAAATTAGCATTTAAAAAACCTTTGAAATTCACTGAAAAAACCATAGGTTTTAGGGACAGTTATAGTTAGTTGGACATTTCACTCGTACAAAACCATAGAAATTCCCCCGTTATAGTTAGTTCAGCTAACTATAACTCGCGCCCGCAATGCACTGCTGATGACGTCACATATTACATCACTCATGACATGGTCAGTGACATCACTGATGACATCACTGATGACATCTCAAATGACATCACTGATGACATCACTGATGACATCATCCAGTGACTGTGGGTTTCTGTAAAGTTTAAATATGTTTAATATATATAGGGAAAGGTGTATTGAAGAATGAGTGGGTGTATAAGTGTCTGAATGGATGATTTAGTACGTGAGTGACTGACTCTCCAAGTGAGTGATTAAATGTATCTTACTGAATGCATGGGTTAGTGACTAAACTGTGTGAATGTCTGTATCCGTCTGTCTGTTGGTTTGTAAGCGGCTGCATGGCTTTCTGAATAGCTACATGAGTGTCTACATGGGTTATTGATTGATTGTCTGAGTATCTGTATGGGTGCCTGAGTGTTTGTGTGGGTGGGGTGTGTGTGACTCTGTGCATAGATGTGTGAGTTGGTGATTCACTGGGTGCATGGTTTCAAGAGTGCATCTGTGATGGACTGTATGGGTGGGTGAGTGTGTGTATGGGTGTGTTAGTGATTGAATGTATATCTCAGTGGTACATGTGTGAGTAACTACATATGTGAAAGGCAGTATATATGTGTGTTGGAGTATATAAATGGCTATAAGTGAGAGTGTGTGATTGTGAGAGTGGCTGTATGGATGAGTGTGTACTTGTATCAGTGATTGTATAAGAGCGTAAGAATGTGCTAGTATTTGTATGAGTAAGTGAGCTGGTGTGTGTATAACTGTATAGGTGAGTAAATGGGTGTGTGATTAAGTTTTTGCATGACTGACTAGGTGTGTGAGTACCTCTATGGATGAGTGGCGGTGTGTGAGTGTTTATATAGGTGTATGAGTGCATATGATAGTCCTGTACTGAGTGACTAAGCATGAGTGACTGAACGGGTGAGTGAGTGGATGTGTGTGTAGACCTAAGAATCAGTGAGTGGGTATGTAGTTTTTGGTGTTGGAGTGTCTATGGTTTTGAGAATGGCAGTCTGTAATTTAGAGTGGGTGTATCAAAAGTTATATTAGGGTGTGAGAAGATGCATGAAATTATCACATGGATGATGTCATCAGTGATGTCATTTGAGATGTCATCAGTGATGTCATCAGTGATGTCACTGACCATGTCATGAGTGATGTAATATGTGACGTCATCAGCAGTGCATTGCGAGGCGCGAGTTATAGTTAGCTGAACTAACTATAACGGGGAATTTCTATGGTTTTGTACGAGTGAAATGTCCAACTAACTATAACTGTCCCTAAAACCTATGGTTTTTTCAGTGAATTTCAAAGGTTTTTTAAATGCTAATTTCTAACTATAACGTGTCTGAAACCTATGGTTTTTTCAGTGAATTTCAAAGGTTTTTTAAATGCTAATTTCTAACTATAACGTGCCTGAAACCTATGATTTTTTAAGTGAATTTCAAAGGTTTTTTTAAATGCTAGTTTCTAACTATGCCTACAGAGGTAGGACATGTGAAGAAAGAAGAAAAACGCACAGAAAGAAGCAAAAGATGTGCAGAAAGAACCAACAGAGGAGCAGAAAGAGGCCTTGTTGCAAAATCATCCTGTGCCCACAACTTTTTCAGACGGGTACTGGTGGTAACTGACTCTGACTAACCAGAGCCAGTGCTATGCTAAAAGACACTTAGAATACAGTGAAAACACCTACATACACTAGGGAACACTATGCGTTGGGGTACCCCTGTGATTAGCATGACCTCCTCTGCAAGTCCCTAGTACATAATAGGGCAGGGGGATTAAAACTACCTCTTAAAACGCGCTACAGGGCGCGTTTACACAGTGGTGAAGGGAGGGGGCCTGAGGTGACATGTGTGCAAACGCACCCCGTGGCGCGTTTTAAGTTGCGGGATTAAGTCCCTTGAATTCTGAGGGTCCCTGGGGCCCAACTAGCCCCCAGGTACCTACAGTTAGGACCACAGAGCTGAGTTGCAGAGAGGCGTTCCGAGGCGACGCACCTTTTTTCACCTCTCTGCAACGCAACTCTGTTGTGCTTACTGAAGGTACCTGGTGGGCTAGTTGGCCCCAGGGTCCCTCAGGATTCAAAGGGAATTAATTCCCCAACTTAAAACGCACCACAGGGCGTGTTTGCGCACATGTCACCTGAGGCCCCGCCCCCTCCCTTCACCACTGTGCAAACGCGCCCCGTGGTGCGTTTTAAGTTGGGGGATTAGGTCACCTTGAATCCTGAGGGTCCCTGGGGCCCAACTAGCCCACTAGGTACTTCCAGTAAGCACCACAGGCCTGCGTTGCAACGCCTGTAACAAATTGTGCAGTTGTGTTTAGGTAGTGAAGAGGGTCGTGCTGGGGGTAGTGTTTTAGGGTTTAGGGTAGTGCAGTGGTGTTTGTGTAGTGTAGGGGGTCATGCTGGGGGTAGATTTAGGGTTTAGGGTAGTGCAGTGGTGTTTGGGTAGTGTAGGGAGTCGTGCTGGGGAGTGTTTTAGGGTTTAGGGTAGTGCAGTGGTGTTTGGGTAGTGTAGGGGGTCGTGCTGGGGGTAGTGTTTTAGGGTTTAGTGCAGTGGTGTTTGGGTAGTGTAGGGGTACTGCTGGGGGTAGTTTTTTAGGGTTCAGGGTAGTGCAGTGGTGTTTGGGTAGTGTAGTGGTTCGTGCTGGGGGTAGTTTTTTAGGGTTTAGGGTAGTGCAGTGGTGTTTGTGTAGTGTAGGGGGTAGTGTTTTAGGGTTTAGGGTAGTGCAGTGGTGTTTGTGTAGTGTAGGAGGTCGTGTTTTAGGGTTTAGGGTAGTGCAGTGGTCTTTGGGTAGTGTAGGGGGTCATGCGGGGGGTAGTGTTTTAGGGTTTAGGGCAGTGCAGTGGTGTGTGGGTAGTGTAGGGGGTCGTGCTGGGGGGAGTGTTTTAGGGTTTAGGGCAGTGCAGTGGTGTTCGGGTAGTGTAGGGGGTCGTGCTGGGGGTAGTATTTTAGGGTTTAGGGCAGTGCAGTGGTGTTTGGGCAGTGTAGGGGGTAATGCTGGGGGTGGTGTTTTAGGGTTTAGGGCAGTGCAGTGGTGTTCGGGCAGTGAAGGGGGTCGTGCTGGGGGTGGTGTTTCAGGGTTTAGGGCAGTGCAGTGGTGTTCGGGCAGTGTAGGGGGTGGTGTTTCAGGGTTTAGGGCAGTGCAGTGGTGTTCGGGCAGTGTAGGGGTCGTGCAGGGGGTGGTGTTTCAGGGTTTAGGGCAGTGGTGTTCGGGCAGTGTAGGGGGTCGTGCTGGGGGTGGTGTTTCAGGGTTTGGGGCAGTGCAGTGGTGTTCGAGCAGTAAAGGGGGTCGTGCTGGGGGTGGTGTTTCAGGGTTTAGGGCAGTGCAGTGGTGTTCGGGCAGTGTAGGGGGTGCTGCAGGGGGTGGTGTTTCAGGGTTTAGGGCAGTGCAGTGGTGTTCGGGCAGTGTAGGGGGTCATGCTGGGGCTGGTGTTTCAGGGTTTAGGGCAGTACAGTGGTGTTCGGGCAGTGTAGGGGGTCGTGCTGGGGCTGGTGTTTCAGGGTTTAGGGCAGTGCAGTGGTGTTTGGGCAGTGTAGGGGGTTGTGCTGGGGCTGGTGTTTCAGGGTTTAGGGCAGTGCAGTGGTGTTCGGGCAGTGTAGGTGGTAGTGCTGGGGCTGGTGTTTCAGGGTTTAGGGCAGTGCAGTGGTGTTCGGACAGTGTAGGGGGTCATGCTGGGGCTGGTGTTTCAGGGTTTAGGGCAGTGCAGTGGTGTTCGGGCAGTGTAGGGGGTCTTGCTGGGGCTGGTGTTTCAAAGTCTAGGGCAGTGCAGTGGTGTTCGGGCAGTGTAGGGGGTCTTGCTGGGGCTGGTGTTTCAGGGTTTAGGGCAGTGCAGTGGTGTTCGGGCAGTGTAGGGGGTCGTGCTGGGGTGGTGTTTCAGGGTTTAGGGCAGTGCAGTGGTGTTTGGGCAGTGTAGGTGGTCATGCTGGGGCTAGTGTTTCAGGATTTAGGGCAGAGCAATGGTGTTCAGGCAGTGTAGGGGGTCGTGCTGGGGTGGTGTTTCAGGGTTTAGGGCAGTGGTGTTCAGGCAGTGTAGGGGGTCTTGCTGGGGTTGATGTTTCAGGGTTTAGGGCAGTGCAGTGGTGTTCGGGCAGTGTAGGGGGTCGTGCTGGGGTGGTGTTTCAAGGTTTAGGGCAGTGCAGTGGTGTTCCGGCAGTGTAGGAGGTCGTGCAGGGGGTGGTGTTTCAGGGTTTAGGGCAGTGCAGTGGTGTTCGGGCAGTGTAGGGGTCGTGCTGGGGGTGGTGTTTCAGGGTTTAGGGCAGTGCAGTGGTGTTCGGGCAGTGTAGGGTGTCGTGCTGAGGGGTGGTGTTTCAGGGTTTAGGGCAGTGCAGTGGTGTTCGGCCAGTGTAGGTGGTCTTGCTGGGGGTGGTGTTTCAGGCTTTAGTGCAGTGGTGTTCGGGCAGTGTAGGGGGTCTTGCTGGGGGTGGTGTTTCAGGGTTTAGGGCAGTGCAGTGGTGTTCGGGCAGTGTAGGGGGTCTTGCTGGGGCTGGTGTTTCAGGGTTTAGGGCAGTGCAGTGGTGTTCGGGCAGTGTAGGGGGTCGTGCTGGGGCTGGTGTTTGAGGGTTTAGGGTAGTGCAATGGTGTTCGGGCAGTGTAGGGGGTCGTGCTGGGGCTGGTGTTTCAGGGTTTAGGGCAGTGCAGTGGTGTTCGGGCAGTGTAGGGGGTCGTGCTGGGGCTGGTGTTTCATGGTTTAGGGCAGTGCAGTGGTGTTCGGGCAGTGTAGGGGTCGTGCTGGGGGTGGTGTTTCAGGGTATAAGGGCAGTGCAGTGGTGTTCGGGCAGTGTAGGGGGTCATGCTGGGGGTGTTGTTTCAGGGTTTAGGGCAGTGCAGTGGTGTACGGGCAGTGTAGGGGGTCTTGCTGGGGGTGGTGTTTCAGGGTTTAGGGCAGTGGTGTTCGGGCAGTGTAGTGGGTCTTGCTGGGGGTAGTGTTTCGGGGTTTAGGGCAGTGCAGTGGTGTTCGTGCAGTGTAGGGGGTCGTGCTGGGGTGGTGTTTCAGGGTTTAGGGCAGTGCAGTAGTGTTCGGGCAGTGTAGGGGATCGTGCAGGGGGTGGTGTTTCAGGGTTTAGGGCAGTGCAGTGGTGTTCGGGCAGTGTAGGGGGTCGTGCTGGGGGTGGTGTTTCAGGGTTTAGTGCAGTGGTGTTCGGGCAGTGTAGGGGGTCGTGCAGGGGTGGTGTTTCAGGGTTTAGGGCAGTGCAGTGGTGTTCGGGCAGTGTAGGGGTCGTGCTGGGGCTGGTGTTTCAGGGTTTAGGGCAGTGCAGTGGTGTTCGGGCAGTGTAGGGGTCTTGCTGGGGTGGTGTTTCAGGGTTTAGGGCAGTGGTGTTCGGGCAGTGTAGGGGTCTTGCTGGGGGTGATGTTTCAGGGTTTAGGGCAGTGCAGTGGTGTTCGGGCAGTGTAGGGGGTCTTGCTGGGGGTAGTGTTTCAGGGTTTAGGGCAGTGCAGTGGTGTTCGTGCAGTGTAGGGGGTCGTGCTGGGGATGGTGTTTCAGGGTTTAGGGCAGTGCTGTTCGGGCAGTGGAGGGGTCGTGCAGGGGGCCTGGTGTTTCAGGGTTTAGGGCAGTGCAGTGGTGTTCGGGCAGTGTAGGGTGTCGTGCTGGGGGTGGTGTTTCAGGGTTTAGGGCAGTGCAGTGGTGTTCGGGCAGTGTAGGGGGTCGTGCTGGGGGTGGTGTTTCAGGGTTTAGGGCAGTGGTGTTCGGGCAGTGTAGGGGGTCTTGCTGGGGGTGATGTTTCAGGGTTTAGGGCAGTGCAGTGGTGTTCGGGCAGTGTAGGAGGTCTTGCTGGGGGTAGTGTTTCAGGGTTTAGGGCAGTGCAGTGGTGTTTGGGCAGTGTAGGGGTCATGCTGGGGGTGGTGTTTCATGGTTTAGGGCAGTGTAGTGGTGTTCGGGCAGTGTAGGGGTCGTGAAGGGGGTGGTGTTTCAGGGTTTAAGGCAGTGCAGTGGTGTTCGGGCAGTGTAGGGGGTCGTGCTAGGGTATGTGTTTCAGGGTTTAGGGCAGTGCAGTGGTGTTCGGGCAGTGTAGGGGGTCGTGCAGGGGCTGGTGTTTCAGGGTTTAGGGCAGTGCAGTGGTGTTCGGACAGTGTAGGGGGTCGTGCTGGGGGTAGTGTTTTAGGGTTTAGGGTAGTGCAGTGGTGCTTGTGTAGTGTAGGGGGTCGTGCTGGGGGTAGTGTTTTAGGGTTTAGGGTTGTGCAGTGGTGTTTGTGTAGTGTAGGGGGTCATGTTTTAGGGTAGTGCAGTGGTGTTTGGGTAGTGTAGGGGGTCGTGCTGGGGGTAGTGTTTTAGGATTTAGGTTAGTGCAGTGGTGTTTGGGTAGTGTAGGGGGTCGTGCTGGGGGTAGTGTTTTAGGATTAAGGTAGTGCAGTGGTGTTTGTGTAGTGTAGGGGGTCGTGCTGGGGGTAGTGTTTTAGGGTTTAGGGTAGTGCAGTGGTGCTTGTGTAGTGTAGGGGGTCGTGCTGGGGGTAGTGTTTTAGGGTTTAGGGTAGTGCAGTGGTGTTTGTGTAGTGTAGGGTGTCATGTTTTAGGGTAGTGCAGTGGTGTTTGGGTAGTGTAGGGGGTCGTGCTGGGGGTAGTGTTTTAGGATTTAGGTTAGTGCAGTGGTGTTGGGGTAGTGTTTTAGGGTTTAGGGTAGTGCAGTGGTGTTTGTGTAGTGTAGGGGGTCAGCTGGGGGTAGTGTTTTAGGGTTTAGGATAGTGCAGTGGTGCTTGTGTAGTGTAGGGGGTCGTGCTGGGGTAGTGTTTTAGGGTTTAGGGTAGTGCAGTGGTGTTTTTGTAGTGTAGGGGGTCATGTTTTAAGATGCAACGCTCCAATACCTGACCAGTCTGCACTACATAAAACTGCAAAAAAACTAAAAATAAAAAGTGTTTTGCACACTTTTGTCATTGGGCTATATGTGGGCTACATCTGGGTAATATTTGTGCTACATTTGGGCTCTTTTTTCACTGGTGGCCATCTTGGAAGACTTCTTTGTTATGAAGTTTCCTAATTTCCTCATTTACTGCAGTGTCCTCAGTAGGAAATGCTTTCAGTTTTTTACTTTGATTCCATCAAGAAGGCATTCAGATGTGTCACACATTTGCCATAAATTCAGAATGTTATTACTCTAGTTGTTCATTAGATCACTGTAGTAAAGCTACTGCTCACCAAGGAGTTAACTGGAAGTCTACTGCTGGTATTGAAAGTGATTGTTTCAGTCTGCATGTCAGAATTTTCTAATGAAATAGAAGAGGATTTGAGATCTCACTTAAAACATGCACTAAATTTTCTTTTGCAGCACTAACCATAATTTCTATGGCAAAATGAACCCCCTCATTTTGTTCCTTTTTAAATTAAATGTTTTAAGTGTTACTAGTTTATTCCAATCAAGATGGCTTCAGGTGTGCCATACTTTTGTCATAAGTAAGGCTGTTAGCACTCTAGTTGTTCTTTAGAACACTCTGGGAAGCTGCAGTAGAACACAAAGGCATCAACTGACAGGCTGCTCCTGTTGAAATATAACAGGAAGATATTTGAGATCTCACTTAAAACATGTCCTAATTTTTCTTTCTACAGCACTAACCATAATTTCTATGGCAAAATGAACCCCCTCATTTTGTTCCTTTTTAAATTAAATGTTTTAAGTGTTACCAGTTTATTCCAATCAAGATGGCTTCAGGTGTGCCATACTTTTGTCATAAGTATGACTGTTAGCGCTCTAGTTGTTCTTTAGAACACTCTGGGAAGCTGCAGTAGAACACAAAGGCATCAACTGACAGGCTGCTCCTGTTGAAATATAACAGGAAGATATTTGAGATCACACTTGAAACATGTCCTAATTTTTCTTTCGACAGCACTAACCATAATTTCTATGACAAAATGAACCCCATCATTTTGTTCCTTTTTAAATTAAATGTTTTAAGTGTTACCAGTTTATTCCAATCAAGATGGCTTCAGGTGTGCCATACTTTTGTCATAAGTAAGGCTGTTAGCACTCTAGTTGTTCTTTAGAACACTCTGGGAAGCTGCAGTAGAACACAAAGGAATCAACTGACAGTCTCTGCCCTTGTTGGATGTACATGTTTTACTGAGAATGTCAGACTTCATTCTCACATGACTGAGAAAGATAATGTGAATTTACAGAAAATATGCTCTCATTTTAGCTTCTGGAGCACCTTTCAAAACTGTATGGGACAAGCATATGAAAATAGTTTTCTCTCAAACATGATTCATGATATCCCAGCAGAAGGTTTTTCACAGGGTAAAATCACCTTAGAACACACCACAATTCCTGAAATTAGTATGGTACCATCAACAAATGAATTCTAATGTAACTAAAGTCTGTTATCACCCTTTATAGTTCTCCTTTTGGTAACCCTCAAAATCTTCGATTCACTACAATGCATTTCAATGGGGTACTATCATTTATATTGGTCCCAAGATGGCTGCCAGCAATTCCAGGATGAAGTGCTGACAGCCAATCAGATCTCACGATGACATGTGTGGTTAGGCTCCGCCCAGATATATGTGTTTTTACTTTTGATTTTCTCAGCAACTACTGAATGGATTTACACCATTTAACAAAAGGGTTCTTTTTGAACCAAGAACTACCTCTTTGCCAAATTTGGTGTAATTCCGTTCAGCAGTTCGGGCTGTAGCCTTGCATAAAGTTTCCTATGGGAAATTGATTTTTTGACTCTTATTTTTTTAATTTCTCCGCAACTACTGAACGGATTTACACCATTTAACAAAAGGGTTCTTTCTGAACCAAGAACTACCTCTTTGCCAAATTTGGTGTAATTCCGTTCAGCAGTTCGGGCTGTAGCCGTGTCTAAAGTTTCCTATGGGAAAATGAATGGGGAAAACACGTTTTGGAACCCCCTTTTTTCCTCGGCCCCCGCTTGACGAATCACCCTGAGACTTTCAGGGTAGGAGCGGACCGGAGCGGGCCATAAAGTTTGAAAATTTCGCGAAGATTCGTCAACCGACGCAAGAGTTATTTCAAATAGAATGTCGCGGATTTCCTATGGAAAATAGGTCCTAACTATAACTATCTACTGGCGACCGCCAGTAGATAATATAGATGTGTGTGTGTGTGTATCTATATATAGATGTGTGTGTATCTATATATATATGTGTGTGTGTGTATATGTATTTGTGTGTGTATATATATATATGTCTGTGTGTGTGTGTGTGTGTGTGTGTATATATATATACATATGTCTATGTGTGTATATATATATATATGTGTGATATATATATATATATATATATATATATATGACAAATATTGTATAAATATATACATCTTCACTGAAAAAATAAAGTTTAAATGTAATGTTATAGTTAAGTGTTAAAATAAGATCTAAGCTAAGGTTTAAAAACAAAAATACACGGAAATTCACCTATAATAGTTTACTGAGGTAACTATAACTTGTGCCAACATCGTTCACTGCTTATGACCTCACATATTACATCACTCATGACATTTTAAATGACATCATTGATGATATCACTCATGACCTCATCAAATGACTGTGATAGTGTGCTAGACGCTTTTCGGACTGCAGGGTATTCAACAAGCTACAACTAGACACAGTTTTCTCTCACCTCACTAATGCTAATGGGCTAACGCGGCCAACACTCGAGGGCGGCCAAACCTCCCACTGCACATCACAGAAGTGGGGTTGGGTCCAGTTCCTTGCCTCTGGCCATGACCTCAACCAACCCCCTGCATATGGCCAGTCCTCATTGCACATGACCTTTGGATTCAGCCAGGATCCACACCACCGCCCGATGTGGGTGGGCAACCTCTGCTGTGCACAGCCTCCAGCAGTGGTGCATTTGCCCTGTGCCCATTGCAAGCGACCAGCACTCACTGCTTCCTGCCTGTGTCCTGCACAGGGCCATTAGCCCAAAGTGTCTGGTGTATCAACAGATGCTTGTATATTTTTTGTAATGGTTTTCTTGGTACCGTGTTATGGATGCAGCTACCTCAGGGGGTGTCATGCTGGGTGCTGCAGTACTAGGAACGGGTACTGCTGTACTTGTGACACTGTTAACTAAAGGAGGGGTCCTCTTGGGACCCACGCCCAATGACCCTGGTGAATAGGGTGTGTCCACCTGCCCTAATATGAGCTATTTCTGTTGTTAGATTGATACCCTAGCACCTCCTGCCCAACCTCCATTGTCGGCTTGCTTCCCCAGCCTCTCTCGCCCACCCTCCATTGTCATCTTGCTGCCAGAACCACTCCTGCCAGCCTTCCATTGTCCGTGACCTCCCCCAGCTGCTCCCATCAACCGTCAGTTGTCAGCTAGCTGCCCAGCCCCTCTCAGTGGCCCTTTGTTGTCCATGTGCTCCCACAGCTCCTCTCTTTGGCCCTCTTTTATCCTTGTGTTTCACCATGCCCTCCTGGTGGCCCTCCAGTGTCTTTGCGCTTCCCCAGCCCCTCACACCAGCCCTCAATTTTCAGCTAGCTTCCCCAGCCACTCCCGCTGGACCTCCATTGTTAGCTTTCTCCTCCAGCCCCTCCTGCGAACCTTCATTGTCCATGTGCTTCCCAATCCCCTCCAACTAGCCCTCCAATGTCAGCTTGCTCCCTTGGCCCTCTTTCCGGCCCTCCTTTGTCAGCTTACTGCTTCAGCCCCTCCTGGGTGGATGTCGCTCTGACGGGCCGCCTAATGCCTCATGTCGTTGCACTGTAACGCTTTCAGAAGTGAGATCTGATGGGGATCTCTACCGTAGGTGATGTTATGTATGGGACTGTACTCAAATCCTTTCAGACTCTACAAGCAGAATATCAGCTCCATCGTAGTCCGTTTCTTCAGCACCTTCAGCTTTGCCATGCACTGACTCCCCATATTGTGGCCCTGTCAGGCCTCCCTGAATGTAATCCCTTAGAGGGTAAACTTATCATGAGGGATCTAGGAGACCACAAGATTTCCAAAAGATACCAGCCACTTATCTCTAAACACCCAGACATTTTCTCTGCTCTCTGTGGGGCGTAGAAGGCGGATGTAGGGGTCTTGGAAAATGAGGACTGGATTGAAGCTCTGAGGGCACCTCGGATGACTGCCATTGTGCCCAGCTTAGGGCCTCATTACGATGTCGGTCGGAAAGGCTCCAAACGGCATTTGGATTTTCCTAACACGAGTCGGAACCCATGTTTCTGACCGACTCTATAACATTTACGACCGACCGATTACAGGTAACCGTTCGGTCTGTCCGACTCAGTTCCGACCGGCATTCGTAGACTGACGTATTACGGTGTCTCATTTGGACAGCCTTTCCAACTCGTTTGCCTGACACAGAACGGCTGTCGGAAACTGACTTTGGGGGCCTGTAGCGGGCCCCCCTTCACCCGGAGGCCTCTGGTTGGGGCCAGTGGGGGTACCCATGGGACCCCTCTATACAACCATGCACATTGTGGCAGGCACCATGGGGGGCCCGCCACAGGGTGCAAGGTTTTCGCAACCAACCCTTTCTTCAGTGGGAGCCTGTGTTGTCGGTCGGAACACAGGCTCCCATTGAAGTCAATGGGAGTCCGACCGAACGGTGTTCGGAAACATCGTAATCGGTCGGTCGGACTCCCCGGACCCAAGTCGGTCGGAAACCATTCCGACAAGGAGTTGGTGGGAATGCTTTCCGACTGACATCGTAATGAGGCCCTTAGGCTGATCCGATTTAAATACCTCCATAGAGTATATTTCATGTGCCATCGTTTATGGCGAATGGGAGTGATTGCCTCACCGACATGTCTTTGCTGAAACGTTGCAGATGGAACGTTCTTATACATAGTGTGGGGCTGTCCTGCACGTGACCGGTTCTGGCGTGGGGTGACATCCTGCCTGGGCGAGGTCCTGAACTGGTCGTTCCCATGGACCTGAAGCTTACTCTACTCCATATTACTGACACACTGGGTGGTAACGGATACAAGCTGTCTTTATTATTTTTGGGTCTGCCTCTGGCAAAACGGGACATGGCAGGAGAGTGGAAGGCTACGACCTCTCCCACCATCATTGGCAGTGTGGAGGAAGGGGATGGATCATTGAATGGGCTTGGAGGTGGCAGTGTACAAGGCTTGGAGCTGTCCACAGAAGCACCCCAAGATATGGCAGGCGTGGGCAGAGTAAAGGGGCATTGAGTTGGAACCTGTCTGTTCTTTGCAACAAATGGTGAATGCTGAAATTCGAATGTTTATGGGTTTAGCTGGGGATTGGAGGAAGTGAACCTTGTGATTTGGTTTCTAAAACTTGTCCTGTATCATTTTGCTGGAGGGTGGGTGGGAGGGTGGGACGGGGCTGAATGTGTAAGTGCTTATTTATGTTTATGCCTTTTCCTATATCTTTTTTCTTTGTATGTTTTAAAAGAATAAAAGTAAATTTAATAAAAATTTGTTTTAAAAAAATGGAAATATCACCTTTTTGATCCTATCTGCTTGATGAATATAAACAAAACTTGCCATATTGAACCCAAATGAAATGGCCTATAATTATTTAGACAACTTTGTGCAAATTCGTTGAACACTGTTAGAAATTAAAACAAAATAATGCCTTTTTATTGGAAACTCTGACATAACCATAATTTAAAAACCACTGTCACCGTGTGGGAGATTTATATATTAAACAGGCAGCGATGGCACCTCTGTAGATATGGTTAGGTCAGAGCTTCAACTGTAAAGCCATTACTGTTTCTTAATAACTTGAATGCCTTTTGATGAATCTCGTGGACTCTTTGACCAATTTTATAAATGTGCATGAAATTCCACACACATTTACATGTTTAATGTTCTGTTATGTCTATTTTGGTGGTGATTTTGTTGGTACTGGCAAAGGTAACGGAGGGTGAAAAAAAGCCCATTCGCTTATAACTTGACAGATAAATCTCTATGAAAATAATTAGGTAAGTCGGAAGATAAGCTTATAAAGTCTGCAGACATGTACTGGAGTCCGCAGACTTTATGGCAGCTTTTACATCATTCTTACGTTTTCATTGGTAAAAAGATTACATATCTTTCTACCTTATCAGAAAGTGTCTGTTTTTTAGCAACAGGAGCGACTTCCACTGGTTTGAGAAGAGCAGGGGGTCATTACATTTGCTACTGAGACTCTCAGCTACATTGTACATCCGAGCCAAGGCTAACAGAACTGAAAATGAGGTCACAGGGCCTTTATGTGCCTCGACATCTCAAAAAAAGGAAGATGAATAATTGTGTTGCTTTTCTCACATCCACAAGGAGAGAAAAATCTTAATGTTTTGTGGGTAACATGCAAACTCTGCAACCTGAAGTTGACCATGGGACACAGAAGACTGAACTTCGTTGATACTTCAAATATGAGAATGCAGCTGTGGGTAAAGAATCAAAAAGCATTTGAAGAATTGCAGTGTGGCCAATGTAAAAAAAACAACACCAACCACAGGAAGAAAGAACACAGAATCACCAAAAATTGTTATTGGAAGATTGCTGCAGCAGATTGAGGAGAACATCTCCCACATTAGCATCTTTGCATTGTACTGCGCGCAAGCCAAAAAATGTGTGAGGAGGTATTCAAAGTCCCAGGATTGGGAAAGAAATGATAGAAATCCCTGCATCAATAAAAAAAGAAGAAACAAATGTAGGAAATATGCCTTTTCTGCACTGTTACCCCAGTTATTTTGCCTTTTGCTGGACCCTATGAGATGTTTGCTGGCTTTAGATCTCTGTGCACTTTGCCCTTGCTAAACAGTAGTAAAATGTCTGTGCTCCTCCTTTTGACATGGGCAAAATGGCATGCACTAATTAGTGTACGTAACTTGCCTATAATCTTCTAACATATGATACAAAATGTACCCAGCTCTTGGACTTTAAATGCCACTTGTGGACTGCTGCAGCTATTGTGCTATCCACTATAGTGGCAGTGCTGGCTGTATTAGTGTAACAACTGCACTTGGTTGTATCAAAATAAACCCTTTTGACAAGTAAATGCCTCCCTTTTACATATTAATAAGTCCCCTCTATGTAGGCTATGTAGCCACAAGGCAGGGTGCATGGTATTTAAAAGAAGAACATGTAGAATTTACTGTTAACATGTCCTTACACTGACTAACTTCGAAAAGCTGTTTTCACTGTAGCAAGGCTGGCAGGCCCATAGAGAACCACTATGCAGTGGTATTAAATACTAATACTCTGGAATGGGACCAGCTAGAAAAATAATTAAAGAACTGTTTTTAAAATCCAATTAAATTATGTCTGATTGTTAATAAATATTAAAGAAGAGAAACTTTTATTAAGTTACCCTTTTCCTGCCTGAAGTTCCTGGAGGCTAATTTGCATTGGTTCTCCTGCTACTCTGCCAGTAATTAGCCTTGAATAGGTGTGAAATGCCTCCCAGGAGCAAACAATAGGCCCACCT
This sequence comes from Calotriton arnoldi, assembly GCA_963921515.1. Lineage (NCBI taxonomy): Eukaryota > Metazoa > Chordata > Amphibia > Caudata > Salamandridae > Calotriton > Calotriton arnoldi. Next base: position 1,039,058 of record CAWUFW010000848.1, on the reverse strand, counting down.
GAATGGGCAGAGTGGGGGCTGTGAGCATCCTTTTTGACACTACAGTGTCATATCCTGCCTGACAGGCCTGCTAGGTTCACACATAACACATGAGGCACACTTGAAAAGGGAGAGAACAGGATACCAGGACAATTCTTATATCTCCACTGTCTGGTTGCTGAAGGACTCTGCTTTTGTCCGACCAGATGCCTGTCTCTGGGTTTATTGTGGGTACAGTGGCTGCCTCAAACTGGATTTCAGAGTTAGATGTGGGAGGACACTAGGATTATCATAGTACACTCCCTACACACACATCCAGCCCAACTTTGTGTGGCTGAAGACATCTTGAAAATGCCCAAAGTGGGTAGCGTTGACCCCAGGAACTTTTACCCAATTGGTTAGGATATACCCTGGGGTCTTTCTCACACACTCGCTCGTTCCAGGCATAAACATGGTACTTCCTGGCACCCACTTCAGAGCATATCCTTGACCTGCAAAGACTGGACCTCTGTCTGTGACAGAGAGGATCCCTGAAGGACTGAACCTGCTCCCTTTTGCACCCAGGACAAGGACGTGCACTCTAAGGGTCAGTTGGCTGACCTTCTATGTAAGCTACAGGGCCATAACAAGTAAATAGAGGTTTTTTTTCTGGAAGTACCCAACTAATCAGTAGCAACTGGACCTCGACTGGACCCTTCTGTTGGCCTTTGCCTGACACCCTGTGAGTCTCTTAAGTGCACAGTCTGACGTCATGAGGTGCTTTAGAAGTGTGCTCCTGTGGTGGATTGGGATTTAAAAGACTAAAGGCCTGATTTGAAATATGACAGTCGGCCTGTCCTCTGCCAAATCGTATTTTACTCCACTGTCCTGGTGGAGGTGCAGATTTGGAAATGTCCACGGGCCCAGTGAACATTTCTAGCATTGACAGGAACCGTCATCATGGCGATTCCTGCCAATTCATTGTAATTTTGCCGTATGGCAAACTTGTAAAGTTTTTTTTCTCAGAAAGAAAATCCTAAAGTAGGATTTTTTTTTAATTTAAATAAAAAAAACTGTGCCCCCCTCGCCATGGGAGTTTCCTCCCATGGCGATGGCTGCATTGAGCACTTTTCAATGCCACCTACCACTGTTTTTTCCTGTGGCTGCGGACATTGAAAATGGCTATATGCCTCCCATCTAAATTAGGTGGGCGAACATATAGCCAAACTTCCAAAGGCCCTTACTTCTTCGGGTCTTAAGAGAGGTTTGGCCATGGCGTAGATGAAGTAGTCTCTGCAGTCTGCCCTCATTTAAATTGGGAGCGCAGACCGTAGTCTTGGCCGGGAGTGGACTCCATCAGGGTTGCAATGGATTTCCGTTTCCACCAAGAATTAAATAAGAGCCCCGAGTTAGAAGGTAAAATCTTGTACCAGGATGAACCTGATTGGTGTGGTTTTTCATACTATTACTACTTAATACTTTGAAATTAATATCTCATGTTCCCCTTTTGGTGCATGCATGCATGATGACATAATTGTATGCATGAGTCGCCATACATGCACATGCCTTCAGAATAAAGGTGGCATCAATTTATTTATTTATTTACTGATCCAAGATGGCTGATGCCAGTTAGATCAATAATGAAAAGGTATTTGTGTGAAAATGCTTTTAGGACAGCAGAGCAGACCACCAGCAAATGTCAGTTACTGGGTTCCCCCAAAAAACTGAACTTTAAACATTTTTAAATGACCACGAGGGGTGATGGAACAACAAATTATTATGTGGGGGTGAGCAATGAACAGTAGGAAGGGGCAAAGGAAAAATGGAGGCGCACAAAAGCACCTTTTGGAAAGCGGAGCAGCCCGGCAGCAAATGTCAGTTGCCAGCCCCTCAAAAAAGAGTAAAATTAAAACATTTATTCTAGGCCCACGAGAGGCAGGGAGCAATAGAGGAGAGGGCGGGAAGTACGTCAAAGGGAAGCAAAGGGGTGAGATATTTGAGGCAGAGGAAACAGAAGACTAGAGAAAGAGCAAGAACACACATGCACTCTCGTGGATTGCTTAATGAGTATGAAAAAGGTAGTCCCCTCAATGTGAGCTGTGGAATGACCCCTTTCGTCTGTAGAGACATATCCAGTGACATTGTTGAAGTAGCAATGCTAAGAGATACTTACCTAAGTCTTCATCTTTAATCAATCCGTGTGAATGCAGAGGCTTTGTACTTCATAGTAAAGTAAGCATCTGTCTCTACAAAGTAAATTGTCACTCCTTGTAATCCATAAACGACAACACGAGATTGTGTCTTGTTCATTGCAGTCAAAAATGTGTCTCTTTGGCTATATCTGGCTGAGGAGGAAATCCCTATTCACAACTGAGCAGAGCTCGTTGGTGTTGTGATGATACAAATCACTTTGTTTTGTTGCACAGATGTGAGAAACAGAATTACAGCTGCTCTTTAGCTGTTCTTCTGAAGAGAGAGAGATGTGCAAAGATTCTTTCTGCTCCCTTTTCCCCTACCATGTCATCTGTTGTTTGGCAAGGAGTCCTAATTTGTAAAAGAGACAAAACTATTTGTCGCTGTTGCAGGTTTGCCAAAAATAAATGAAATCATTAATTACTGCATTTTTGAGCAGCTGTTAATATACTGGGACAAGAAAGCTGAACATTAGACTGTCGTTTAATTACATGAGTTCAGCGAGGCTCTTTTATTGCAAGCATAGAAACAAGGAAGGTGATCCGGGCGTGATTAAAATGTAAGAAAACAACTTTTTCCTTCAGAGCTTTTCATGGGCACATCCCTTTTCATACCATGTGCGTTAACCTCAACTACCTCTAATGTGGACGGTGTTCAGACCTGCATTGTTTAAAGCGTCTTGATCATTGACCCATAAATAGTGAGTTGTTGGAATTATCATCTTGTTGGCACGGCTTTTTAAAGAGATGCAACAAGATATCGCGATGCTTCCAGAGCCGATGATTTCTTTGTTCTTTTTTGTGAAATCTATCGCTAAAAGTGTGACTGGAGGTATGTGCATTTTTGTTCAGAGAATCACCGGGGCACCAGTGGGGGCAACAGGACATTTCTGTGCTCACGAAGCCTCTCTGTGTGCAGTCCCCGCCATGTTTGGTCATTTAGCAAGGGGTATCTATTGAAGTAGCAATTTCGCTCACGACTTGGCATTTTGCTGATGACGAACATGGAGTGAAGGCTTGAGTGTGAGGTCGCAAGATCAGAAAGAGGATGAACTTCATGTGGTTCCTAAAGCTGAAAAGGTCTGGCCTGGAAAAGAGGGAAGGAGTTCCATGCTAACTATATTTATGGTAATGCATCTTCCCTCGCATTCTTCAATTCTTGTTTGGGGGGGGTAATTGTTCTAAGTCAGCATGGAGCTCAGGGTAACATAGACTATGCTGGGCACTGATAGCCAAGGAAGAGCATGGAAAGCAAAGGAAGCACCACTGGACTACTTAATGTGCGTGAGCAGATATGGAACAGTGTTCTGCACCCCTGTAGGTAGGCATGCAAATCAGGCTGCAAAGGGCAGGACCAGAAAAATACCTAGAATAGAGCAACCACGACGGCGGACTATGGAGGCCGCACTTCACTCTCTGTTCCTTTTTGTTCAATACATATGTGCACAACAATTCCTGTACCTGCTGTCGTTCGGTACAACTGCAACGCAGAATAGAAACTTGAGTTTACTTTGTAATGGTGCACCAATAAAGTTCTTATCCACAAATGAAAATAGTAGACATAAGGATGAGTATTCTTTTTATTCTTTCTTTTTTTAATCCTTTGAATCCATACAAAACATCCAGTCAGCGCGTTTCGTTCAATCAAAACTTGAACTTCATCAGTGCTGTAAACAATACATATATATATATATATATATATATATATATATATATATACACATAATACCAAATTGACATACAACAAGTAAAAAAAAAAACTCTCAATAGACACACTGTGACAAAGGAGAAAAGATTTTCTTAAACAACCAACTGGATACACATATAACTGGCACAAACGATTTCAATTATGACAATAACACCCATATATTGACAAGACATAAATCTTTACCAAGGTAGTATAGTGAGAGGCTATTCTACACTTAAGTCGCTAATAGCAACTCAGGACCCCTTGGACAAATGTAATACACTATACTATACCCCACTGACCATTGGTCGTGTGGACTGAACATACAAAGTTTAAAAAGAACCCCCCGGAGCTAAGGATTATGCTGAGGGATTAAATCCTTAACGAATGTTCCTGCAGACAGTTGGAAAAGGGGCCAAAAAAAAATATATATTTTTCTAATATATGTACACGTAGTGCAATGCTAGTGGCAAAATCAAATGGAGGCCATAGTAGTGAGAGGTGCAATGAAAAACACTTAGTGCCACAAAAATGGACAAATATGAGCAGTGGGAGAGCATACCTTTAAAATAATATATCACTGGATTGTCGGGGTAAACACAATAGGCTTCATATGAAAAATTCCACGAGATTCCTCCTTCACGTCCAGGAAGGTCAAACTCCAAAAGGACCTTACTGCCTTCATGACCCAATTATAAGGCCGCAGGTTTGATAGCCCGTCAAATATGCCTAAGTGAATAAAGTAGACATTAGGATAAACCAAATCCGTGGCAGCCAGAATGTAAACAATACTTTTCATGTAGCTGCAATGACGTCATAATTTACTGAGGACATATTGCCACGGGACATAGAGCCATAACACTGAGAATATCACAAGGGTCAAAATACAACAAATTACAAAGCCCCGGTCCTGAATGATATGTCAGCTCACTATATAGCAACCTCATTGAACGTTTCTTGACTCTTATGCTGATCAAAAAGCCTGTGTCAGAAGCAGACAGACTGGTCAAGTCAAGTAAACCAAGGATAAACACGGTCGCGGAGCCTATATACTAGAGATGTGATCCGGATAAAGTGCTGTAATGAGTCAACAAAAAGTCCCAATATTTCAGAAAAATATAATTATCACCGAATAACATTCATATACACTCATTTTAATATAGAACTACACATCAGCCAATGTACGTCTGAAACTGATTAGTAGTCCATCACCCATGCGGATAGCAGCTCAAGTTAAATCTATTAAAATGCGCACATGCCTAAGGACCATGAATACCTAATACATGTGCAAAACATAAATGTAAATTGAACTGAAAGAAAGTTGAAAACAAAACCGAAAGAAACAATCGTCCCGGGCATCCACACAGATCATACAGGTTGTCTATTGGGATGAGTCACCCCTACGTATTGACTCAATAGAATCAGGCAATAAAGCAAACCTGCCAATGTGGGTTCGGCATAGCAGATAAGTAAACGCCGCCTACATGCAAAACGCGCCCTAGGGCCCCAATTAAGTAAATAAAATGTCTCTTACCGTAAGTCCGCGGCAAACCGTAAGACGTGCGCTGATAGGTCAGCGCTGTTGTCATTGGTAACCAGACGCGGAGCGTAGAAGCCTGCCGCGTAGTGATATTAGCGAGACAATAGAGGAATAGTGAAAAGTGAAAACAACATAAAAATGAGACAGTGACCGAACAAATTACACGTAAAGATGAATAAAAACAGAAAAAAAGAGAGATATAGAAAAAGAAAAAAAAAGAATGGTCCGCAACTTCGAGACCAGTAGCCTAGTACAAAGGAGACAAGAGAGGAGCGGCCGCCATGTCAGTGTGGTCTAAGAGGAGGCAGAAAGTAGTAGGGCAAAAGGTCAATTCCTTGCATGCTTAACGCTAACATGACGTGCATCTCAAACCATTAATACGATATTGTAATTAAATAAAAATAAGAATAAATATAAAAGTAAAGATCCTATTTGTTTTACATCCTGGCTGCCACGAATTTGGTTTATCCTTAATGTCTACTTTATTCACTTAGGCATATTTGACAGGCTATCAAACCCGCGGCCTTATAATTGGGTCATGAAGGCAGTAAGGTCCTTTTGGAGTTTGACCTTCCTGGACGTGAAGGAGGAATCTCGTGGAAATTTTCATATGAAGCCTATTGTGGTTACCCAGACAACCCAGTGATATATTATTTTAAAGGTATGCTCTCCCACTGCTCATATTTGTCCATTTTTGTGGCACTAAGTGTTTTTTATTGCACCTCTCACTACTATGGCCTCCATTTGATTTTGCCACAGCATTGCACTACGTGTACATATATTAGAAAAATATATATATCTTTTTTGGCCCCTTTTCCAACTGTCTGCAGGAACATTCTTTAAGGATTTAATCCCTCAGCATAATCCTTAGCTCCGGGGGGTTCTTTTTAAACTTTGTATGTCCACACGACCTATGGTCAGTGTGGTATAGTATAGTGTATTACATTTGTCCAAGGGGTCCTGAGTTGCTATTAGCGAGTTAAGTGTAGAATAGCCTCTCATTATACTACCTTCTTAAAGATTTATGTCTTGTCAATATATGGGTGTCATTGTCATAATTGAAATCGTTTGTGCCAGTTATATGTGTATCAAGTTGGTTGTTTAAGAAAATCTTTTCTCCTTTGTCACAGTATGTCTATTGAGAGTTTTTCTTTTTTTACTTGTATGTCTATTTGGTATTATGTGTGTATATTTATGTATGTATATATATATGTATTGTTTACAGCACTGATGAAGTTCAAGTTTTGATTGAACGAAACCCGTTGGCTGGATGTTTTGTATGGATTCCAAGGATTGAAAAAAGAAAGAATAAAAAGGAATACTCATCCTTACGTCTACTCTTTTCATTTGTGGATAAGACGTTTATTGGTGCACCATTCCAAAGAAAACTCAAGAAAAATACCTTCTCTGCACCAAGGAAAAGAGAGAAGGTAAAGGTGATACGCAGACCAAAGCTAGTCGAAGGGGCTTTGTCCTTTTGTATTTCCTGTTAAAACTTACATTTCCTGGAATTTGTTGAATTTGTTGTGCCTAGTCCAGTATTCATTCTGCATGAACACCTGGCGATTTCTAGCAAATGCCTTGTTGTAAAACAAGAGACCTTTTAGGGCAGACTATGCTTCCATATAGTTAGCAGCTCCAAGCTCCTACTCCCACAGCAGCAATATAACTGAGCTAACCTGATACTGTTAGGGCCTGCTTCTGGCACTGGTTCTTGCTCTTTACCAGGGCTCACTTCTGTGTGGGGGAAACTCCATAAGTTTCTTCCACTTCAAAACTGGCACAGGGTATAAAAGTATGACCCTCAGTCATTTTCAGTACAGTACAGTCCTAGATCTGTGGACGCTACATAAGGACTGCCCTTTTGCGAGTGGACTGCCCTGCTGCTTGAGGCCTGCTCTGCTGTTTCAGTAGAAAGACTGGACCTTCACCCTTCATCCCAGGAAACCTGAGTGAATCTGATGGCTAGTTAGCTGGCCTCTTGTTCTGAGCTGCTGGGACACAGCTAGCTCCAGAGGCCTCTCTGCAACTGACCTGCTGCACTGTGCCTGCCTGAATCTGAAACTGGGCCTGCTTGAGCCCTTCTGGCCTCTGCTGGAGTGAGTACCTGATACCCAAAAGGTGCTTCCCAGGTCCTGGACCTTTGGTATAGCATCAGTTGAGCTCCTTCTGGAAGTCAAGGAGTAATACTCAAGTTTTTGGTTCTTCACAACCTCGAATTGGCCCGTTCACGCCAAGATCTTGTTGCCCGCCAACTCGAAGCTCCAGAGAACCCAGCTCTTCACACTGCAGCAACAGCCAGCCACAACCAGCAAATTGAGAACTGCACTTCGCGCTAAAGCATCAAGAGCCAATGGTAACTGCCAATGCAAAGCTCCAGCAATGACCTTCTGTGACGCACGGCCTGCTTTTCGCAACTTCCATTGCGAACTGGACTCTTTATGCCAGACTTTGAGAAGGTAACTTTTTCAGCAGGACTAACCTGGTCCCTGTATCAGGCCTCCGCTCCCTTGCGGTCAGCCTGAACTGGTGACTTTTACCCGTTCTCGCAGGACCAGATAACCGTGAGTTACGCTGTGTGCTTTTATGCGCTATACTTTGCTTACATTTTTGAAATTGTAAATCTCTGGTGAGACTGAATGGATTTTTGTCATTTTGGTGTCGCGTAGTTTATTAAAATGTACTAAATTTTTCTAAGTTGGTGTGGAATTTCTTCTTATGTTGTTTTCCCGTTATTACTGTTTAAGTGCTGTATAAATACTTTACACATTGCCTCTAATTTAAGCCTGACTGCTTTTGTGCTAAGCTTCCAGGGGTTAAGTACAGGTTCATTTAGTGACTTTTTGTGGTTCACCCTGACCAGGATTGTGGCTGTTGCTTGAATAGGGTTTCACCCCCCTCCACCAACAACCCAGTTTCTCAATTGCCCTGTTTCCATCTCTTCGAGTCACCACTATTCCATTCATTTTACAATTCCCATTAAAACGTCAGCAGACTCCCAATAATTCAGCCTTACTAATTAGCAGTTGTTGAAGGCAGCCCAACAGCTTGGTGAGGGCCTCCAAAGTAGTTCAGCTAGAATTTTTAATCACATAAATCAATCGATAAAAGCCTATTTAAATCCTTCATTTATCCCTTAATTTAACCAACTAAAACTGCAAACATGTCAATATGTGCAGAAATGGCTAAACAATTATGATGCCTCAAAAATGTGAAATCCTAAAGCAATGCAAAAATTATTTAAAAAAAACAAATTAAAGTGGCGAAAAAGAAGTCATTTTTTTATCGACTGACTTTATCAGACAATCTGGCCAAAGGGATATTCAGAATCACAAATTGGGTATAATACCCTCAAGTTACTTTATCCTTTGTTATTCCCACAGAAAAGCGATGTTCCAATATGGCTTCTTTCTTTGAGACAAAAATCTAAACATTTCAAAGTGAGTTAGAGCTCAACAATTGTTAAACCTCATTTCTCACAGCTAGACAATCAAGCTAACAACTTAATGGTTATTCGGCCAGTTTACAATGGTAATACCTTGTTCTGTAAGAGAGACAGTTTAATAATATTTGTGCTTCTGGTTGCCCTAATAAATCTATCCTGCACACAGGATGAAACCTCCGATTAATACATCACCCAATGACTTTGTGACCATTTTAAGGGTTCTCTCTATACTGGTATACTACCTAATGTTTGGAAACATGCAATAATGAAATCACTATTGGAAAATCCGCTATATAAACCCAGAGGACAAAAACTGCAGCCCTATTTCCTTGCTCCTGTTTCTTGGAAGAATATTAAAAGAAATTTTCCCATAATCAACTCCACAATTTTGTAGAATCCAGTGACATTTTAGACAACTACTGTGCTGGTTTCTGCCCCAGCAGAGGTATCATATTAGTTGTTGTATTAGTTGTTGTATCGGTGTGGGACGATTTAAAAGGACTGGTTGACAAATATGGCACATTAGCGCTTGTTTTACTTTACCACTCAGCAGCCTTCAACACCGTTATAACCATGCCATGTTACTAGACTTTCAGATATAGGCATCTTGGGGTCAGTTCTTAATTGGTTGAGATTTTTCCTTTAAGATCGACAACAAACAGTAACCTTCCCCCTTCCTCATCAATCAGAACCTAAGACTCTTAACTGCAGCGTGGCCTAAAGATGCATATGTCAGGTCTGTCGGGCATTCAGAAGGCAGTCTCTGACTGTGAGTTTCCAGTGAAGCCCACAATTTTACAGTCTTGGTCTGCCTGAGGTAGGAGCAACCCCCTTCCAATAACCACAATGCCGTTGACACTTGGAAGCGCCTGAGCAGATGGCGCCTTCCAGAAGGAGTCCCAGAGGAGTAAAAAGCCCTGAGGCAAAAAAACTCCTTATGGCAGTAACTAAAGGTAGTATGGAACCAATGAATAACACAACCAGGCAGGAACGAGCTGGAGACACATAAAGAAGGAGAGAATCCACCTTTCAGGAACACAGGGAGAAACAGGAGCAAGGAAAAACACCCACAGAAACGAATATGTGTTGCGACACAAGGAGCAAAAGAAAAAGTGGCCTTCTAAACTATTGGATCAGAAAGTACCTCCCAGGAAGTTGAAAGTCACCTTAATGAATTAGGAAAGAGAGCTAAAGGCTTGAGGAGCTGCCTTCTTGGATTGGGTTTCCCAAATACCCAGAATTCCTTTCCAGTGAATTCTGGGAAGAAGGACCAGGAAGAACATGGAGACGCTGACGGAGTACTCCCAGCTAACTCCCTATGGAGAAGACTGCAGGCACCGGAGATGGTACCGGCGGGTCGGCCGCCATATGGTTGGTAAGTGTTTTAGAGAGTAACTGCACCAGCCTGCCGGCCTCTCCCCTGCTGCCCCCATGTCATGCATCCCACCTTTCTGAAAGCAGAGCGAGGGTTGCTGCTGGTCAGGATGCCTGCACAACAGTGTGCCCCCTATCCGGAGCCCCAGGTTTGTGAGGAAACAGGGTGAAAAACCTACGAACTTGGACAGGTGCAAGGACAGAAGACGCATCCTCCAAGGAACGTTCACTGGGTGGTTAACCCTTTCAATGGATCAAAAATTGAAACTTGTTCCTAAAAATAAGGTCATCTCATATTTCATAAACTTCGTGATCAGGCGCCCCCATCTACCATGAAAGGAGGAGGTTTGGAAAAGAGTTGATGAAAAGATCACTGATACAGTTTCAACATAGAGGAATGGAATACTGGAGGAATCTTCTTCAAATATGCAGGCAACTGAACTCGAAAGGCAACAGGATTGATGATCTGTACAACCCTAAAAGGATCATAGAAACATGGCTTGAACTTGTTCTGAGAAAGACGAGTGAGCAAAATTTAGAAGAAAGCCACACCTAGCGATAAGCAGGAGAAGGACGCCAAAAGGCATCGCCTGAAGCCTTCATTGTCTGTTTATACAAATGCAGATTACACAAAGTTCACAGACAAACCACCTGGAGACAGCAAATGAAACTAACAGCTGCAGGAACAAAAGAGAGGCTGAAGTACCAGATGGGAAGGGCCGAGGTAGAAGACTGTAAAGACAAAGTGTAGACTTGGTGGAACTATGGAGAGAATTATTGTTTGAAAACTCAGCCAATTGTAAAAGTAACCAAGATATTGTTCAAGACTCTGATTCAGATGTTCCAACTGCCCCTTAGTTTGAGGATGGATTCCTGAGGACAGCGCTACATCTATCTGCAATTTCCAAAAATGGGAGAAAGACATTCCCATTAAAACGTCAGCAGACTCCCAATAATTCAACCTTACTAATTAGCAGTTGTTGAAGGCAGAGCCCAACAGCTTTGTGAGGGCCTCCAAACTACTTTAGCTAGGATTTTTAATCACATGAATCAATCGATAAAAGCCTATTTAAATCCTTCATTTATCCCTTAATTAAACCAACTAAAACTGCAAACATGTCAATATGTGCAGAAATGGCTAAACAATTATGATGCCTCAAAAATGTGAATTCCTAAAGCAATGCAAAAATTATTAAAAAAACAAATTAAAGTGGCGAAAAAGAAGTCATTCTTTTATCGACTGCCTTTATCAGACAATCTGGCCAAAGGGATATTCAGAATCACAAATTAAGTATATTTTTTCCAAGAAGATTCCACAGTTTTGCTAAAAATGTCTACCCAACTGGAGCACTTTCTACTGGTTAATTAGTAAGTGCTACCTTGTTGATAAATGTCTAGTGCATATTCTACACTACATCTGCATAAAGGACCACGAGGTAATGTCTCCAGTGACCTGGTGTGCATGTAATTTCAGCAATGTGATTGTTCCCAGAGCGTCTTCATCCACAAATCTGTGATAACATTAATCCTCGTCAAGATAAGATGATGAGACTTAAAACAAGTCTTCATGAAACAGGGGTACTTCCTCTTCTATTTTTAAGTAAAGGGGAGGGGGGCCGCGCAGCCCCCATTGGCGTGGGGACCCCATACCCCGGGTCCGGCCTCTTGCCCCTGGGCACCCAGTCTGTAGCGTTGGGGACCAGGAGGGGCCTCAATCCCCCCCACGATCCCTATCGGCTCCCCGCCTCTGGTGGGAGCCTGCATTGCTCCCACAGATAGGGAGCAGCAGAAAAAGCTGCCCCTTGCATGTGGGAGCAATCTTTTCATCAGTTATCCTGCCTGCTTCACAGCGGAGAGATAAAAAGTCAGCTCCCAGCAAGCTGGAGCAGTTTTTCTGCTCCCGCCCGCTGGCAGCAGACTTACAGTTTGCTCTCTCTTGGCGGGAGCTGTCAAAGATCCCGTCAAGAGAAATAAAACTGCTATCTCCTGAGGATGGGCACCTCAGAAGTTAGGGAGCTGGCCCTGGGGGGTGGTGATCCCCAGGGCCATTGTTGGTTACAACAGGGGGGGCACTGATGAGAGGTGTTACCCCGAAACTGGTCCCAGGATGCTTGTTTCCCGTCCAAGGAAGACCTGGCTTGGCAGTTTGGGCTGGACTGTTCCCATTTCAGACCCAGCTGATTTGCATATAGCTGGGTCTGAACTGGGGTGGCGAAGTGAACTAAAGAACGATGATGGATTCAACCCAGATCTGTGACTGGGGGTGAGTGTCTGAAAAGTTTCAGCTCTCCGTCCATCATCTCCTTGTGTTTGCTTTGTTTGCCCTAAGTTGGCAGGGTATGCCCAGACTTGAGTCCATTGCTCACTTTGCCACTTAATTCAAGCTAGCCTGGCTGATGCGGGGTGTTACCCCGAAACCAGTTCCAGAATGCTTGTTTCCAGATCAGGGAAGACCTGGCGGGCAGTTCGGGCTGGACTGTTCCCATGAGGAACAGGGTCAAGACTGATTGGCATATGGCTTGGTCTGAACTGGGGTGGCGAAGTGAGCTAAAGAACGATGATGGATTCAACCCAGATCTGTAACTGGGGGTGAGTATCTGAAAAGTTTCAGCGCTCCATCCATCATCTCCTTGTCTTTGCTATGTGTCTATCTATGATCTCTAATTGCATAGGAAAGGTAGTGAAGATTAATGATAGAGTAGAAGAATTCAATATGTACATTGCTTTATGAGGAAAAGAAGAAATGATGAAATATCTATTATCATAATGTCTGTTGATAATTCTTGAGCCTCCCGCAAAAGAGGGAAAACAAGTGTCCATACCATGGTTGCTCATGCTATACTCTGTATGTATGTGTGTGTGTGTATATATATATATATATATATATATATATATATATATATATATATATATACATTGCTGTTTTCTGCTTGATGGAATGCCCTGTGTGCATATAAAACAGACAAACAAAACAAACCCATAAAATCACTGTAGATTACGCATATCCTGTAGCATCATTAGAGATACCTCAAATATGTATCTTGATTCAAGTTGTCGTAATTTGTGTATTCTATCCCCACCCCTGTTGGATTTGGGTGTACGATCAATAGCATAGAAACAAAGCAAATTTCTGTTGCTGCTATCATGTTTTTCTTCAAAATGTTGTGCTACCGGGTACTGTTTTCTTTGTTTTGCTATATATACACACACATTATCAATGTGCACCGTTATGGAAATTTCTTATCAAGTAAAATGATAAGCACCACTCTCAGTACTACAGAACCAGTATTGGCAATCTTTCCCACTCTGTTTCCACTGATAGTGTGTACTAATCATATCATAGCCTGCCTTTCATTTTTTTTGTTACTCTACTTCTCAATGGTCAGTTGTTTTTTTAACCCTTTCTTAATCTCCTGTTAAGAAGCCCAATCTGGTAGTGTTTGTGGTCGAGTTTGCAAATCCATCTCGAGTCGACGCTTCCCGTGTAAGTTTGCGACGGATTCACGAATCTATACGGGAGTCCGTTAAAGCATTTAACATTACACTACTATGACTTTGCATTATTATTTTTTTACTCTGTAAGATAGTGTTTTAGAAAATAAGTATTTCAAAATAAGGAATATGTCTAAACCACTCTCCTTTCAACTTCAGAGTACAGACTATTTAGAAACCTCCCCCCCCCTTTGTGTTTTAGTTCAGTTTCCATAGCAACCCCTTTTGGAACACTTTGTTGTACCAGTAGGTCAAAGGGTCACAACACTTTGTGAGCAGCATAATCGCTTCAAGTTCAACTGTAGCAGGTGTGGTTGACTGGAAATGTAAGCATATCCAAAATAGCATTACTTTGTTTTAAGTTTTCCAGGGCCAATCACAGATCTACTTGCTTTTTCCACAAAGTCACTACCTAATTTTAGCTACCTGCATATTTACACCATCCAATCAAATATGTTCTTCTTTTAAAGTAAGTCCTATCCCCCACTTTAACTGCCTTTCATTTTGAAACCTGACTCATTCAGCTCCAGCATTCTCCTGTGTGCTACTCCTCCTTGCCTTCAAAATGGTTAGAGTGTGGATTGTGGGTCATTGCTTTGTGTTTTGGGCCAGAGAAAGTGCAAGGAAGAGTGGCATTGACGGGGACATGGGTTTGCCTAATGTGGACGTTGCTTGGGTTGGCCAGAGAGGGTTAAAATGGCAATTGCTGCCTTAGGTTGAAAGCATAGTGGATTTCCAATATTCAGACCTCATGATTGTGCACTGTGGTGGCAATGACCTAGACAAACTTACTGGGGTTGGACTGGAGATCCTAATGAAGGATACCTTTGGTAAATTAATGGTACTTTTCCCTCACACTGCCTTGGGGGACTATAACATTTGCCAAAAGCAGAAATGGAAGTGGTCAACCAAATTCTGTTCACAGATAGACAAAACCAGGAAACATGTCAATAAAACTGTTTCTGCATTCCTCAGAGACCACAACATGGGCACCATCTACAACAAAATTTTCACTTTGACATGGAGGGCATATACAGAAGTGGTGGAGTTCATTTCACAGAGAAGGGCAACAGAATGTTCCTTAACAACTTGAAAGACTGTGTCCTGTTATATGTGTAGTTATCATCTACACACAATAAGCACAAAGGCTCTTCTAAGAGCCACCCTTTTTGCAAACAGTGGTTCATTTTCTTTTTAAATGCCTTTTTAAAATGTTTTTTTCGACTTCGCGAATCCGTCACAAATCTGCAAAGCAAATGCTCACATTGAATGCAGATTCACAACTGTGTGACTGACTCTTATGTGTCTGCCTGGATGCGTCAGGATGTTAGGGGCACTGTCAGTTGCTGCATGAGTCAGACTGTGATTGAGTGCATGAGTGTCTGAGTAGGTCTGTGTGTGGGTGCAAGAGTCTACCACTGGTCTGTGAGTGGATGTGTGAGTATTTGAGTGGGTTTGTGAATGGGTGCCTGAGTTTGTCTGTGAGTGCATGTGTGAGCGTCTGAGTGGGGCTGTGAGTGGATGTGTGAGTGTCTGAGTGGGTGTATGAGTGAGTGCATAAATGTCCGAGTGGGTGTGTGACTTGGTGCATGAGTGCCTGCATGTCTGGGAGCGTGCATGAGTGTCTGAGTGGGTCTGTGAGTGGGTGCAGGTGTGTCTGAGTGGGTGCATGAGTCTCTGACTGCATCTGTTTGTGCATGCGTGAGTTGGCCTGTGAGTGGGTGTGTAAGACCGAGTGGGTATGTGAGTCTCTGAGTGGGTGCATCAGTCTCTAAGTGGGTCTGTGAGTGTCTGGGTGGGTCTGTCAGTGGGTGTGTGTTTGTCTAAATAGGTCTGTGAGGGTGCGTAAGTGTCTAAGTGGGTCTGTCAGTGGGTGCTTCAGTGTCTGTGTGGGTCTGTGACTGGATGTGTAAGTGCCTGAGTGGGCTGTGAGTGGGTGTAAGAGAGTGTGAGTGGGTCTGTAAATAAGTGTCTGTGTGGCTCTG
The DNA here is from genome assembly GCA_963921515.1 of Calotriton arnoldi. NCBI lineage: Eukaryota > Metazoa > Chordata > Amphibia > Caudata > Salamandridae > Calotriton > Calotriton arnoldi. The sequence continues at coordinate 1,023,385 of CAWUFW010000848.1, read as the reverse complement.
TGAGTGAATGTGTAAGTGTCTGAGTGGGTCTGTGAGTGGATGCATAAGTGTCTAAGTGGGTCTGCGAGTGAGTGTATGAGTGTCTGTGTGGGTCTGTGAGTGGATGTATAAGTGTCTGAGTGGGTCTGTGAATGGGTGTGTGAGTGTCTGAGTGGGTCCGTGAGTGGGTGTTAGAGTGGCTCAGTAGGTTTCCGAGTGGGTGCATGAGTGCTTGAGTGTATATTTTTTTTGAATTTTTGGCAGAATTCACGACTCCATCGCAAAGTTACATGGGGAGCTGCACTGAGTATCGCAATGGATTTGCCGATCCTCGCATGTGGAAAAAAACATTTCTGCGTATTTTCTTGCCCAACAGGGGTCCCTCACAGATCCCTATATTGCACCCAGGGGGGTCAGGGTACCTCTACCTGCCCCCTTTCACTACATTTTATGTGTATTTTTGTTGCCAGGTGTCATTCCCCGATTTCTAAAATGGTGGAAGCAACTTCCTACTCAGGTTGCAGCCAGCCAATCACGGCAGTGCTGTTGGCACATGGATTCACGAAGCGTTGTGAAGGATTTGCGAAGGGTCCACGCCTGTAGATATACAAATTTGTTTTTTCCTTTAATATCTCAAAAACTACAGAACAGATTTACACCAAATCTCAAAAACATCACCGTCTGGACCAAGATCTAGCTTTCTGAAAAATTTGGTGTAATTCTATTCAGCGGTTCGGACTGTAGTCATGTTTAAAATCCCTATTGGAAATTGCATGGGGAAAACACGTTTTGGGATCACCCCATTTTCTTGTCCCCCGCTTGACGAATCACCTCAACACTTTCAAGACGGCAGCTGAAGTGAGTAGTAAACTAGTTTTGAAAATTTTGTGAAGATTCGGCAAATGGTGCCAATATGTATGTGTATATATATATATATATATGTATACATACATATCCATATATATATACATATATATATATATATATATATATATATATATATATATATATATATATATATATATACGTCATGACACCATCATTGTGGTGCATTCTGGGGCAGTAGGATCTTGTTGAACGGCCATGTGACCACTTGGATTGAAAATACACACTCACCTGTGAACAAGGCGATTAGCTGAAACATGTTAGGTATAAATGAGTGATTTCATTGCTGCCACGCTTTTGACAAATAAAAGTCAGCTTTAAATGGAAGTCGGAATTGGGCTCTGCTTGTTCTGGTGAAACCCATGCTTACAGGATTCTCCGCTCCTGTTACAAGAGCCCGCCCTGCAGGGTTGGGGGCCCCCGGCAAAACGGAGGTTTTCTGAAACATATATATATATATATATATATATATATATAATTAATTTCAAGAAAAAAAAACATAGGTTAGAGTTAGGTGAATATGTCAGTTACAACTTTTACATTTTAACTCAAAAATCCACTGAAATGTAACTGTTAAAGTTAACTGAAGTAACTATGACTCGTGCCCACACCATGCACAGTGTTGTCATCAATGATGTCATTTCAAATGTTACAATGATGTTATCTCTGATATCTTGGAACATGTCATCAGTGATATAACGTGAGGTAATAAGTAGTGCATGGAGAGGGTACAAGTTTACAAGTTTATTTTTATTAGCGTAGTTACTTAAAACCATTGCTACAAAATGTGTCGATAAAAAGTTTCTTTATAAATTATGTTATAAGAAAAAATTAATAAAAGAGTTTGGTTAAAACAGATGATCGTTCGTTTCCAATGCAGTTTATAGTAGGCGGTTCGTTTGCTGAATGACTGTTAGCTGCCATTCATTTGGGTGAAGATGTTGCTCTGCAGGGGGTAATGTTAGTGCCGGCACTTCCTCCCGCAGCTATGGCATTTTCTTCCCCACCTGCCTCAAGAACTTCACCAAGCGACAATTCAGCTGCGAGTCCTCAGGTGCAAAGCAGGCCAGCACAGCTTGTCTCCGCGTGCGAATGCCTCTTTCAGTGCATGGAGAGGGTACAAATTATAGTTGTTGGTGTAATTCCGTGCATACATTTTGGCTGTAGCTGTGTCTATACATCTTTCAGGAAATTGCATGGGGAAAGAAAGTTTTGGCACCCTCCCTTTTCTGAGCCCCCGCTTGACGAATCACCTCAAAACGTTTCCGGATGGAGCTGAGGTGGATGAACCATTTTCTTGGAAAGTTCACGAAGACTCGTCAAAAGGCACCAAAGTTATTAGCAAACCAAAAAAAAAAATTTCCTATGGAAATCAGGTCCTAAATTTTACAACACAGTGGTTGAAAAGATAACACTTAAAATGATGTTATAGTAAGGTGAAAATGTCAGTTAAAAAATACCATTTTGAACTCAAGAAAACCACTGTAATTCGCCAGTAATAGTTAACTGAAGTAGCCATAATCTTGCCCACTTGCCCTGCACAGTAATGTCACTGATGATGTCATTTCAAATGTCATCAGTGATGTTATCAATGATATCATAGAACATGTTATGAGTGATGTCATATGTGAGGTCATAAGCAGTGCATTGCCATAGTGCAAGTTATATCTACTGCAGTTAACTATATCTGTTGAATTTCAGTGTTTTTTTCCTTTATTTTAAAGTGGTATTTTTAACTGACATTTTCACCTAACTATAACATCACTATAACCTTTGTTTATTTTCAGTGAATGTCTAACTTTTTTTCCTACCATTCCTGACTATAACGTCACATTAACCTTTGGCTTTTTCAGGAAATTCCTAGTTGTTTTTTTTAAACATGAAGTAACATTTTATTACCGTAGCTAACTATCCCAACCCCTGCAACACACAGCCTTTGGCAGTGCGCAGCAGAGGGTTGGGTGCAGGGCCTGTTTTTTTTTCTTTGGTCCCACTGTAATCTTGTGGTAATTTTATGTTAATCCTTTGATTACTGAGTTCTGTACGAATACCATGAGCCCATGGCGATGCAAGCATTTTATTTTGCACTGTGACCCAAGGGCGGGAGCTCCACTTGGGGAGAAGGGAACCACCCTCCACAAGGGCTGGGGAGGAGTCTAGGTTATCCCTACCTTGCTCTCCTATGTGTTGTTATATATTATTTTTCAGCATGGGGTCTAAGTTCCTCAGTCCTGAAATGCCAGCTGCATCATTTCTCTCCATGAAATGGAACCAGCATGGGACCAGTGAATCAGTCATTTTTAGGTCTTGCCTAGGCAGCGCTTGCGCTGTCTCGTTGAGACATGCAGTATATACTATAGCGTGGAAGCTTTGTTTAAGCTCTCGCCCACTCTCCGCCCATCTTTTGCATTGGCTTAGGACCTAAATGCAGCCTTCCCATTGGTTTTAGACTTGTTAGTCCCGCCTACTGACGGCCATCTTGTCAATTGTGTCCTTCCATGGCTATCGGCCCCTTTACTGTAAACACAATTTTGTTCCATGGCTCACCCCCTCCCCTTTCGCATGCCATTACTTCTCGGGACACCCTCCCCCCCCCACCTCCCGTTTGTGCCTCTTTGCCCGCCCGTACTCCCATTTAAAATGCAATAGGACTCGCGTAAATGCGAGTTCTATTGCATTGCAAAAGCTTGTTTTTAAAGTAGTGCGCATTAACATGCGCGCGATGCCTGGATTCCCCCGCATTTCCTGGAGTCCTGGCGGGAGCCCACCCGGCATGTTCGTGCTGTTAGGAATCCAGCGGGAGCCTACCCCGCATTGCCGATGCCCCGGTGAAACCACCGCCGAGAGCCGCGAAAAACGGAAGTCAGGCAGACTTCCTGACCAAGGGCGGAGCTAGCCCCAGGAAGTCTTACTGAGGGTGCCCGAGTCAGCCTGGGGGAGGGTGGGAGCCTACACCGTCTCCACAAGTAGCAGCGTGAGGCCAAAGCGTGTGCAGGCAGAGGAGCGGTGGATTTTACTACTGGAGGGCAGTCACGGGCGGGCAGCCGCTGTCTTGGCCGGGGGGGTTTGGGAGCTGTGCTCTCTGTCAACCAGTATGGAGGGAAGAGGTGCGGCCGCTGACTCACCCGGGAAGATGAAACACTCTGCTTTCGTATTTTTGTGTATTTATAGCACCTCAAAAGATCTGAAAGCGGTTTCGAGGCAATCAGTAGGAGTTGTGCCAAGTGCCTTCACAAAATGTGACTATCAACAGCCAGTTTTTACACGTGGGAGTCCTGTATGCAATAAATGTGACCTTTCCTTGGTGCATGTGTGTTAAAGCATGGCGGTTTTAAGTGAGGATTTTGCCGATTAGACGCCACCCTGGGAAGCTGGCTTTCTTCGAAGTCTGACCCAGCACGGATTTATTGCTTCCTGACTATTGTCCTGTCCCCGGTTTCTTTGTACAGTCCCATTTCAACAACTGCTTCCTGCAGAGCTTGAAAGCAGTATTTTGGGTGCTCTGTGGGCGAGGTTGGGTGCGGTGGAAGGTCGTATAGCGCCGCGAGCGGGGAAAAACACCATTCCAGGGTCTACATTAGAGTTCAACGATCCACTGGGAGGAGCTGATCCTTTTCAGTGAGCTACGGAGGCGCGGGTAGTTCAATACTGCCAGAGCGCCGTGAGCTGCCCCGCTTCAGCGAGGTCCACAGTGTGGTGAGGAGCATGGGGGTGCAGGCCAGCGCTGAGCGCCACTCGCTAAGGCCTCAGTGATGTGTGCAGGTGAGAGAGGCTGTGTGGACGGCAAGGGTAGGAGATAGAAAATGACCCTTAACCTGTTCACCACTCCTCCTGCAGGAGGTGGCCGTGAGATGCTGAATAAGGTTGTGTGTTTTTTATGGATACAATTTGTGGCATACTTCCTAATATACTATTGTGTTTCTGAGATGTTTCATGTTGCTAACATTGCCGGGCCCCTGAACTCACCCACTTGTGGGCTGAGGGGAGTGGGTTTGGGGGCTTAGTGTAAAGCGTCCACCGAAGGGGCCTATGTACGACCTCATGGTCACAGGCTCAAATCTCGGCGGGTCCACTCAGCCCCCCAACCCCCTGAGGTCAGTAAAATGAATATCATTGAGTTGGGTAACAATAAACATATGTTGATCAGCGCCAAGATACCCTTGGCAGAACGTGCACTTTACAAATACACGTTATCCTATATCTCATAGCTGCTCCCCCCTCCTCAAGCCCCCCCAAGTGCCTCACTGGCTTGGGCCTCCTCGCCTCTGTGCGTGTAGGCTCGGCAGGGGCATTACATTCTGCAGTGCAGCAGGAGCAGTGGCACCTGGGCCCAGGGGTGTGAAGGGCCCGAGTCACCCCAGTTAGTAGCATTTTTAGGTCTCGCCTACGCAGCGCGCATGCGCTGCATAGGAGGGGACCTCTTGTAATCGATCAGCTTTCCTCCCCAAAAACGTGCACGCTTTGCATTGCTTTCTATTGCAACGCGTGCACGTTTGGCGATTCCCTTGCGGGAGTGAGCGGCGCCATCTGTTAGCAATTATCGCGCTCGCTCCCGCAAGGTAAATGCTGCTGCGTCCCTGCTCTCGTCGCACTCCCCCTCCCCCCCTCCCACTTGTTTTTTTTATGTTAGGTAAAAGGGTTCCTGAAAACGGGACTTAATGGTTCTGTTTCTTCAAGCCTCCGAAAAGAAGAGAATTCACGCGCCTCTTACAGAGATTGCCCACAAGAGGGATCTAAACTTCCAGCAGAAAACCGGACTTGGCTCATTGACAGCATCTTGCATACCTTACAATCGCATGCTTTGTTTGTGTTCATAGAGCCCACGGCCTCGCATTAAATAACCTCACTGCGCGCGCGCTTGTTTTGTTGTGCCACTAGGTGAACCCAGTTAATCAGCGATCCATAACTGACCAAGTTATGCTTGGTTTGCCGAGTAGTTTGCCTTATCAGAGGCAGTTTAAATACAATGTGTTCCACTCAACTTGTCCTATGGTCTAGGTTTGGCCATTTCTGTCGCCCGCCATGGAAGTGCGTGTGATGACCACTGCCTCCCTGCCAATAATAGTCTGTTGTAACTGCCATTATTGGCAATCTCGTTATTACGGAACACCGTTGGCCAGATTTACGGACTGGTCATTAACATCGGCTCTACCACATCCGTCATTCACTGAAACCTCTTTAATCCCTATATATGCATCCGTTCCTCAAGTGGATGTTGAGAAAAGCAAGCATGCCCTCTAGACTCCCTTTGCCTGGTCAGTCTGGCTACTGCATTGCTCCTTAGAAGTGGTTCCTTTGGATGGCCCACTGTAAACGATGCAGGCGCTGTGCGAGCAGTGCCCTTTCCCTCGTGGGCGACTGGTTTCGTTTGGTTATCAAGCGATTTTTGTTGATGTAGTTATTACGTGCTGGATTTGCTGTACCTTGTTGCCATACCACCTTTTGGTAAGGCGCGTGTCATTTATCCCTGATATTAATGTGCATTGTTTACATCCCCCTCCCCCCAACACTCCTTTGGAAGTTGTACTCTTTGTTGGTAACTCTATTGTCTGCATACAATGGAGTAATGATTCAAAGAAACCAATGGCTGAAAGTTTATTTATTTTTTGACCATAGCCTCTTCAAAAATTAGTCTTCCGACTTTTATCTGTTGTTAACCCCCCCCTCCTCCCGCCCCCGAAAAACGGAGGGCCCCGGAATGACGTATCTTCTCGTGATTAATCTAAATAACTGGCAACTCTGAACACACATCAATTCAGACCTCGCTGATATGTTATCCCTTTTAAAAATGTAACTGTTACGTGATCACCTTGTGGTCCTTTATTTTATTGGAAATGAGAGTAGGACTTTAGCCCATTCCATCTCCACCTGCACACGCATGCACTTTGACACCCACTTCCAGCCAGGAAGTGAACTTAATTGCCCATCAGTAATAACTTTTTCCAGATTTGTTCACTGCTGTGCCGTTTTAATAATTAGGTTTGTGTATATTAATGAATGCTCCTCTTGATCAGCAGTTCCCTCCTCTTCGCCCTAGCGCCATTGCACGTCAGACCTAAAAGTTGGCCAAAATGGACACAATTGTGTACTTGTTAACAACAAAAACAAGCATTGGCATAGCCAATAGGTCTCGCCTTTGGGACCTTATAAGTGTTTAGCCATGCAACAGTTGATGTTGTTGCACAAAGGATATTGTGCTGGATAATTAAACACTTATAAGGTCCCAAAGGCGAGACCTATTGGCTATGCCAATGCTTGTTTGTTTTACTATAAAACCAGGGGATGGGGAGGCAATTCTACTGTTTATATTATGGCCCGTGGCGCCCCTGACACACGCTGGATGTAGTCCCGAGGCTCGGACACCCCTCTGGGCAGGGTGCCTGCTGACTGACAGATTTAGAGCCCAGAGATCAGTGGAGCAGCCAGAGGGCATGGGTGAGAAAGTGTTATTTTGAAAAGTGTTACATTTCAAAGAAAGATCCAACAATGGCTATAAATATTTTTTGGTTCAAAGCCCAATGTGGCTTTAAATATGCTCATAAAAGTAAAATCGTGTAATTTTGCTGCTAAACCCCCTAAAGTGAACTTTTGCAAGGATGAGGGCGCATCATGAGCCCCCCCAAGCTGCAGAAGGTTGAGGGGAGAGCAGTGCATGAGTGAGAGATAAGTTTGATTGAGGAAGGCAGGAGCTAGGAGCCACGTGTTTTACATTAACTCAAAATATCATATTTACACCCCTTCAGCCATCCTTAGCTCCGCTGTAAGTTTTTTATTTTAGGCAATTTAATATATAGCTGTTCTTGCATTGTTATTAAACAATAAACATATTGCCGGGGTGCACAACATTAAACAGCCTATTCTGAAACCCTGGGGCACCCAAGTGCAAAGCACAGTAGCAGCAATAACTACATTGTCGTATCTGCCTCTTCCACATCCGCCTCACAACAAACCTGCGCTCCTTCATGAACAAAATCTCTCATACTCAAACGCCAACAGATCATGTACACATTTCACAGTCCGAAGCCAGCCTCACGCGGCAGCTCGTGACAGCGCCTTGAGCTTTAGGGAGCATGTGAGGCTGCAGGGAGGGAGTCATGGGTCTGCAACTTCCCAGCTCACTGATAGCAGAGAAACGTAGACCGATGCAATTAACTCACAACTGTAAACATTCTCTTAACATCTGGACGGCCCTCAGTTTCTAAGAAGTGATTCTAATGGCAAAAGTGGATGGACAAGCAGTTGTTGCACAACATAACATGTAATGAGTGTCCCTGTGTATATCTATCCCGAGACCTATTTAACGTTAGATGATGGGACAACAACTTCTAACGCGTCGTAATGGCTTTCCTCTGGGAGAGGGCGTGGCAAACGACACCAACTTAATGACAATACCATGAAACAATGTGCAGCAGATATCAACTTTAGAGTATTGACACCTGAGAGTAATATCAAACCGAGTACTATCAGCTGACAACAATGTTATTATGGCAGCACCCTGGGCACGTGGACATCTAACACCATGTTAGTGAGATCACCATGTGCAGGCAGGCCAGCAGCTAATGACAGCTTACTGACAGCCCCTTGGATTGACTCATAATATTACAACAGCCTATTGGCACCACAGGAGAGCAGGTGTCACAACCACTCAATAGCGTTCACATCTCCCCCCCCCCCCCAGCCTAGAAAGTTTCAGCATGCAGTAGAGTTAAAGGGGTGTTGGGGATCAGTCTGGACATGGTTTAAGATACCAGTCTGCTACTAAGGTCACAACTCCTACTTTGTTATAAGAGTGGCCATCTTCCATGACAATGCCCAATTTATACCTGTTCATTATTTTTGGTTTGATAGCCCCTGGCGTTACATATGGCATCTATATGATTGTGTCATTGTCTTCGATGTGATGAGTACATGTCCGGCCTCCTCTAGCACTGAACGTAAAGTGTGTACAGAAGTATTTTTTTCTCATGAATGGCATCAAAATGCCAATGGTAGGCAAATAGAGCTTTCAGATTTCATCCATTGAAGCATGCAGGCGAGTGCGCACCAGCTAGAACAGGATAGGAGGCTAGATCTAAAACAGACTGTCAGGATTTCCGCATAAAATAAATGTACCTACCACTAATTTGAATGGAACTCGTTTAAAGTGGTTAGCCTGAAATTCTGCTATGGTTCTGGCCCTGTGGTGAGCGCCATTGACCTTGAAGATGGTGGATGTTTCTCATTTATTAGAAAACTATGAGGTGTAATCTCACAGAGAGACTTGCGTTGCAAAAACTTTTACTTTTGCTGTGTTTCTAAAAGGATTTGAGGGGCGTGCCGGTAGGGAGTGTTCATAAACTACCAAAATATGATTGTCTCAAGAGGCAGACGTCCATTGTACTCTATAAGAGAGTTCTCTTTGGTAACTGCTGGTTTACAGCTCTAACTTTAGTAACCTCTCAGCTATTGAGCTTGGGGCCTGTTCCGCATTTTTAGCCTCGTTAATTTTGCATGGGTGAGGCTTATTTTCTGCCACAGTGCCAAAATCCAGAAAAGTAGCATCGCTGCTTGTATCACTCCTACAGTTCACAGATCATTTTTTTATTTTCCTTTATAAACATTGTTTGATAGTAACAGCTCTCCACGTTTTCTTTGGCATGGAGGTAGACCAGTGATCTCCAGCCAACTTCCGCGTACTTCAATTTTAATATAGTGGCTTTGCACCATTAACTGTACTTGCTGATTTGCGACCTGATTCGAGTGAATCGCTAAATATGTTCCATTTCCCAGCATGCATCTTAACTGCGTTCTCGACAAGCTTCCGTGTCTGTCATGTTGCCAACTTTCCTGCCTCATCCAGTCTTTCTGCCACTCATTATTTTATTTTCCCTTCTGTTTTGCCATTTATGCAGCTCGTTCCTCCAGATACCATATATGATGGTGAATTTCCGTTTTATCTCTCACTAGTACTCTTATACTTTGCAGTTTTGTTTAATTATTGGGCCGCTGCCAGTTACTCTACCTGCACCATTCCATTACCTCCTCCCCTATTATTGTACTCGTTGCCCCTGGACATTGCTCCGGTGGTCTGTTCCCCCTGTGTCAGCATGCCACACCGCAAACGTAACGGTTTGGTTCTAAGGTAGCCCGAAAAAAGAGCGCCGCAGCATTCACTCACATTTATCCTATTTAGCAAGCTTGGCATTCTCTGAAACATGATTTGCATAAGCCCCACCCACGCGATGAAAGTCGATGGGGGATCCTGTCGTGAGGTACATTAATTCATGCTAAGTGCTATTAATGTCTTTCGTGTCCAGCTTTCCACACACTGCCTGCCACCCATACTACCTACCTCCTCCATGTCCTTCTGCCCACACAGAGATTGGTCCATAGAAATTGCCTTCCACGCGCACCCGTAAATAATAATATTTTTTCAAATCTTGTATTTTAAGTGATATGACCACACAAGGCCCTGATTCTATATTAAAAACACAGCTTTGGACTATACCATTTCCCGCTAAAAGGCAATATTTCTCTCCATGTGTTCCCATACCTGGAGTGTCACGCAGTTTGGTGCTTACTTTCCCTCCATATTAAAGAACAGTAGATGTTTCAGCACCCAGGCTAATATGCTGCATTGCTAAATACATATAAGGTCCCAAAGGCGAGACCGATGCATTACAAATGCTTGTTTCCTGCAGTACTCCCTCTATAGTACCGCATCGTTGGCTATATATATAAATCTTGAAGCTTAACTTCCCTGAAATGGATGAGAAGATTTTCACCAAATGACAAAAGTTCTCTTTCTGGGTAAAGATCTAGCTTTCTGCCAAACTAGGTGTAATACCTTTCCATTTTGGCTGTAGCATTGTCTAAATTTTCTATGGGAAAATGAATTTTGAGACCCCCCCCCCCTTTTTTTTTCTTATCCCCCTCTTGACTGACACCCCCCCCCCCCCCCCAAAAAACGTTCCTGGAAGGAACTGAGGTGGATGTACCCGTTTCTTTTGGAAAGTTGATACATAATTGATAACTGAAATATGGACCAATATTTCCACTAAGGTGTTCTGTTGACATAACCCAGAGGCGAAATGCTTTGTAAATGTTATTAGAGCCCAGAAATGAAAATATGCGACCACATTAAATGTTACCCATTGTCAGGGCCGGACTGACTACCGGGCTTTCCTTAATAAACAATGCAAAACAAATGTTTTAAAAAGTACGCTTTAAAGCTATTTGTTTTGCATTGTTCTTTTAGAACAACCTGCAGCTCCCCAGCAATAAAATCGGCCCCTCCACAGTAAATCTGGACCCCACCCTGCCACCCCAGCAAAAAATGCCCGGTAGCCAGTCCGGCCCTGCCCATTGTAACAAATTGGGTATACGCCCACATGCCGTGGGTTTCATTTTGTGTATTCTTTTGTTTTTAGGGTGGGCCAGGGACACCTGGGACATCCACGGCCTGGATGGTTGTTGGGGCTTGCGGAGGTAGCCATAAGGTCTCCAAGGCCTCACCTGCTCCCCGCGCACAGCTCCTGTGATGCATAGCATCCGGTCTCTGTTTCTCTGCTCCTGCCACAACAGAAAGAAATGCATCCTAGGCTCTAGCAGTGGGGAAAACTCTCTGTTGTGGGCATGACATGCCCCTATTACACAGGCATGGTAGGGCACCAAAGCACCCTGTTCAAGTGTTCCTTCTTCAGGAGATGGGGACCCCAAGGAAGGCAATAAACAGGCCTCCTGTTCCCTAAAGGGTGCACTTTTCTGGGTGCTTGGTTTTTCTTCTCCCTGTGCCAGCCATCTCTCCTGCATGGCTCCTGTGTACCTCTTCTGCTGGTGGGGGCATCTTTAGCAAGCCCTACCACTAGCAGCCTGCAGACCACCCTCCTACCTGAACCCTCCCAGCTCCATGGCCACCTGGCTGTCTTGCAGGGCGCTAAGGGTGGCAGCAGAGTCAAGGTTTTCCCCCAACTGGTCCTCATCGGGCATAAGGTGGCCAGAGTCACTGGTCCTGGAGAGACCCATCTAGTCCCGGGGGTTAGCTGGAGACAAAGTCCTTATTTCAACTTTGCAGGGCATCAGGTGGCTTCTCCAGCTTTCCATGATTCTCCTGTTGTTGTCTCCCAGGTCCAGGGTCTTGTTCCCTGAAGATACTGGGTCCCACATGTATGGCTGCCAAATCTTGTAGGTATGGGACACTGCTTGCCCCTTCCTGAACAATAGGGTAAATTTTCCCAGGGTTAACTCTACCCCACTTCTGCACAATTTGCCCCAGTGCCCCTCTCTACCTAAATCCAACATAACAGAAACCTTCTTACCCTGTACAGAGCTCCTGTGCGCATCCAGAGGTGTGGCCATGGAATTGAGCACACCCTCCTCTGTAGTCAATCTCATCCAGTTGTAGGAGCAGCCCCTCCTCCCAATGGGATTGGAGCCAGCCTGACCATAGGGACAAAAGAGGGGGCAGGCCCAGGTGTTAGCTACATCTGCATATGGCAGGGAAGTCCTCTTTGAAGTTAATCAAGTTACGGGGTATTGCCCTCGGGCCATTCTGTCAAAGGAAGGACAACATCTACCCACACCCAAGGCCCTTTGTCCCTGTCCTGGGTGCAATTTACACCTCACTACAGGGAAGCAACCAGCCGCTAGGTGGCAGTTGAATAATTAGAGAAAGGCCTTCAGAGGCTTTAGGCAGGAAAAGGGCAACTTTTTAAAAGTGCCTTTTGCTTACTAGTTAGACAAAATTTGATTTTGCCATTTAATTGGATTTTGAGTAACTATTAAAGAGTTCTTGAAATATTTTTCTAGCTGCTACCAAACTAAAATGATCAAATATAACAATGTAGCCCAGTATCTCCCCGTGGAAGTAGCCAGCCTTGCTGCAGTGAAAATACCTTTTAGGTTTTCTCACTTCAAGGAAATGTGGAACGTTAAACGTTTACATGACCTAGCTTTAAATACCATGCACCCTGCCCTATGGAAAATAAGGCCTGCTTAGGGATGACTTAATAATATTTAGAATGAAGCTCTAGGCCTGTAAAGAGGGATTATTTTGACAGTTCTAATTTTTAGTTTAAAACTGGCACAGGCATGCTGTCTGTGAGCAACTACCAGGCTGTCCATGATAGTCTCTCACATCCAGCCCACACACGTATTAACACACGTGTTCATGTGTAACCAGCCCTGTGCCCCTTACACTAACTGTGCCTCAGTGGGCTTATCTTAAAAGGCAGATATTGACGGTAAACACTGTCAGTCCAATTACCATGAATTTACAGTGAGTGACACTCAGGTAGTAAGACTTACCTACTAAACCCGAGTGATTGCAAGTGAAAAATCCTTGTAGACTAAACAGTGAAAGCCATTTGTAATACCAATTACGTATTTTTGTGTTACATGTATTTTTAGTGGGTAGTTAGTTTTAAGATGCTGTTAAAAATCAAAGCACATCTGCTAATTGGATTTATTTATTTTGATTTTGTTTAGTTTCGTGAATACATTTTTGATAAACCAATGGGCAATTGTGAGGGCTTGTGAATTCTATGGCAGTAAAGTTTACCATATAATTATGGGTTTACTGCATTTACCACATAATTTAATTAATTTGCAGATTTCACCAAAATGTAGTTTCTAGTTCAAATGGATGAAAATGATACTGCCAGAGAATGTGCTATTTAATTTGCCTTTTGGCTGCATAATTTAGATAACCTTACCACATAAATTGCTTACCATGCTGCATAATTTTGGTTGACCTGACAATGGTAAAGTTCTGCAGTGTGATTTGGGAGCTACATTATGGTGATGATATCATATTTCTCTTAGGACCATGAAAATGTTTCCATATTTCAGTTACTTTTGAAATACTGTTTTTATATTACTGTTTTTTTTTAGAACCAAAACATGTAGTCTATGCAAATGGGGCAAAGTGCATTGGAGAGGAGAGGTGAAATCCTTTTGACCACCTACAACCAGTTGTGCCATTTTTACTGCGTTTGGAATTTAAAAAAAGCTAAGAATTTAATCAGTATGGTGTGCTGCCAGTTCGGGAGGATCTGAACATTTCTTTTTGGAATTAGTACCGGGAGAACTAGCTCCAGGAGCTGGCCTGGGCAGGAATAGAGGCTGTGCACTGCTTCGTCCCAAAAAGGTAGAAACACATTTGTTGATGCTTTTCACCTTTTTTTGGCAGATTTGGCCTCTCTTTCAGAAAAATCAAAAGGAGGCTCCCAACCGTCCAGGTGTAAAGAGGTTGCTTCTGAAAAAGCATAAGGACACTTTTTTTCCAATCTCTCTAGGATAGAGAGAGCGCTCCTGTTCCCATAGCACAACCAAAGCCCACAGCCAAGCATGTTCTCTGCCACTTTAATACCATTCTATGGCTAGATTCTACTTTCAGGTGTAACCGTTCGGTCATGTGAAACAACCCCGCTTCGTAATCTCGCAAGTTTGTGGTACCATGATTACAGTCAGTTTTGAAGACTATAACATTTATTTAAAAATGTAAAACATAATGTTGATATACCAGGTGACAGCCAACATACAAAATAATACTCCTGTTGTGAGCACAGTGCTTAATTTGGGCCGGTGGTTTCTGGTGCTCGGCACTGGCACCTAATCGTCAGCACCGGTACCTATAACAGTCTGCCACATGGTGGCACTTTTTTTTTAAAATCAGAGATGAACACAACAACTGTTATTTATTAATTCAATATAATTTAAGAATGACTAATACCTGCTGCCAAAGCCATTCTTTTAACTCTGGGGTCTTGAAAATGTCATAATTGTCAGACTTGTTAGAATGTGACTTATTAGTTGTGCTGTTACTGTAATTGACAGCGGCAATGGGCAGTGCCAGCGAAAGTGGCAAGCTGACAAGAGCCCTGGCACTTATTTTTTTTAATTTTTTTTTTACAAATTAAGCACTGTGTAAGGAGCTTTGCAGTGTAAGATGTGGAAGGGTTCTACCTCCGTCACACACTCTCACGAGATAACCACCATGTTGTATAGCAGGATGCCGAGATTGTCCCGCTTAGTTCGTAGAGTTCCATCTCGTTGGAAGTAAAGGCCCTTTTACTCACCGTTGTGACATCTCCAATAGACATGCCTCTCACATTGTATCGCGAGTTTTACTAAGCACGGTGATAACGAGGGATTTATAGCCATGCCCGCGAAAGTGTTTGGAATCTGTCAACACGAGTCAAAATTGATACTCCTTCTAGTGAAGTGGACACTTGACAACGAGAAGCAGCATGGTGATGACCAATTAGCTGCCAGGTGGTAAACAGGAAGTGAGTGCAGACATTCCTAGCTTTAAAGTGGCAACTAAGAGGGAATTTATTTATTTTTCCCCTTATGATCTGTAGATTTAAGCATGTCTGCTTTGTCAACTGAACGGGTTTTGTTTTGTTTTATATATTCCGGTATTTTTTTTTATTTCTTTTTTACAAAACGCCGTCTTCTATGTCCATATAAGCTCTCACTACTAAATGGTGTTCGTGTATTTTATGCACATAACACAATGTTTCCCTTCTCAGCCCCTCCTATGCGATTTTTTGGTACACCGAGATTCGTGATCCGTGTTTGCCATTCGTTTAATTTCTTAATTTTTTTTATCTGGTCCAACTTGTGCCCAATTGCATTGCACTAAATTAACATAATTCAACAGATGTTGATATTTTAATGTTTTCTGGCATTCGAGTCTTGGACAGCTGTCTTAGAGCTTGGGGAAAAGGCAAACATTTAGAGGTAAATGCTGAACATATGCTGAAATTACTAATTAGAAACATGAAAAAAGACAGCATTATCCTTCCTGAGGACAGTAAAACTCAAATACAGGGACGCACAATACCTTTGGCTCCACAGTGGTGATTCCTTGTAATCGGGTGGCGCGGCAGATTGCAAATTTGCTGATTTTCACATTTTTTTAACTTCACACTTGAGTTTCTTCTTAGATTGATGAAATGTGTCACTAATGCAGTATTTTGAGATCAGATCAGACTTGTTAGGGTGCTGAGAAGAGGTTAAAATTATGATATACAAAAACGTGAATTCAGTACATTAAATGATCTAATAGGAACAATGACCTAAAGCTGATATCAGGAAATGCGCTTCAAAGTCCCGACTAGGGATTTTAGTTTATATCCCTCAAAAAATGATTGCATGTTATGTGCTTTTAATATCTGGTGGCAACATTTGCGCTCTCACTTTCATGAAAACGATATTAACAGGTAATAAATCATTGTATTGTATTGTACCTGGGCGTCGTGGAATGCAGTGATGTTTTGTTTAGAGGGCTCTTAGTTGTTGGTGATATTATTAACTTAACTCAAACATTGGAAATTTGTGAAAGCGTTTTTTTTTTTTTTGTCCAAATTGAAATCGCCAGCTGCAGTGCCGTGATAACTAAAAAGTATCCGGGAGAGATCGTTTTTTAAAACTAGACGAAAATAGTTCCTTTTGTTGCACATTTAGATCTTCTTCTGGAGCCTTTTATGCATGTGTACAGCCTTAATGTAGACTCCTTCCCTTTTACAAAGCCCTCTAAATTCATTGCATTCGTTATTTTGGTATATATATATATATATATATATATATATATATATATTATTCATATTCCGAGGGCGCAAAAACGAGCCACACCATCCGACTTTGGCACAAGTATTTTATTTCCAGCGGACAAATCCATTAAAGTTCATAACGCGTTACAACCCCTCACGATTCTTGTTCATATGATTCTTGCAGTGGTCAGTTTCCCTTCCAAGTTAAATATTAGTAGTGCACTACAGTTGTGACGATTTCTGTCAAAAAAGTCAAAAAATAAAAACACTGCGCCAAGAATATTTGGAAATACAATCTTGAGATGATTCAGAAACAGTGATTTTATTCATTTCTGGCATTTATATTGGCGTTGTGCAAAAAGGTAATGAATATCAGAACTGTGACTTTAAAAGCAAGTGGTACGTGTGTGGTTGTCTCTCTTATTTGTCTGATAAATATTTAAATTGGAAGGGAAACTGACCACTGCAAGAATCATGTGAACATGACCCGTGAGGGGTTGAAACGCGTCATGAACTATAATGGATTTGTCCACTGGAAATAAAATACTTGTGCCAAAGTCGGATGGTGTGGCTCGTGTCTGCGCCCTCAGACTGGAGGGTGCGTCCTCTTGTGTATGTAATATGCTGTGATGCCCGCAGTGCGAGCCCCGACCTGTTGGAAGGACCTTGTCTTTGCGTCAAATTTTCAATGGAATATATATATATAAATATATATATTCACAGAAAAAACCATAGGTTTCAGGGACGTTATAGTTAGTTGGACATTTCACTCGTATAAAACCAGAGAAATTTGGCTGTTATAGTTAGTAGAGCTAACTATAACTCGCGCCCCCGCAATGCACTGCTGATGATGTCACATATTACATCACTCATGACATGCTCAGTGACATCACTGATGACATCACTGATGACATCATCCAGTGGCTGAGTGTTTCTAAAAATTTCAAGAACGTTATATCTATATATGCCGAGGTATATTGAAGAATGATTGGTTGTCTGAGAACCTGTATGGGTGCCTGAGTGTCTGTGTGGGTGGGGGGGTGTGTGACTCCCTGCATGGATGTTTGAGTGGGTGATTCACTGGGTGTATGCGTTTGAGTGCGTCTGTTAGGTAGTGTATCGGTGAGCGAGTGTACGTGTAGCTGTGTTTGGTGAGTGAATGGATGTGTTAGTGGTATATGTGTAAGTAACTACATATGTGAAAGGCAGTGTTTGTGAGTGTTGGAGTATATAAGTGATTATATGTAACAGTGAGTGATTGTGACAGTGGCCGCATGGATAAGTGTGTGCTTATGTCAGTAATTGTTGAAGACAGTACGTGTCTGTATGAATAAGTGACGTGGTGTGTGTATAACTGTATAGGTGAGTAAATGGCAGTGTAATTAATTCTTTGGGTGACTGACTAGGTTTTTGAGCAACTCTTTGGGTGAGTGGCAGTGTGTGAGTGTCTATATGGGTGTATGAGTGGATATATCAGTGGCTGTATTGATGAATGACTGCGTGTATGAGTGACTGTATGGGTGTCAGATCGGGAAATCCTCAGGGTCGGTTAGTTGCTCAGAATGGTCCACCCCTTGATATTCCCAAGCCAGAATAGCCTTAATGGCACAGGTCAGTGGGAGGATCAAGTGAGGGAAGGAAAGGATGGGAACAGTGTGGAGGGAGACCTGCAATGACAACAACAATAATAACAAGCATTTGTAATGCAATAGGTCTCGCATTTATGCGAGTTTGAGCTATTGACATTGCAAATGACAATGCCTTTTATTTATGTTTTAAAAACGAAAACAAAAATAAAAGGCATTGTCATTTGCAATGTCAATAGCTCAAACTCACGTAAATGCGAGACCTATTGCATTGCAAATGCTTGTTATGTTAGTCCCGCTGTACTGCGGTAATAACGTAAAATTTGACCTCTGAACTACAGTAATAAAATGTGTGAATGAGCGCTTATTAAAACAGTTGCTATAAATAATGTATTATTGGGTGACATTTATTTTTACTGTCATGACACACGTGTGTGTTTATATATGTATACTATATACACATAACATGTATTTGTAAAGTGCATGTTCACCCATAAGGGTATCTTGGCGTGAATAACAAATGTTTATTGTTACCAAACTCAATGGTACTAATAAGAACAACAGAAGCAGTTACTGTTTCTTCTCCTGAGCCACCAGTCCTAGGTGCTTACCTCTCAAGTTAAAAAGAACTGCATAATACTTTGTCAACGCTTTCAACATGTCATGAAAGGAGGTTACACTTGTTTGCTTACTTTTCGACTGCGGGTTGAGTGAGCAGAACTCAAAAACTTCTATATGCTGCTAAGAAGATATTTTTTTTCCATTTGAACCACCCTCGTGACACTATCATGCATGACTTTCATAGGTGAGGTATACCATCAGATATAGTATTTCAGGCACACTACCAGCAAAACGAGATTTGTAAAATATGGCATAATTTTTACAAGAAGAAAATGTGTGAATCTTCACACCCTGCGAATTTGCTAGATGTTCTATGGTCATTAAATGTACCTTTTCTACACATCATTGCATGCAAAAACTCATCTGCCTCAGTTGTACAAGGAGATTACACAGATTCGGGAAGGGCTGAAAAGTGGGTATACAATACAAAAAGCAATAAACTGTAGCCATCACATATTTGAAGATTCTAACAATCTTAATGACGCGTCAAGACATGTTGGCTTCAGTTCACTTCAGGCGATGCAAGCTCTAAGCAATCACCTCACATCCTCTTTTCAGGACTTCCCTGAAAATCCATCTTCTAAAGGAGAGCAAAGCGGAGAACGATCACCCTTCTTGCACAGACCAAGCACCCTCGACATGAAACTGTACACAAATCAAAGCTGTGCCACTTGTATTACACTTATATATACTTACGCGGTAATACACTGGGTGGGAAATGTGACATGGCCACGAGGACAGCAAGAGGAATTACTAATATGAGGGGAGCAAGAGCTACTGGGGAAAGGCTCAGTGAGCAAAAACCTGGGAAGCTGCACTCCCTCAGTGCACAGGGTTGTGATGCCACACACAGAGCAATGGTATGCCTTTAACTACGGAAGCTCTGCCGGTGGTTCTGTGCCACTGATGAGACCCAAATTACTATCCCTCCCGCAAAACAAGGCAGGGGTCAAAGGTCAGAGGAGCTCAGTGAGACCACTGTGGGCACGAGGGACAGCCTGCAGCCTCTGGGAGAACATGCATGATGTGGGTGAAGCAGGCCGAGGTGGAGCAACGCGCCATCTGCATCTCCATACACCAGAACTACAAGTACCAGCATGCACATCGAAATCCTGGCTTGACGAGTGTCAGGAGAAAGTCTGTGTCTAACAGCTTACCTTAGATGGGGGTATGTACGTGTACACCAGTGTCTGACAGCGTGACGCACGTCATGTGGGCCTCCCATACGGGCCATGGCCTCTGTCTGGGGATCCATGTGTGTGCCAGCCTCCGGGCGAGGGACACACTCGGAGCACGATACGGTTACTGAACTTTGTGGGCGGAAGGATGTGTTGGCTAGGATCTGTAAGTTGTTAATATGTAAATTCCATCACGGGTATACTTCGTTGTTTGTAAAGCGCTCTGACACCTTTGGGTAAAGTTCGCCCTATGTAAAAGTGTATTAAATAAATAAATAAATAGGCGGTGAGTGGGTGTTTCGGGAGACGAGCAGATAGTTAGAGCACAGGTGGCTGGATGAATGTGAAGCTGAGGATATGTAACTGCCTTCCCTGTCTACCGTCTGCTGGAGGGTCCGAGGCTGCAGACTCCACAGCAGAGGTTTGTCTTTCATTGGAATGTGCAGGGAGCAAAGGAAAAGTTTACAGCCCACAAAATAACCAGTGGTACGCGCGCACCACAGAGGAGCGGGGGGAAAGGGAGCGAGGTGAACACGCACTGCTGCGCGTGCTAGCCACCGATGGGAATGGGCGGAGCAAAGGCGGGACATGCGCCCGCCTTTGCCCAATTGCGTGCATTACTTTTTTTTTTTAAAAACACGCTAAAGCCAATGGCAGCCGGCAAAAGCAAAACCACACGCACGAGCGTGTGGTCTGCTTTCAAAAGCCCATACAAGAGGTCTCGGGCTGCGCGAGCAGTGCTGCGCACTGCAATGCTAGGCCCGAGACCTAAAAACGTCTACTCCAGATCACATATAATATGTACACCATAAGATCAACAAATCGGGTAAGGCAACAACATATACCTATAACAAAAAGAAATACACCAGCAGCTTGAGGTATTCTATATATGCGGTGGCTTTGGTGTAATAACATCAATCACTTCATCATGGCTGCTGTGTAGGAACATAGAAAGGACCTTTCACCGAACATGTGACATACCATGTATATTTTATATACTTTAGGGAATGCTTATCCTCATTAAGACCAATGAGTAGCTCCATTCAATAACCTACCCTTTCTAGACTCCACAAGACATCACAGGGGTCGAGTGTAGTCCCATACCACTCCAGAACACCCCTGTTAAGTAGAGCCAGAAAAAAATAGCACAATATAAATCTCTATCCAGAATCTGAAGATATCGCTTTATCCATGAATGACACAGACCACTCAGCCACAATTCTCTTGAAGGTCAATTCACCATCAACTCAAAATCCAGTAAAAGCGAAACAAAAGGGTTTACTTTTCCATTGGAGCAAACGAGTTGTTTTGTTTCTGCCGCATGAACCACGGGAATTGGTTCGCCAACGGCGAGGAACAAGTGTTAATGTTCCCTGCTTAATAGGGAATTTGTTCCCGCCGCATAAATCACTGGAAGTGATTCGCCAACGGCAGGAAATGCCAGCAGTGAAAGGTATGGCCGTGCGGGTGAGGGAGATCAGAAACCTTCCTCCGCATGAGCGAAGAAGCTCTCCAACAGAGGACAGGAAGGAATACCTCACCCGACACAACAAGGAACAAGAATCAACGATATACGGTGCAGAGCACCCTTACCAGACCTCAGACACACAGCAAGCCAAAGCCTTGGTGCGGACATCCGAATATCCGCCACAGCGAGCACCGCTACTTCCTTTATGGGCGGTTCCTGACTACTCTGTGCGTCACCACGCACAGCATCATGGGAACAGTAGTCCGAGTTCTCCTCTGGCATCTCTTACGCTGTGCAGCAGGTATCGGAGCGCAAAACGTAGATGCAGTCTCTCTCTCGCCTACACTAGCGCACTCGATGCAATGTGCTCATTACAATGGGTTAGTGGGTGGATGTGTGTGTAGACATATGAATCACTGAGCGGGTATGTACTAACTGCTATTGGTGTGTCTATGGTTTCGATATTGGTAGTCTGTATTTTAGAGTGGGTGTATGAAAGGTTTTATTAGGGTGTGAGGATGTGCATCAGATGATAACGTGGATGATGTCATCAGTGATGTCATCAGTGATGTCATTTGAGATGTCATCAGTGATGTCATCAGTGATGTCACTGAGCATGTCATGAGTGATGTAATATGTGATGTCATCAGCAGTGCATTGCGGGGGCGCGAGTTATAGTTAGCTCTACTAACTATAACAGCCAAATTTCTCTGGTTTTATAGGAGTGAAATGTCCAACTAACTATAACGTCCCTGAAACCTATGGTTTTTTCAGTGAATTTCGAAGGTTTTTTAAATGCTAATTTCTAACTATAACGTCCCTGAAACCTTTGGTTTTTTCAGTGAATTTCAAAGGTTTTTTAAATGCTAATTTCTAACTATAACATAGCAGTCACGTTTGCAGAGTGGTGGAAAAAGGTGAGCGTGGCCTCCGAACAACTCTTAGCAATCCCACTATGTGGGACTTACTGGAGGTAACAGGAGGGGTAGTTAGCCCCCAACGTCAACCTTGGGGGCCAACTACCCCTCCTATTACCTCCAGTAAGTCCCACACAGCAGGATTGCTAACTTCTCATACCAGGCCACGCCCCCTTTCTCCACCACTCTGCAAACACGCACCCTGGCGCGTTGTAAGTAGGGGAATTAATTCCCCTTGAATACTGAGGATCCCTGGGGGCGAACTAGCCCACCAGGTACCTCCAGTAAGCGGCAGAGAGGTGGTCCGAGGCCACGCCCCTTTTTACACCACTCTGCAAAAGCGGCTCCTGGCGCACTGCTGCTCGGAGGATGAAGTCCACTTGTGTCCTGAGGTCCTCAGGACACAAGTGGACCTCATCGCCCCACCAGCAGTGCGCCAAGAGGCGCGTTTGCAGAGTGGTGTAAAAAGGGGCGTGGCCTCAGACCTCCTCTCTGCAATCCAGCTCTGTGGCGCTTACTGGAGGTACCTGGTGGGCTAGTTGGCCCCCAGGGACCATCAGTATTCAAGGGTAATTAATTCCCCAACTTACAACGCGCCAGGGGGCGCGTTTGCAGAGTGGTGCAGGGAGGGGGCAGGGCCTCCGGCGAGATGCCGGCTTTCTAAAAAATATTTATTTTTTAGAAGGGGGGCTGTGTGGGCCCCCTTCTTTTAGCATTTTTGGGGCCCTGGGGACCCCATCCCCCAGGGCCTGCCCCTTTTTATTTAAAAAATAAAAATAAAAAAAACGGGAAGGGGGCCATGCGGCCCCCCTCCCGAGGCCAATTTAGGCCCCGGGGACCCCATCCCCTGGGGCATGGCCAGACTTGTTTTTTTTTTTTTAAATAAATTTGGAGGAGGGCCGCGTGGCCCCCCTCAGGCCAATTATTTCCCCGGGGACCCCATCCCCCGGGGCCTGCTGCTTTTTTTTTTATTATAGGGAAGGGGGGCCGCGTGGCCCCCCTTCCCTGTGCCACTATTGGCCCTGGGGACCCCATCCCCCGGGGCTTGGCCATTATTTATTTTAATTTTGAGGAGGGGGGCTGCGCAGCCCCCCTCCCCAGGCCGATTTCGGCCCCAAGTACCCCATCCCCCAGGGCCCGGCCATTCGTTTTTTTTTTTTTTTTTTTTAAATAGAGTGGGGCCGCGTGGCCCCCCTCCCGGGCCACTTCTGGCCCCGGGGACCCCATCCCCCGGGGCCTGGCCTCACCATTGGGGACCGTGGCGGGAGCCTCAATGCCCCCACGGTCCCGCCGGCTGCCCGCCTCATGCGGGAGCCGGCATTGCTTTTGCACAAGGGGAGCTGCTGACATGCAGCTCCCTTTGTGCCCCCAGTGGAAGAAGTGGTTTCCAAGGTGCGGCCATTGGGCGTCACCATAAAGGACGGTAGCCTGCTTCACGAAGGCACAAAGATGCAACAGATCTGAGAAAAGGAGTGCCATCACCCCACTGGAGAATAATCATATATTTTCTTGTCTCACAGACCGGACTCACTTGAGGTTTATTTTTGGTGCAAACTACTGAGACCATAAGGCCTAACAACAGGCCACGCCCACTGGGACGTTTGAATTGAATTTAAGCAGTTGCATATTCCGGTCGAGTGTTACGTGAGCCTTCTATGCCATGGAAGAAGAGTCAGGAGACTCGAAACGCGTCTGGCAGGGCAGCTGAATTTTGATGACTTCTTTGCCAAATTTGTGTGCAGCCTTCGTGAAATAAATAAACAAGGACTATAACCTACCTGTTTGCGGCTCTTCCACTGGGGGCAACTCTTATGGATTGATGTAAAGCGGCCTGCTCCAGCCGCGGAAGAAGCCCCGCTGCAAGTGCGGCGTTTCCAAGGTGCGGCCATTGGGTGTCACCATAAAGGACGGTAGCCTGCTTCACGAAGGCACGAAGATGCAACAGATCTGAGAAAAGGAGTGCCATCACCCCACTGGAGAATAATCATATATTTTCATGTCTCACTGACCGGACTCACTTGAGGTTTATTTTTGGTGCAAACTACTGAGACCATAAGGCCTAACAACAGGCCACGCCCACTTGGGCGTTTGAATTGAATTTAAGCAGTTGCATATTCCGGTCGAGTGTTACGTGAGCCTTCTATGCCATGGAAGAAGAGTCAGGAGACTCGAAACGCGTCTGGCAGGGCAGCTGAATTTTGATGACTTATTTGCCAAATTTGTGTGCAGCCTTCGAGAAATAAATAAACGAGGACTATAACCTACCTGTTTGTGGCTCTTCCACTGGGGGCAACTCTTATGGATTGATATATATATATATGTATATATATATATATATTCCTCGAAAAAAGCTCCTTCCGGTATCACGGGGACCCGTGAGAAGTGGCGCACACACCGGCAGAGCGTACCGGCAATAATATCCACCAAAATCAAAGTTAAATGCGCTCTCAGGACAATCGAGATCCGAAACAAGTAAACTGGCAAAAGCGTTTAATTACACGACGCGTTTCGACTACAGCCGTAGTCTTGGTCACATGTAAAAGTGCAAAAACAATGATTGGCTTATATAACATCACATGGAACAGGTACACAGGAAGTGGTGTATTCGCGCACCCTCCCGATCACGAGCTGTCTGCTAATTGGCTGTCAACACTCCAAACCAGGAAGTGTTGGCAGCCATCTTGTTCCTCGGTAGAACCGAGGAACAAGAAAGCAGTAAAAAAAGTGCACAAAACGCACAAAGGGGGCAGGGTAGAAACACCCTGACCCCCTAGGTCTGCTCAGGGGGTCCCACAAGGACCCCCTGGGTAGAAAAAAGCATTTTTTTTTTTAAAATCGGCAGGATGCGCTCAGGGAGCGCGGATCGTGCCGGAAAAAAAAAATTCGAAGCGCGGTCTCCCGCGCTTTGATGTTAATTTGCCCCCGGGTGGGCCAAGTCCCGGGGGCATGGTGGGGGGGGTTTAAATTTAATGTGGGGGGCCTCTAAGGCCCCCCAAGCCCCGGGGACCGCCACCCCCCGGGGCTTAAGAAAATAATGGTGCGGGAGGGCTCTTTGCCCTCCCGCAGCCCCGGGGACCGCCACCCCCCGGGGCTTCTT
The DNA here is from genome assembly GCA_963921515.1 of Calotriton arnoldi. Lineage (NCBI taxonomy): Eukaryota > Metazoa > Chordata > Amphibia > Caudata > Salamandridae > Calotriton > Calotriton arnoldi. The sequence continues at coordinate 998,118 of CAWUFW010000848.1, read as the reverse complement.
TTTTGAAAAAAAAAATTTAATTCCCCAACTTACAACGCGCCCTCACACGCCCCGGGGACCGCCACCTCCCCGGGGCACTAAACATTTGAATATGGGGGTCCGTTACGGACCCCAAAGCCCCGGGGACCACCACCTCCCCGGGGCTGTGAAATGGTTGGGAGGGGGGCCGCGCGGCCCCCTCCTGGAGCCCTTGATGGCCCTGGGGACCGCCACCCCCAGGGCCGGCTCCTGCAGTATCCCGGGGTGCCTACCCCGGGACACTGCTGTTTGCAATGACAGGACGGAGCCTCGCGGCTCCCGTCCTGTCATTGCAAACTTGCTTTGGATATTGGAGCGAGAGCAGGAAACCTGCTCTCGCCCAATATCCAAAGCAGATTGCTTTTCCACATGGGGAGCAGCATGTTAGCTGCTCCCCATGTGGAAAAGCAATGCCGGCTCGCACAGGAGGCGGGGAGCCGGCGGGACTGTGGGGGGTTTGGGGACCCCCCCACAGTCCCCAACGAGAGGCCAGGCCCCGGGGGATGGGGTCCCCGGGGCCATAAGTGGCCAGGGAGCGGGGCCACGCAGCTCCCCTCCCCAAATTAGAATTTTTTTTTAAAAAAGGGCAAGGCCGGCCCCGGGGGATGGGGTCCCTGGGGCCTTAAATGGCCTGAGGAGGGGGGCCACGCAGCCCCCCTCCAAATAAAAAAATTAAAAAATTGAGGGCATGCCCCGGGGATGGGGTCCCCGGGGCCAAAAGTGGCCAAGGGAAGGGGGCCACGCAGCCCCCTCCCATTAAAAAAACAACAAAAAACGACCGGCATCTTGCCGGAGGCCCCGCCCCCTCCCTGCAGTACTCTGCAACGCGCCCCCTGGCGCGTTTTAAGAAGGGGAGTAATTCCCCTTGAATACTGGGGGCCCTGGGGGCCAACTAGCCCACCAGGAACCTCCAGTATGCGCCAGGGGGCTGCGTTGCAGAGAAGTGTACAGAGGCCACGCCCCTTTTTACACCTCTCTGCAACGCAGCTCTGTGGCACTTTTTAGAAGTACATGGTGGGCTAGTTGGACTCCAGGGACCCTCAGGATTCAAGGGGACGTAATCCCCCAACTTAAAACGCGCCACGGGGCGCGTTTGCACAGTGGAAAAGGGAGGGAGCGGGGCTTCAGGTGACATGTGTGCAAACAGGCCCCGTGGCGCGTTTTAAGATGGGGAATTAAATCCCTTCAATCCTGAGGGTCCCTGGGGGCCAACTAGCCCACCATGTACTTCTAAAAGCGCCACAGAGCTGCGTTGCAGAGAGGTGTAAAAAGGGGCGTGGCCTCTGTACACGTCTCTGCAACGCAGCCCCCTGGCGCATACTGGAGGTTCCTGGTGGGCTAGTTGGCCCCCAGGGGCCCTCAAGATTCAAGGGAACTTAATCCCCCAACTTAAAACGCGCCACAGGGCGCGTTTGCACAGATGTCACCTCAGGCCCCGCCCCCTCCCTTCACCATTGTGCAAATATTCCTCTAAAATCTGCCGAAATACGAATTCCGATTTACTCACCTGTTATCAGGAGAGAACCCAGTGCTGCATCTTTCATCCCAGTACTGATCCTGAAAAGTAATTTTAACCGTACTTACCAGTAACTTGAATTTCCTTCCATAGGCTAACATTGACTGGTTTCACTTGGAAATTCTTCTAAGTGTGGAGATTTGGAACTTTATAATATTCCTCTAAAATCAACCGAAGTACGAATTCCGATTTACTCACCTGTTATCAGGAGAGAACCCAGTGCTACATCTTTCATCCCAGTACTGATCCTGAAAAGTAATTTTAACCGTACTTACCAGTAACTTGAATTTCCTTCCATAGGCTAACATTGACTGGTTTCACTTGGAAATTCTTCTAAGTGTGGAGTTTTGGAACTTTATAATATTCCTCTAAAATCAACCGAAGTACGAATTCCGATTTACTCACCTGTTATCAGGAGAGAACCCAGTGCTGCATCTTTCATCCCAGTACTGATCCTGAAAAGTAATTTTAACCGTACTTACCAGTAACTTGAATTTCCTTCCATAGGCTAACATTGACTGGTTTCACTTGGAAATTCTTCTAAGTGTGGAGTTTTGGAACTTTATAATATTCCTCTAAAATCAACCGAACTACGAATTCCGATTTACTCACCTGTTATCAGGAGAGAACCCAGTGCTGCATCTTTTAGCCCAGCACTGACCCTGAAAAGTAATTCTAACCGTACTTACCAGTAACTTATATTTCCTTCCATAGGAATCCATTGTCTGGTTTTCAGCAGAAAAGTTTCAAAGTGTCGATTTTCACAAATTACAAATATTCCTTAAAAATCGCCTGTATGACTTAAACGCATTCTTTCAACTGTTTACAGGAGATGCACCAGTGCTGGATCCAGGATCCAACACTGAGTAAGAAAAAGTAACGATAACACTACTTACCTGCTAAGTGAATTTCCTCCCATAGGATAACATTGGTGATTCTATGTGAAAAAGTTTGTCAACTTTTAAAATACAATAATATTCCTTAAAGATCACTACTGTAACCAAAACGCTTTTACTCAACTGTTTACAGGAGATGTCCCAGGACTGAATCTAGGATCCACTCCTGTGGTTAGAAAAGTAATCCATAAAGTAACTAATTGCATTTAACTAGAAATTCACATTGAACTCAATGTTGCATTGTGTTTGAAATTGTGTTGCCCATTGCAACAACTGTAACTACTGTACTTAAAACTCTATTGCCTATTTGCAAACTATTTAAACTAAAGTAATTCATTCTGAGAAAGTATATTTTGTAATGTAATGTATAATGTAATTACAATGTAATTTAATAAATAAAATATATAAAAATAAATAGTTTAAAAAATATAGTAAATCAGTATCAAAAAAATAAATATAACAATTAATACATTTAAAAATTGTCATTTACAAAACCTTTGAAATTCACTGAAAAAACCATAGGTTTTAGGGGCGTTATAGTTAGAAATTAGCATTTAAAAAACCTTTGAAATTCACTGAAAAAACCATAGGTTTCAGGTACGTTATAGTTCGAAATTAGCATTTAAAAAACCTTTGAAATTCACTGAAAAAACCATAGGTTTCAGACACGTTATAGTTAGAAATTAGCATTTAAAAAACCTTTGAAATTCACTGAAAAAACCATAGGTTTTAGGGACAGTTATAGTTAGTTGGACATTTCACTCGTACAAAACCCATGAAATTCCCCTGTTATAGTTAGTTCAGCTAACTATAACTCGCGCACCCACAATGCACTGCTGATGATGTCACATATTACATCACTCATGACATGGTCAGTGACATCACTGATGACATCACTGATGACATCTCAAATGACATCACTGATGACATCATCCACGTGATAATCTGATGCACCTCCTCACACCCTAATATAACCTTTGATACACCCAATCTAAATTACAGACTGCCATTCGCAAAACCATAGACACTCCAACACCAATAACTACATACCCACTCACTGATTCTTAGGTCTACACACACACATCCACTCACTCACCCGTACAGTCACTCATACTTATGGTCACTCAGTACAGGACTATCATATGCACTCTTACTCCTATATAGACACTCAAACACCGCCACTCATCCATAGAGGTACTCACACATCTAGTCAGTCATGCAAATAATTAAACACACTGCCATTTACTCACCTATACAGTTATACACACACCAGCTCACTTAATCATACAAATACTACCACATTGTTACGCTCTTTTACAATCACTGATACAAGCACACACTCATCCATACAGCCACTATCACAATCACTCACTCTCGCTTATAGCTATTTATATACTCCAACACACATATATACTGCCTTTCACATATGTAGTTACTCACACATGTACCACTGGGACATACATTCACTCACTAACACGATTTCACGATTTTAGAGCTTTTATTCGGTTAAATAAATCAACCATATAAGCAATACAGACATAAAAAGCTCGATCTACAGAAAAATCAGAAAAAATATAAAACAGTGGGATAAAAAGCGAATACATCAAGGTGCGTAAACATGTTAATACAGATACAAAGTGCAAGTGCATAATTCACATGAAGGTCCAAACATTTACTGGATCATATATTATCCCAATTCAAAAGTGCAAATGCATATAATTACATATAAATAAATTCATTCATAATACCCTTAAAACACACAATCAGATATCAATAATCATAGATTTCCTAACACTAATAGATTTCAGAAGAAATGTAGCTAAATAAAAGCATAATCGTGGGTCATCCAATCTAAAGAGCAGGTTCAAGGCATCTGTAGTGGATCTTATATTGTAATATAGAAAAAAAGGTTTTAAATAAAATCTCCTAAGATGGGAATAAAATAGACAGAATAATAACATATGGCAGCAGCTTTGTCTTGAGACTCCATCACATGGGCATACATGAACAGAACACTGTTTCATAATTGGGAAATTAACAAGATGATGTACGATACCCAATCTTAAGCGTGTCAGCACAAATCGATGTGAAACTCTAGTCACTGCTGATAAATAACTTTGAAAACCCTGTTTAAGGTCCAATTGCGAATAAAAGAGGAAAGTTGATTGATTCTTGATAACACATGAACGAGCCTCTATTTTATTTGCTAACATGGTTAGTTTTATCTCAGCTCTAGCAACAGAAAGAGTACACTCAGGATCCGTTCTGATGTCACAATTGAATAAAGATTTAAACCAATAAATAATATAATTAAGCCAGGGTATTCTTAAACAATTCTCCAATTTGAGGCAGTCCCGTATAATAGATTGAGTAAATAATGTTTCCTCTTTTGACCATATAGATTTCCATAATAAAAGGGGTCGTGTTGAAGCCAGATCTGAAATATATCTAATGCCCACCTCACGGTGGAGCAATTCCGTAGAGGCAGATGAGGGGGCACAAAGTAAGCGTTTTAAAAACGAATTTTCAGTTTGTTGTAATATATTACCTTGAAAATGACCCCAAACACCTGCCCCATAAAGAGCTGCGGTAACGCATCGTATCTCATAGATTGTCAACATGTCTTTAATGCGTCGATTTCCCAATTTAGCCGCAAATCTAAAAATACCATTTATATTTCTAAGCATCTTAGAACAGGCATTATCCTGTTCCTGGGCCCATGACCTATTCCCTGCAAAAGTAATACCCAGGTAACAAAATGTCTTAACTATCTGGACCTTGGAACCTTCAATAAAATAAGAGCTAGATGTTATAGGGTTCCTACCGCAAGCCATAACAAAAGTTTTTGATTTGTTAATTAAAAGTTTTCTTTTAGTAATAAAAACGGTAAAATTATCAATAAGACGCTGTAGCCCCATAGGGGTGCGAGAGAGTAAAACCGCATCATCGGCGTATAAAAGAATTGGGACAGACTTCCCATCCACCCTAGGGGCATCCGACTCAAACAATTTCAGTGCTGCGTCAACTTCATTGATAAACAATGAAAAAAGTAATGGAGCTAAGACGCAGCCCTGTCGGATGCCTCTTTTGACTTTAAAAGGCGGGGTATATTCGCCTAAATGACCGTACCGCACCCTACTTGATAGCTCCCCATATAATCTAGCCAAGAAAAATATAATCTCTTTGGGGGCACCCATATCCAACAATAAGGGCCATAAAATGGAGTGGTCTACCAAATCAAAAGCGCTGCTTAGGTCAGCAAAACACAAATATAAATTTCCCTCCTTAGCTAATGTGTACTTGCCGATCAAAAGATCCAGGTTGACACACTGCTCCAGTGTGCCAACACCCTTTCTAAACCCATATTGCACTTGGGTAAGGACTGACTTTTCTTGGACCCAGGTCTCGAGTCTTGATAACATGACCCTACTCATGATCTTTATAGACGAGTCCAATAAAGAAATCGGGCGATAATTACAAGCATCAGTCTTAACACCCTTCTTGTAAATTGGTATTATAATTGACTGGCCCCAAGATAAAGGAAAATGAGTCTCAACGGCGACATTAAAAACTCTGGTTAAAAACGGCGACCATAAAACCATTTCATTTTTATAAAAGTCTATCGGGACCCCATCGGGACCCGGTGCCTTACCCCCTTACTACTAATTATGCCCTCAAATACTTCCTCTATACTAATTGACAAGGGCAATTTTGGCCATTCAACAGGGTTATGATTAGACAAAGTGAATGGAACATCTTTATCGAAAGGATTAAAAATGGTGGAAAAATGGGCTACCCATGAATTACAGTTAACATAAGAATTAAATTCAGGAATATGGTCGTCCTTCAAAAAGGAACTATTGACGGTATCCCAGAAAAGTTTATTATTTTTAGTATCGGCTGCCAGACTTAAGTCTTCCCAGGCTCTTTCTTGGAGTTCCAATTTCCTGATTTTTAGGGCTAAAGCGTATTCTGCACGTAAGGCCTTAATTATATCCGGGTTTCTTGGTTTACACCCCAGAGCTTGTTTAAGGCGGCCCAAAGCCCCTACACAGTTATCATCAAACCATCCCACCTTAGGTTTTTTATTCCTACACACTGGTTTCAACAAAAGGTTCTCCACAGTATTATTGATCCTTGTAAAATTATCAAGCAACAATGCTGGGTCAACCTCATCCCCTAAGCAGACTTGAATTTCATTCTGACACTGTGTAATAACATCGTGCTGGATTTTAGATGGGTCCAGACTAGCCCATTTTATCCGGACACCATTCGGTCTGGTGGGGGCGATACATAGGCTGTGTGGAACACTGATGGTATTTTTAAAGCCCCAACATAATAAATACAAAGAAATACTATTATGGTCACTAGTTCGTTGGTCCGTTATCCAGGGGTTGAAAATAAATGTACACTATTACTAGAAATAATAATGTGATCAATATTAGACGATGCATTCCTACCTGTGAATGTGGGACATATCATGTTGTTTTTGTCGGTAGCACAATACAGTAATTCTAAATCCAATTTAACGATAACACCATTTAAGGCACTACCATATTCACAATGGGGAAATGCATATAACAATCATCTTCAAATTCCCCCTCCTAGGCCCACAAACTTTGGTCAGGGATAATGGGCATATTTGAACATTAAAATCGCCAACCCAAAGAATAATAATCGGTTTCCTAATGGTACTAGTCAATTTCTCGAGTTCCCTTTCCAAGATATGGACAATAGAACTACGTAGGGAATTAAACAGATTGTTATAAAAATTAATCAAAATAACATCATTACCCACGGTGGAAGACATCCACATAATCTGAGCATAAGTTCCCACGGTAATACAACTTTTGATTTTACATTTATCCAAATTAGTGGAAATCAAAATCAAGAGGCCGCCCTTAGCTCTACCCGAAAGGGAGGCCTGGGCTGGTAACCAATATGAGGTAAAACCCTCTACATATATTGGGTCGGTGCACCACGTCTCCTGTAAACATATAATATCATGTTGGGCCAAAATAAAATCAGACCATGATGGTGTACCTATTTTACTTTTAAGCCCAGCAATGTTCCATGTTGTAACTTGGTACCCTTTGCCCATATTAGATTCATAAAATTCCTGGGGGGGTACTTCGTGTCCCACTTCTTTGCTAATGATAATGGATTCTACTGGAATACTTTCTGAATTACTAGGGATACTGACTGTCCGTAATACGTTAGTGGATAACGACTCACATTGCTCTATCATGCATAAACCAGCTTTACTAGTTATGATCTTAGCATTTGAAGTTTCCATCATGGGGCTTTTAGGTAAATAACTCTCAAATGCAACCTCATTAGCCCGTATCAGTCCCTCACGTCAATCATTGGTATCCAAACTACTCAGAGCCTGATACCTATTAGTTACTGGAATAGCAAAATGAGGCAGGGTGGAAACCTGAGAAGAAGCTAACAAAGATCCATTTGGAGGCCAGCTTACGTTTCCATGCATCACCCTCAGATGTCTATAAAAGTACCCCAGAGGGAGAAGAGTGGTATTAAATTCCCCCCGTATGGGAGGTGGTGCATTTTTAAGGGTATTGGATGCCCATCTTGGTGATCTAAAATTAATGATGATACAGTCCCCTTCAAAGCATTTTTTCAAAGGCCCGATCCAGCCCACTCTACGGGTTGTTAAAATCTGGTTTATTCCTTCCATAGGATAACCACAACTATTAGTCAGCCAAAACACTACTTTGTTCATAAGTGAACCATGTTCTTCTGCCTGCCCAATTTGAAGTTTGGGGACGTTGGCCAAAATTACAACATAGGGACTACATTCGGGGGCAAATTTGCAACCGGGGCCATTATCCTATCCCCATGGGCTAAGGATCTTAGACCAGCAGGCTTTATAGGATCAGATGATTTAAATTCGTCTGACTTATTCATTACTTGCTCCTTTTGGGGTGGTGCAAAACCACTATTAGTAGTTAGGTTTCCTGTTACTATATTTCTATCTTTTCCCTATTTTCTGCTTGTATAATAGGGGCCCGCTCCTTGCAATATTTGCTACAATCTCTGCGATCATTACCTACAGCAGTAGTCGGGTCAATAGGGTCTATAATAACATCCTTTTGATGATCCCTAATTGACTCCTTTTGGAATTTACAATTAACTATATCCAATACTCCACTAATTTTATGGATTTCTCTAGCTAAAATGTCCAATTTATCATAAAGCGGCCTTAGGAGCTCTATAATTTTGTCAGAGATAGTCGCTAATGTTAATTGTTGAAATATAGGGTCTGTACAGGACAAAGGATCGGCAAGTTTCCCATTTCGAATACTCTTAACATTTTTAGCTTTGGCCTTAGAATTAAAATTCCCCTGTTCTAGGGTATTCTTTCTACGTCCCCTGGTCTTTATCGGTATCGGTAGCGACGGGCTTTCAAGGGCGGTCAAATTAGGGGTCATAGATATTCGAGTAAGATCCCCACAAATCCCTCCTGAAACAATAACGACCGGCTCAAGCTCCTCGGCCGCCAAGGAGTTATTGGTCGATTTACTGGATCCGTTCGCACTAAAGGGACCAGAAGGGGCCCCAGCCCCATTTCCCTGTTCTACCCCGATAAAGCTTGAGCCCATAGAGAGACGCCTCTCAGTACGGTCAATTTCCTCGGTGAGAACATTGACCGCTTTAACCAGAAATGAATCAATCGTTGGACATGATTTAGCAGAAAAAGACTTCGCTAACTTCCTCCTTGCCATGAGGATGCTACAAAGGAGGCTATACGGGCGAAAGATAAATATATGTCCCTATAAAAAATGCCTACAAGAGCGTAGGGGTTACTTCCCTGAATATAATGCAGTAGCTAAAATAGGACTAGGAGGGCAGATACAAGGCAGTAGATATTAACCTCCTACAATCCTAGTGCCTTGAATCTATACTGAACAAGAAGTTTACCCCCTTGATGGATCTCTTGCTATAGGGTTTCACCTTTAAAACTAAAGTGCAAAGTGTGTTGGCTATATAATGGCATATACTATACAATATAGATTAGTCTTCCATAGGCAAACTCACTATACATAACCTTTGGGGTTTAAACAACCCACTAGTAATAAAATATAGGACCGATAAACCTTAGATAAAATAGCATGTACTGAAGAAAACGGTACAATAATGGAACTGTTGAGCCCCAAGTCAGAGACCCACAAAGACAATATAAGACATAAATCTATCAACCACACAAATGTACTCACTATACTGGTACTTGATATTCAAATGGTCCGTTGGTAATAAAGTGCAAAAAGAGTAATCCTTAAAGTGACATGTGCTAGGCAAAAATTGATATATCGCATAAAAAATCCCACGGTATCACACATACAATACAATGTTAAAAATGGGAAATTAAAACCAAGAAATGACATCTCAAATGACATCACTGATGACATCATCCACGTGATAATCTGATGCACCTCCTCACACCCTAATATAACCTTTGATACACCCAATCTAAATTACAGACTGCCATTTGCAAAACCATAGACACTCCAACACCAATAACTACATACCCACTCACTGATTCTTAGGTCTACACACACACATCCACTCACTCACCCGTACAGTCACTCATACTTATGGTCACTCAGTACAGGACTATCATATGCACTCTTACTCCTATATAGACACTCAAACACCGCCACTCATCCATAGAGGTACTCACACACCTAGTCAGTCATGCAAATAATTAAACACACTACCATTTACTCACCTATACAGTTATACACACACCAGCTCACTTAATCATACAAATACTACCACATTGTTACGCTCTTATACAATCACTGATACAAGCACACACTCATCCATACAGGCACTATCACAATCACTCACTCTCGCTTATAGCTATTTATATACTCCAACACACATATATACTGCCTTTCACATATGTAGTTACTCACACATGTACCACTGGGACATACATTCACTCACTAACACACTCTTACACACACTTACCCACCCATACAGTCTATCACAGATGCACTCTTGAAACCATCCACCCAGTGAATCACCCACTCACACATCTATGCACAGAGTCGCACACACCCCTCCCACACAAACACTCAGGCACCCATACAGATACTCAGACAACCATTCAATAACTCATATAGACACTCATGTAGCTATTCACAAACACATGCAGCCACTTACACAGCAACAGACAGACGGATACAGACATTCACCCAGTTTAGTCACTAACCCATGCATTCAGTAAGATACGTTAAATCACTCACTTAGTCAGTCACGCACCTACTAAATCATCCATACAGACACTTACACACCCACTCATTCTTCAATACGTCTTTTCCTATATATATTAAAAATATTTAAACTTTACAGAAACACACAGTCACTGGATGATGTCATCAGTGATGTCATTTGAGATGTCATCAGTGATGTCATCAGTGATGTCACTGACCATGTCATGAGTGATGTAATATGTGACGTCATCAGCAGTGCATTGTGGGTGCGCGAGTTATAGTTAGCTCAACTAACTATAACAGGGGAATTTCACGGGTTTTGTACGAGTGAAATGTCCAACTAACTATAACTGTCCCTAAAACCTATGGTTTTTTCAGTGAATTTCAAAGGTTTTTTAAATGCTAATTTCTAACTATAACGTGTCTGAAACCTATGGTTTTTTCAGTGAATATATATATATATATATATATATATATATATATATATATATATATATATATATATATATATATATATTACACTGAAAAAGCAAAGGTTAAATTAACTTTCTAGTTAGGTGAGAATTTCGGTGACAACGTAACACTGAAATTCACCAGTTATAGTTATCTCAAGTCTTCTCATCAATAGTGATATTTCAAATGTTACAGTGATATTATCAATGATGTCATAGAAAATGTCATGAGTGATGTAATATATGAGATAGTTAGCAGTTCATGGTGAAGGCATGAGTTATAGTTACCTTAGGTCACTAGTTATAGTTGCCTGAGATAACTATAACTGGTTAAACAGTACATTGTCATTGAAATTCTCACCTAAGTATAACGTTACTATATCCTGTGGTTTTTTCAGTTTTTTCACTGAATTTCTAGGGTTTTATTTTAATGTGAAGTAATATTTTATTGCCAAACATAAAGCCAACACCCTACAGGCAGCCAACCCCTTTGGCCATGCGTGGCGTGGAGTGAGTCGCAGCCCCCCTTCCCAAGCCACTTTGGGCGCTGGGGACGCCATACTCCAAGGACTTTTTTTAAAGAGGGAAAGGGGGAACGGGCCTCTCTCCTCAAGCTACTTTGGGACCTGGGGATCATCTTGCAGGGCCTTTTATTTTTAAAACAAAGTGGAGGGGGTGCACTAGTAGCCACGGGCACCCTAACCTCCAGGGCCAAAAGATATTTGTAAAGGAAAAGGAGGTGTGTGGCCCCCCTCCCTAAGCTAAGAGTGGCCCCAGGTACCCCACCACTCAGGACCAAATCATATATGTTAAAGGCAGGGGGCGCTCAACCCCCTACCCATGCCAATAGTGGCCCAGGGATGCCACCCCCGTGGACAAAACATATATGTTAAGGGGAGGGGGACACATGACCCCCCATTCCCCAATACAATGGTGGGCCTGGGGACCCCATCCCCGGGGTCAAAACATATCGGTTAAGGGGAGGGGGGGATGCTCACCTCCGCAAGCCTTACTAGGCCTCTGGGGCCCCATTCCCCTGGGCTGAATTCTAGCATTAATTAAGGGGGAGGGACACACGGCCCCCCACCCAGAGCCAATAGTGGTCCCTGGGAAACCATCCCAGAGGGCCAAAAGATATTTGTAAAGGGGAGGGGGCCATTTTCATCTTTGCCATGAATCTAACACCGGATCTTTTAAAAAACAACTGCCAAGTGTTTTGTTCTTGAATGAATTTTAAAGTGCCTATAGTTACTGCTGTCCTTTTTAGGTCTGGTGTTAGCCAAGACCTTTTGATTTTACAAAAGAATACATATATGTATAATATACTTACTTAAAGGAGCTTTCAGGCGCTTCTCTTCACCCATTGGTCTGTTGGGTCATTTACATTTTGCTTCCTTTGCTCACTACAGCATACAGCATGTGGCAGTGGGTTAGCCTATTAAGCCTCTGGCTAACCTCACTGTGAATGACTGCAATTTGCTTTTTCACAAGGTGGACATCCACACACAATGGAGTTCCCTTTAGAGCCAGTGTTGCCTGATGTGATAGTAGGACACATTTGAAGTGAGTGTAGGGCATATTCCGGCTTTAGCAGTTCCTGTCTCCTTCCATTGCTGTTGGAAATTTGTTTTAAAGTGTGCTGCTTCTATTTCACAGTATACCATTTTATGGGCCTGGACTCCGTTTCACCAGTGGTTCTTTAATAAACTTTGCCCTGGAAGAACAACAAATGTTATCGTGTTTTGTACTTGCAACAGTTTTATTTAAACATAGGTAGGGTGTCATTTGGGTTTATACTGTCAACCCTCTTTCCTTCTTTTTTCTTTCTTTCTTTCTTTTTCTTTCTTGCTTTTTGGTTTTCTTTCTTGCTTTCCTTCCTTTTCGCCTTCTTTCCTTCTTTTCGCCTTCTTTCCTTCTTTTGTTCCTTCTTTTTAGCCTTTCCTTTTATTTTCCTTCTTGAATTCTTTCTTTCCTTTATTCTTTTCTTTTTGCCTTCTTTCATTCTTTCTCTTTCCTTCTTTTTTGCCTTTACCTGAATTTCCTTTTGGTTTTTCTTTTCTTTATTTTTTCCTTCTATTTTTCTCCTAAATTATGTATTTCCTTATTTGCATCTTTACTTCTGGCCTTCTTTATTTTTTCCTTCTTTCTTTCTTTCTTTCTTTCTTTCTTTCTTTCTTTCTTTCTTTCTTTCTTTCTTTCTTTCCTTTTTCTTCATTCTTTCTTGCCTGCTTTCCTTATTTTTCTCTTTGCCTTCTTCATTTCTTTTTGCCTTCTTTCTTTCTTACCTTCTTGCATTTGTTCTTCCTTTGTTGCCTTTTTTCTTTCATTCTTTCTCTCTATTTATTTTTCCTTCGTTCTTTTTTGCCTTCTTTCTTTCTTCCTTCTTTTCTTTCCTTCCGTCTTTATTACTTTCTTTTTTCTTTTTTTGCTCTTTCATTCTTTCCTTCTTTCATTTTATTTTGCCTTCTTTATTTCTTTCTATTATTCCTAAAAAAATCTATTTGTTCCTCTTTCTTTCTTTCTCCCCTCTTTCTTTCTTTTTCCCTTCTTTCATCCTTTCGTTCATCCTTTTGTTCCCCTTCATTCTTCCTTTCTTTTCCCTTCATTTTTCCTTCATTCTTCCTTTCCTTTTCCCTTCTTTCTTCCTTTCTTTCCTTGCTTTCTTTCCATTTCGCTTTCCTTCCTCCTTCTTTTTGCCTTCTTTCCTTCATTACACCTCTCCTCTTTTTTGCCTTCCATCCTTCACTTTTTGCCTCTCTCTCTTCCTTCCTTTTTGCCTTCCTTCATTCTTTTTTTTGCCCTTCTTCCTTCCTTTTTTTGTCTGTCTTCTTTCCTGTCTGACCTAATCCACTGGTGTTTGAGGTGGGAGAGAGTGCAAAGTCTCGTGCAAATCCAAGGAAGTGAGGGGAAGAATCTTTCCACCCTCATCGTACTGAGAAACAACAGATGATATTTGTCCTTATGCATGGGAACAACAAGTAGAAATTCTGTTTACATTTTAGCGAATTAAAGCAAAACCGTTGGAGGATTATATAACAGTATATGACATTGCATGCAACCTTGTTTGAGGTTCGGTTTTAGGTGCTGCAAGGCTGAAAGACAAATTTCTGGATGAAGTGAGTTTGTAGCAACCCAGCAGACAATGTGGCATTTGTGACCCATTGAAGACACTGTTATTATCTGTGCATGGTTGTTCAGGAGGTGGTTAAGAAGTATGCATGAAATGCCAAAATGTTAAACCAGGGATGTGCTTCCATTTCATGTGTAGTATAAAATTAATGTGATTTCTGCACTTACATTCCATAACACCAGAATTTGTGCCCCACCCTGCCTTCACGGGGCACTTCCCCGTGTTGTGCTGCATTTGGAGCCCAAGCCAGTCCAGCTGGTTGTCCAACTGCAAGTCATAATTTCCTAACCAGTAGAAAACAATTCTAATAGGTCGAAATGTAGGTTCTCTCTGTGCTTTCCTGAAGCTCTGTAAGTTCCATATAGGTATGGAATGAATGTCCCACAGAGCAGGCACCCTACCATGGCTTATGCCCTGCAGTGACCCTGCCCTCCATCCACCATTTTTGTGCCTGAGGATTCAGAGCCCAAAAATTGTGGATCCACCAGGGAATTTGCATCCATGATCTGTTCACACAGAAAAAGCGCTACCCCCATTACTAGTCATGAGTGTGAATAGCAGAGAGTGAAATTGCACAAAGTGTTGGGGAAAGGCAATCTAGTGTTTTCAGGACCATTCTGAATGATTCAGAAATGCTGAGATTATCTGATGAAAGGATATGGATCCTAATCATATATCTGTGTGCCGCAATATCTATTGAAGTGGCAAAGGCTACGCAGACAGCAGTGCTTTAGAAAGGTATGTAAAGAGTTGCAGTAGTGGGTACATTGGAGGTTGAGTGTCTTCCTATCTGCAAGACATTTTGCTGAATGTCCTGTACACTTTTAATGTTAGTCTTTTTTTACCTTTAGACAGCTCTCCTTTTGTTGGTGTTTGTGTATGTGTGTGTATGCACAAGCGTACTGTGGGTGTCTGATTGTCATACTTGAATGTGATGTTTGTTTATTATCGGTAACCACTGCCACTGACAGTTCAGCTCTGCTTGGAGGTGGTTGGTCTTGCTTCCTTCCCTCATTTTATTGTCCTGCAAACCAGTGTCCTTTTCAACTAAATGCTGCCACAAGGTTTTTTCTCCGCCTTCACCTACAAGAACTCATGACTGCAGTTCTACAATCACTCCACTGGCTACCTGTATCTAGAATGGCAATGTTCACGGCTCTGTGCATTGTCCAAAAAACCTCCCAAGATAAAAGACTGCTATACCTACAAGTTTAATTCAAGCAATACAAACCAAACAGAACACTGCGCTCCAGTCTTGCACCATTTATCATCATACCACCTTACCATAAAAAAGTAGGAGGCACTGCTTTCTCAGTACAAGCCACCAAGCTCTGGAACTCACTACTAGACAACATTAAAAGCACCCAGGAGCATATACACTCCAAAGAAAACATGGCTATTTCCTAGATAAAGCACCACCCGCATCCTGGCAACAGAGCCCAGAAAACAGTTGCACCCTCAATCACAATCCTTCGCTTACAACCCATGAATTAGAAGCAACTCAACCAGCAAACTGCTTTCGATATGCAGTTAAGCTAAGATGGGCTGACCCATTGTTCGCCGTGGCATGAGATAGGTATGTACTTACATATATAAAAGTTATAGCTCACAATATTGCTAAGACTATAATACACAGTGGTCAGCAGCAAATTGTAACTTATACCTCTTAAATTCATTTAAAACTTATCTGCTATGATGGTTGTCCAGCACTGTACAGAAAAAAATCCAAACACCACCAAATGAACAGGCTTGGAATATTTGGAGATCTGTCACACATTGCTGGACAATTCAGAGGACTTTAATATAGTTAATCACTGCGGGTCCCACATATCTGTACAATCTGACTGCTTCTTTACATCCCAAAAAGACTTTAATATTCAGGCTGATAATAAAAAGGCCCATCCCAACAGATCTCTCCTCTTCACTTTCCCTCCAAACATGCCAGCCCAGACCACAACTATACACAAATTCTCAGACTGAACAACATAGTGCAGTAACCAGCTAATCAAACCATATAATAAGAAATGGGGGATGAGGAGTTGACCTAACGGCTAGGGCGGTCGACCTCGAATCTGGGGAACTGGGTTCGAGTCTCGGCAATGACGCTGAACATCCTGTGATTCTGGGCAAATCACTTAATCTCCCCGTGCCTAACAAAAATGAATGTGTCCTCATGTAATGCAACTGGTGCTATGTAAGGCGCTCTGATACCCGATTCGGGTCAAGTTCGCGCTATATAAAACTCTGTAAAAAAAAAAGAAAAAAAAAAAAAGAAGAAGAAATACCATAAAGGGACCTGCAGAGCTGTTGAAAGTTCTCAACATACTGCAGATCATAAAACTGCACTTCTGTCTCTCACACTTCATCATGCAATACACTGCTACGTCCTGTGTGGCATAACACAATAACCTCACCTCAGTGGTCATCACGCGCAACATGGAAACACTTCCCATAGGATGAAAACATCCTTCTCACCACACACCGTACATGTGTAGTGTGCTACCCATGTAGGCAAGCACTTCAGCACCCCACAGAGAGGTAGTAAGCGCTATACAGATGCTGCAATACAACTACAATCTCTGCGCGTACTTAAATGCATGGGAGTTGTGTGGCTGCCTTTGTAACTTTGCCTATGCCTGAATTTGCTGTTGCTTACTGTAGGCACTGCAAGTTAGAGCACGCTTTTACACCAAGAAAAAACGCGTACCTCTTTGGGTATTGTGATGTATGGTACCAGTCTTTCAGAAGGGTAGATCACAGGAGTATGTCTTAAGCATACCACGTATTCCCTCATGTTTGCCACAACGTTGCCGCCATTGCGGTGACACTAGCCGGCCTGCTCCGCTGCCGAGCAGCTGATGCCCTGTCCCTGCCTGTATGTTTCTTATTGACAGTGAGTGTTCTTGCCAAACGCCAGGGACCATAGTCACATCTGTTTGTCTCCCAAGCTTGTCGAGGGTGCTTGGGAGCACTTTCTATCCAGAGGGCAGCCGGAGCCAGGCTTGATACTCTGAAAAGCCTCTGTTTATAAATGCATGCAGGGAGGCGACAGCTTCCTGTTGTCTTTCCTTAAAAATCATCTCTTATGACACGGTTTGCTCTAGTGCCTGTCATCAGCACGTCAAAAGCCAAGTTCTCAGGCAATCTAGTCATAACAAGTGCATGTTTTTACCTCCCGCTTCTAATAGATGCCCCGTTTCCTGCCAGAGAACTATTTATAAACAATTGCTTGAAGGGAGCGATAGTTAAGTAAAGATAAATATGGGAAATTATTGTGTTCCTGATTGTAACTCCTCTAATTAAAATCTGAGAGAGCATTTTGTAAACAAAACCGACTTCGTAGGCCTGTTCTGTTCTTTATTACCTCAATATTGCAATAGTGCAGGTAATACATGTCTATTTGTGAAGTAAAGCCTTGAATGCACTCAGTGTTGGAATTCTGCCATAGTCTCCTAGTGGTGCAGGAAGTCGTCTCTCCTACGGGGAAAACGAGAGCGCGATGTGTTTTTTCCTCAAAGACATATTCAGGGAGGCATCCAGTGTTTGTGGTACGTTTGAAGACCGAGAGAGTGAAATGTCAACAGCTTAGGCCTGGGGACCCCCTTGTTGCATGTTTACTCGGTATGTGGAGTGATCGTATGTACTTACGTTTCTCATCAACTTCGTAAGCAGACGACAGAGGCCAGAGGCGTGACGTATACACCTGCAGTGTTTTTTTTATTTATTTTTGTTTCAGTTTTATATAGCGCGAACTCGACCCGAAGGTATTGGAGCGCTTTACATGAGCACCAGTTACGTTACTCAAGGACACATTCATTTTTGGTAGGCACGGGGAGATTAAGAGATTTGCCCAGAATCACAGGATGCTGAGTCAACGCTGAGACGCGAACCTGGTTTCTCAGTTCCCAAGTTGGCGGCTAGCTCTGACCGTTACCCCACATCCTTTCAGCACAAGGCCTACGCTTATCTCTGAGATATGGAAGGGTCAGAGGCCTCTCACCACATTCTGCAGGCAGGGTCCACCATTTTGCGCCATACCGCTGCTTTCCTGGACGGCTGGTGTAAGTGTTGCGTGTTGCAAAGCAGAGTGACCATGTGCGCTGCGGGAACGCAAATTCTACTCAGTCAGCCTTTAATTTCAAATGAAAAAGTTAAAATTGTATATTGTTTGAAGGGTGACAGCAGCAGGGTCGAACTGAGACAGAAAAGAGTCCCGGCCTAAAGTGGACCCATTAGCAAACCGAATAGCTAAAAAGTGGCCCACGTTTCAAATGGGGGCAGTTTTGAACTCGTAAAGCCTTTACGGTACCTTTACGGTAAAGGTACCGTGTTTAAGGTATTGTGCAAGATATGGGAGACTGCATGCATTTGTGCTTATTGCATGCAACGTCTGTGGTAATGTTAGAGCAATCAACAGTAAATCCCGGCCCACCAGGCTATAATATAGGCCCACACGCAGCCAAAATAACAGACCTGTCTCACCTTACCAGCCCGCCTAACACTGTACAGGCCAGTCCTACCCTGAACAACAGTAATAAAAGTTTCCTACTCAGTGCTTTCTGCCTGCAGTCAATTGCCTGCTACTCGACAATCGGGGGAGGGGGGGTGAAAGTGGAAGACGGAGCGCCTGGTCCTCACTATAACCTATACTGCACCAATAATTTTGCATCTATAATTACCAATACCGAGGAGTTTGGTAATTCCAGGATGAACATTTATAACACAATTCCAAATTTTTCCCTGAGGGATCGGAAATTAGCTATTTCCACTCATATGTCGGTAATTAATTCCAACATTCTGGGCAGTTTTGTGTGGGACATCTTTCTCCAGGAATTAAGTCCCCATATCTGCGGAAATCTTAGAGCCGACGAAATTACTGCATTTCCTGTCATCCCTACTTCAATTACCGGGCAAATCAGGATTTCCTCAGCGTGTGTCATGAGAGCCTGAGTTTCATAACTTTACTGATTATTAATCTGCAGATATCAGTGTGGATTAACAGGGCTATTGCTTTTGTCTGATTCCATTAATGTGTGTCTTTCCTACTGTTCATGTGCTCGTTTTTCTCCAATTATTTCACAAGGTGCCTATGAAAACCGGTGAGTGCCTAGGTTCAGGAGAGTGGCGCATTGTTCTGTGGTTAAAGTTATGCAGGGGCTATATAGATTTGATCAGACTATTAAAAACGCTAATAAATCAATTCCACTATACTGCAGCCGTTCTAATGATTTGTGGCCTTGTTTTCCTTTTTAATCACAATGTATTTTTCAAAAATGTGGTCTTTCAGAATGCTAAAAATTTAGATTTGGTGGGTGTTTTGCCTCATGTTAGAGGGATATAGGCATGTATTAAATTGCATATGCACTCTGTCACCTAATAAACTTTTAAACCCATAAATCCAACTACATTGAATGTGGCGCTGACTTTAAGTTGTAGATTGGCGTCCCTTACTAGTCAAAAGTTTGCATTGTATTTGATTAGTTTCCACCGCTATGTGTTGTGTGTTAGTGCTGTCCTGCTGTGATATCTGGAGAGAGTGGCGGTAGAATGTAGTTGAGCTAAGGGTCTTTAATTACTTATTGCAGCAGTTAAGTGGACTTCGAGTAATGGCAATCTTTTGTTGCGACAACAATGCTTTTTTTCGGCCTACCGGATACCTATCTTCAATGCAAAGAGCAGGAAAGAGTGTTAATAGGAGTTCACATTGCGGGTACTTTGGGTGATATTCAAGACCTCCCATTGTTACAATCAAAGAACGCTTTAGGTGGTGAAGTGCTGTTGATTGTAGTTTATGAAATGCATTAGACTAAGAAAAGGCCCTGAACCGAGGCTTGCACTACCTCCCCGCCAAATTTGGCATACTTTTGTTCATCTCGTTTTTGGTTATAAACGAAAAAAGATATCTGTAGAGAGTTCCATCTTATTTGCAAAAGCAAGGTGCACTCACTTTGGTAGGTGGAAAAATGAGGGTTTTTAATTCTTTTTTTCCCAAACTTAGGTGCATATGGGTCAGGAGGGGTAAAGTTATTAAGGGTGCCAGCACGGGTTTTCCTTTAAAGTGAGGTGTCCAGCTTAACTACAGGGGTGCAATTGGGCCTCGATTATTTATGTATATTGTACAGCCTGCAGTAGAAACACTGGCGTTGTGATTAAACTGCACTTGACATTGAGAATGGATATATTGTGTTGCTAATAACTTTGGCCCTGTTTTGGATAATCTGCATGCAATTTGGCTGTTCTCATGTATCCAGGTTAGTATCTTTATTTGACATTTCATGAAGGTGGGTCAAGGAGAGGAGTGTAAACAGTGATTCAAATGGGCAGGTACGTCCGGTACTGATTACCTGCGCTTTTTTATTTTGAAAGGAAGAGTACCTACACTTCTTAGCATTGTTGCAATACATTCAATGGGAAAGTACCAGCACTTCTCAGGAGCAAACAGGTACTAATAGTGAGTACCTGCACTTCTATATTTCCATTTACAGCACTGGGTGTGTTAAGGTATTTGGGATGATATCTACATAGCATTTCACATTTTAAATTGTATGGCCTTACACCAATCTTGGCAAGAAGTTACAACTTGCCTCATGATACGCCTTTTTGTTTTTTTGAATATTTGTATTATGAAAAAGGTATTGGTGTACTTAGGTTTTATGTGTAAGTTGACAGTTGGATTGAAGAACACCAGTTTGGATCTTGAATTTTCAACACAAATCTGATTGTCAGAGATAGCTGTTTTCCCCGCCATGCCTGTGGTTCTCAAATGGATCGAGAACGGTTTGAGGACCACTGTAATCAGACCGACTGTCATGGATAAAAAATTGTGCTCTAGCCATGATAATATGAGTAAAGCATGGGCGCACGACGTGGCTTGGAGGGTCTGTGGAAATTGAAATTGGGTCTGGGAGCAGCAGGGTCTGGGTACAAGACGTGGCCAAAGACCACACCCTAAACTCAGATATAATACCCAGGGCCAAATGATATGCACGGTGAGTCCTTTATTTGGTCGGGGATCAGCATACAGCAGAAAAAAACCAAAAATAATATATCTGACAAATCTTTGTTACAAAGAAGTTGTGTTTCTTTACTTAGAGTCAAAACACCAGTTGTAATAAAAATAAATTGGAAATTCCCTTTGAACTTGTCCTGTACTTCGACCCTGAGAATCCCAGTCCATGTGCAAGGTCTCACTCTGCTCTCAAAATCTTGGCCCTTAGAGGAAAGCAATGCCCAGTTTGTTCTGCATCCTCAGTGACTTAGCAGCTTCGAGGTTATAAATGCCATTTGTTATTTTGTGTAGAACATCATCTATGAGGTCATGAGCAGTCATTGAGTGTAAAAGTAATGGTTACCTTGCTCGCAATGAGTGGCAGAACTAGTTGGCCATCAGCATACCTTTTTTAGGAGAACATGCATGATGTATGGATGTTTTATTACTCTACACTCTACACCATTGTCCTCTGTCACTGCACTCTACACCACTTTATACTATGCTGTGTCACTGCACTCTACGCCACTCTATTCAATCGATCATTCAATCAATCAGGGGAATCGTAAGCAGGCTACTCACCCGTGAGGGTCTCAAGGCGCTGGGGGGGAGGAGGGGGGAGGGGGTTAGCTTCTACGTTCAGTCGAAGAGCCAGGTCTTGAGTGTCTTCTTGAAGGTGTTCAGGGAGGGGGCGCGTCTGATGTCGATCTGGAGCTCATTCCAGGTCTTGGCCACGATGTAGGAGAGGGCTCTTCCACCTGTTCTGGCTCTGCGGATACGCGGGGTTTCGGCGAGGGCGAGGTCGGCGGATCGGAGGTTTCGCTTGGCTACGTGGAAGGAGATTCTCTCGTTGAGGTATTGGGGTCCCGTGTTGTGGAGGCATTTGTAGGCGTGGGTGAGTATCTTGAAAGTAACTCTCTTCTTAACGGGGAGCCAGTGGAGTTTACGCAGGTGTTGGGTGATGTGTTTGTGTCGAGGGATGCCGAGGACGAGTCTGGCTGCGGTGTTCTGTATGGTCTGGAGTTTGTGGAGCAGAGACTTGTTAATCCCAGCGTAGAGGACGTTTCCGTAGTCCAGTCTGCTGGTTATGAGTGCGTGGGTGAAGGTCTTCTTTGATTCGGGGGGATCTATTTAAAGGTCTTTCAGAGGATGCGGAGGGTGTTGAAGCAGCTGGAGGCGACGGCGTTGACCTGTCGGGTCATAGGGAGGAGTTGAGTAGGATGCCAAGGTTTCGGGCGTGGTCCGTGGGGTGGGAGGGCTGCCGAGGGCGGTGGGCCACCAGGTGCTGTCCCATGCAGAGGTTGAGAGTACGAGGACCTCTGTCTTCTCCGAGTTGAGCTTCAGGCAGCTGCTGCTCATCCAAGATGCAACGTCCTTCATTCCTTCTGGAAGTTGAATCTGGTGGTGACGGGGTCCTTGGTGAGGGAGAGGATGAACTGGGTGTCATCGGCATAGGATACTATGCTGAGTCCATGCTGTCTGACGATGGCGGCGAGGGGGGCCATGTAGATGTTGAAGAGCGTGGGGCTGAGCGACGACCCTTGGGGTACTCCGCAGTTGATTTCCGTGGGTTTGGAGAGGAAGGGTGGCAGTCTGATTCTTTGGGTTCTGCTGGTGAGGAAGGAGCGGATCCAGTCGAGGGCGGTTCCCTGTATGCCGGCGTTGTGGAGTCTGGTGGTGAGTGTGCGGTGGGAGATGGTGTCGAACGCTGCAGAGAGGTCGAGTAGGATCAGGGCCGCGGTGTGTCCTTGGTCGAGGAGGATGCAGATGTTGTCCGTGGCGGCGAGTAGAGCGGTCTCGGTGCTGTGGGTGCTGCGGAATAAGGATTGGGAGGGGTCGAGGATGGAGTTTTCTTCGATGAATTTTGTTAGCTGGGTATTGACGATCTTCTCAGTGACTTTGGCCGCGAAGGGGAGGAGGGAGATGGGTCGGTAGTTCTTGAGGTCCGTGGGTTCTGCTGAGGGCTTCTTGGGCAGGGGTCTGACTTCTGCACGTTTCCAGTCATTGGGAAAGATGCCGGTCTTGAAGGTGGTATTGATGGTGCGTCGTAGTTTTGGAGCGATGGTGGTGGTGGCGGCTCTGTGGTAGATGTGCGGCGGGTAGGGGTCCGTGGGGGCCCCTGAGTGGATGCCTTTCATGGTCGAAGTGGTGTCTTCGGTGGTGACTGGGGTCCAGGAGGAGATGGTAGGCTGGCTGGTGTTGCTGGAGAGGGAGGTGGTTTCAGAGTCAGGTGTCTGGTCGTTGAAATGGTCGTAGAGGCCCTTGGTTTTCAGATGGAAGTAGGATCCGAGCTTGTCGCAGAGGTCCTGGGAGGTGGTGATGTCCGTGGTTTCCCTGGGGGGCTTGGTGAGTTCCTGGATGACGCTGAAGAGTTCCTTGGAGTTGCTGGAGTTGGCGAAGATCTTGTTTTGGATGAAGGTCCTTTTGGTGGCTCTGATCCGTTGGTGGTATTCCGTCATGGCGTTCTTGTAGGTGGTGCGATCTTCTGATGTTTTGCTGTTTCTCCAGTTCTTCTCAAGACGTCTGCAGGTGCGTCTGGAATCTTGGAGGTCGGTGGTGAACCAGGTGGCCTTCCTGGGGCGTTGTCTGTTGGGGATATGTAGGGGTGCCTGCTTGTCTGCGCAGTTGGAGATCCATCTGTGGAGTTTCTTGTCTGCGAGGTTGGCGTTGGTCGAGGTGGTGGGGGCGTTGCGGTTGAGGGTGGAGTTGAGCTGCTCCTCAGTGATTTTTCTCCAGTTCCTTCATGGAGGGCGAGGTGCCGGTTTGGGGGCAGTGGGTTTGTCGACGTTGAAGTGTACGGAGTGGTGGTCCGTCCAGGGGGGTTGCATGGTGTGGCTGAAGTGGATGTTGTTACCTTCTGCGAAGATGGGGTCGAGGGTGTGTCCTGCCTTGTGGGTGGGCGTGGTGACGAACTGTTTCAGGCCGATGTTGGTGAGGTTGTCCAGGAGGGTGGTGGAGTTGGGGTCGCTGGGGTTGTCGAGGTGGAAGTTCAGGTCTCAGACGAGTATGTAGTCCATGGAGGTGATGACATGGGGTGCGATGAGGTCAGCGATGGTTGTGGCGAACGAGGCGTGAGGTCCGGGGGGGATCTGTAAGCGAGGGTGCCGCGAAGTGCGGTTCTAGGGCTGGCCTGGATCTGGAAGTGAAGGTGTTTGGTGGTGGAGAGGGAGTCCTTCGTGGTGGAGGTGGAGAGTCGGAGGCAGCTCTTGTGTGCGATGGCGAGTCCTCCTCCTGGGCGGTTGGGGCGGTCTTTCTTCTGGATCTTGTATCTGTCTGGGATGGCGGTGGCGATGTCGGGGGCGGAGGAGGCGTTGGTCCAGGTTTCTGTAAAGAAGGTGACGTCTGGTGAGAGGGTGTCAAGGAGGTCCCAGATCTCAACCGCATGTCTGTGCAGGGAGCGCACGGTGAGGAGGATGCACCTCAGGGTTTCGGAGTTGTTGGCATTCGGTGCGGGAGTGGTGGCCGTGGGGGTGCTGATGGTGTTGAAGGTCTGGCGGCAGTGACCGCAGGAGAACTGTCCGTGGGTGGTGCTTGGCGTGGACAGCTGGCAGTTGTTGTTTTTCCCGAGGTTGAGTGCGAGGAGGGTAGCTGAATCGTAGCGTTGGATGGTTGGAGATCCAGGTTCCCTGGCGCTGGCCGCAGTGGTCTATTCTACTCTGCACCACTGTACTCTACGCCACTGCTCTCTCTGCCACTTTACTCTGCACCACTACAGTCTATGCCACTCTACTCTGCACCACTGAAATCTGCGCCACTCAACTGTGCAGTACTGCACTCTACAACAGTAGAGACAGTATACTGTGCAAAACTGCACTCTCTTCCACTTTACTTTATGCCACTCTACACCATTGAACTCTATGCCACTGAACTCTACACCACTGAACTCTGTATCACTCCACTCTACGCCATTGCACTCTACGCCAATCCACTCTACGCCAATCCACTCTACGGCACTCTAATCTACTCTGCACCACTGCACTTGGACACTCTACTCTATACCCCTGCACTCTGCGCCACTTCACACTACTCTGAAACAATCTACTCTATGCCACTGCAGTATACGCCACTCTATTCAACTCTATGCCACTCCACTCAATGCCACTGCACTCTGCACCACTTTACTCAAAACTAATGCACTCTATGCCATAGCACTCTATGCCAATCTACTCCTCACCACTGCACTCTATGGCACTATACTCTGCTCTATGCCACTGCACTCTACGCCACTCTACACCATTGCACTCTGTCACTTTACTCTGCACCACTGTACACCAATGTACTGTACACCAATGCACTCTATGCCACTCTACTCTACCTCACTCTACGACACTCTACTCTGCAGCACTACACTCTGCACCACTCTACCCTGCCTCACTTTACCCTGCCTCACTTTACCCTGCCTCACTCTACCCTGCGCCACTCTACCCTGCGCCACTCTACCCTGCGCCACTCTACCCTGCACCACTTTACTCTATGCCACTGCACTCTACTCTGCACCACTCTATGCCACTCTACTGCACTGTATGACAATGCACTCTATACCATTCTAATCTACTGTGCAGCACTGCACTCTTACACTGCACTCTACGCAACTTCACTCCTTTACTCTACTCTGCACCACTTTACTCTGCACTACTCTATACCACTGCATTCTATGCCACTACTTTCTACCCTGCACCATTCTTCATGCACCACTCCACTCTGAAACAATCTACTCTATGCCACTGTACTCTGACACTCTACTCTGCGCCACTCCACTCTATCCAACTGCACTCTACGCTGCGCAACTCTATCCCGCTGCAGTCTACACTATGCTACTCTACTCTAAACCACTGCACTCTACGCCAATTCACTACACACCACTTTACTCAAAACCAATGCATCCTACTCTGCTGTACCTACGCCAACTACTTTAAACCACTGCACTTTATGCCACTATACTCTACAACATTCTACTCAACCCCACCCCACTGCACCCTACATCACTCTACACTATTGCGTTCTATGTCACTGCACTCTATGCGACTCTGTTCTACTCTGCACCACTGTACTCTGCGTCACTGCTCTCTGCCCCACTCTACTCTGCACCACTCTATGCCACTGTACCCTACGCAACTGCACTCAATGCCACTCTACACCACTACACTCTACATCACTGAACCACTCTACTCCAATGCTCTCTAAATCACTCTACTCTGTATCACTCCACTCTATGCCACTTCACTGTACTCTGCAACACTGCTCTCTATACCACTGAACTCTGCCCCACTCTACTCTGCATTGCTTCACTTTTTGCAACTGTACTCTACGCCAATCCACTCTAAGCCACTCTAATCTACTCTGCACCACTGGACTCTTTGGACTAATGTACTCTATGCCACTGCATTCTTTGCTACTACTCTATGCCACAACACTCTCCCCTGCCCCTCTTCCATGCACCACTCCACTCTACTCTGAAACAATCTACTCTATGCCACTGTACTCTATGCCACTCTACTCCACACCACTTTACACTGCGCATCTCTATGCCACTGCACTCTACAGTATGCCACTCTACTCTAAACCACTGCACTCTACGCAAATTCCCACTACGCCACTTTACTCAAAACCAATGCACCCTATGCCGCTTTACCTACGCCACCTACTTTGCACCACTGCACTTTGCGCCACGATACTCTACAACATTCTACTCAACCCCACTGCACCCTATGTCACTCTACACTATTGCGTCCTGTCACTGTACTCTATGCGACTCTGTTCTATTCTGCACCACTGTACTCTACATCACTGCTCTGCAATTCACCCTACTCTGAAACAATCTACTCTATGCCACTTCATTCTATGCTGCTACTCTATACCACAACACTCTCCCCCGCCACTCTTCCATGCACCACTCCACTCTACTATGAAACAATATACTCTATGCCACTCTACGCCACTCTACTCCACTCTGCGCCATTCCACTCTATGCCACTGCACTCTACACTGCACAACTCTATGCCACTGCACTCTACACTATGCCACTCTACGCCAATTCACTCTACACCACTTTACTCAAAACCAATGCACCCTACGCCGCTGTACCTACGCCAACTATTTGGCACCACTGTACTTTACGCCACTATACTCTACAACATTCTACTCAACCCCACTGCACCCTATGTCACTCTACACTATTGCGTTCTGTCACTGTACTCTATGCGTCTCTGTTCTGTTCTGCACCACTGTACTCTACATCAGTGCTCTCTGCCCCACTCTACTCTGCACCACTCTATGCCACTGTACTCTACACCACTGCACTCAATGCCACTCTACTGCACTCTACGCCACTGCACTCTATGCCATTGCACTCTACATCACTGAACCACTCTACTCTGTGCCAATGCACTCTACATCACTCTACATCACTCCACTCTGTGCCACTTCACTGTACTCTGCAACATTGCTCTCTCCGCCACTGAACTCTACACCACCCTACTCTGCATTGCCCCACTTTTTGCAACTGTACTCTACGCCAATCCACTCTAAACCACTCTAATTTACTCTGCACAACTGGACTCTATGCCACTTCACTCTACTCTGAAACAATCTACTCTATGCCACTGCATTCTATGCCACTACTCTATACCACAACACTCTCCCCCGCCACTCTTCCATGCACCACTCCACTATGAAACAATATACTCTATGCCACTCTACTCTGTGCCTCTCTACTCCATGCCTCTACTCCATGCCTCTCTACTCCATGCCACTCTACGCCATTCCACTCTATGCCACTGCACTCTACACTGCACAACTCTATGCCACTGCACTCTACACTATGCTACTCTACGCCAATTCACTCTACACCACTTTACTCAAAACCAATACACCATACGCCACTGTACCTACACCAACTATTTGGCACCACTGTACTTTACGCCACTATACTCTACAACATTCTACTCAACCCCACTGCACCCTATGTCACTCTACGCTATTGCGTTCTGTCACTGTACTCTATGCGACTCTGTTCTATTCTGCACCACTGTACTCTACATCACTGCTCTCTGCCCCACTCTACTCTGCCCCACTCTATGCCACTCTACTCTATGCCACTGCACTCAATGCCACTCTACTGCACTCTACATCATTGAACCACTGTACTCTATGCCAATGCGCTCTACATCACTGTACTCTGTATCTCTCGACTCTATGCCACTTCACTGTACTCTGCAACACTGCTCTCTCTGCCACTGCACTCTACGCCACTCTACTCTGCAGTGCTCCACTTTTTGCAACTGTTCTCTATGCTAATCCACTCTAATCTACTCTGCACCACTGGACTCTATGCCACTTCACTCTACTCTGAAACAATCTACTCTATGCCACTGTACTCTACACTGCGCAAATCTATGCCACTGCACTCTACACTATGCCACTCTACTCAAAACCACTGCACTCTATGCCAATTCACTCTACACCACTTTGCTCAAAACCAATGCACCCTACGCCACTGTACCTATGCCAAATACTTTGCACCACTGCACATTACGCCACTATACTCTACAACATTCTACTCAACCCCACTGCACCCTATGTCACTCTACACTATTGCGTTCTATGTCACTGCACTCTATGCCACTCTGTTCTACTCTGCACCTCTGTACTCTATGCCACTACTCTCTGCCCCACTCTATGCCACTGCACTCTATGCCACTGTACTGCACTCTATGCCACGGCACTCAACGGCACTGCACTCTACATCACTGAACCACTATACTCTATGCCAGTGCACTCTACAACACTCTACTCTGTATCACTCCACTCCATGCCACTTCACTGTACTCTGCAACACTGCTCTCTCCGCCACTGTACTCTACGCCAATCCACTCTAAACCACTCTAATCCACTCTGCAACACTGGACTCTATGCCACTTCACTCTACTCTGAAACAATCTACTCTATGCCACTGCAGTCTATGCCACTGTATTCCACTCTGCACGAATCCACTCTGCACCACTCCATTCTGCACCACTCTATTGTATACTGGTGCACTCTGTACCACTGCACTGTACACCAGTGCTATCGATACCACTTTGATCAAAACCAGTACACTCTACTCCACTGCACTCTGCCAATCTACTCTGCACCACTGTACTGTATGCTACTATACTCTACACCACTGCACTCTTATCACTTTACTCTGCAACACTCTACACCACTGCTATCTATGCCACTCTACACCACTGCACTCTGACACTGTACTCTGCAGCAGTACACTATCTACCACTGAACTCTATGCCACTCTACTCCATTCTGCTCTGTGCCACTTTACTCTGTCACTGCACTCTACTCTGCACTACTCTACACCACTCTGTCAGTGCACTCTACACCAGTCCAATCTACTGTGCACCACTGCACTCTATGCCACTTCACTCTACCTCTCTGCTCCACTCTACGCCCATGCACTCTACCCCACTCTACTATGCACCACTATACTCTTCACTGCACTCTACTACACTCCAGTCTAATCCACTCCACACCACTCCACTCTATGCCACAACACTGCACTCTACCCCACTACCCTGCACCACTCCACTCTAGCCTGCAGCACTCCACTCTACACCACTTCACTCTTCTCTGAAACAATCTGCTCTATGCCACTGCATCCTGACACTGCACTCTTTCCCACTGCATTGTACGCTGCCCTACTCCGCTCTACTCCACTGCAATCAATGCTGTGCCACTCTACTCTTCACCACTCTTCTCTACACCAATCTACTCTATGCAACTGCGCTCTACCCTGCACCATTTTACTCTACCCTGCTCCACTCTATTCTGAAACAATCTACTCTACGCAACTGTACTCCATGCCACTGCACTCTATGCCACTCTACTCCACTGCACTCTATGCTGCACCACTCTACGCCGCTGCAGTCTACGCTATGCCACTGTACTCTAAACCATTGCACTCTACACCACTTTACTCAAAATCAATGCACCCAACGCTACTGAACCTATGACAACAACTTTGCACCACTGTGCTTTACGCAACTATACTCTACAACATCTACTCTATGCCACTGCATTCTATGTCACTGTACACCATTGACTCTACGTCACTGCACTCTATGCCACTCTATTGTACTTTACACCACTGCACTCTGACACTGTACTCTGCAGCACTGCACTATCTACCACTGAACTCTATACCACTCTACTCCATTCTACTCTGTGCCACTTTACTCTATGCCACTGCACTCTACTCTGCACTACTCTACACCTCTGTCAGTGCACTCTACGCCAGTCTAATCTACTGTGCACCACTGCACTCTATGCCACTTCACTCTACGCCACTTAACACTATGCCTCTCTGCTCCACGCCCATGCCCTCTACCCCACTCTACTATGCACCACTGTACTTTTTACCACTGCACTCTACACCACTCCAGTCTAATCCACTCCACACCACTCCACTCTATGCCACTCCACTGCAACACTGCACTCTACCCCACTACCCTGCAACACTCCACTCTAGCCTGCAGCACTCCACTCTACCTGCACCACTCCACTCTACGCCACTTCACTCTTCTCTGAAACAATCTACTCTATGCCACTGCACCCTGACACTGCATTCTTTCCCACTGCATTCTACGCTGCCCTACTCCACTATACTCCACTGCAATCAATGCTGTGCCACTCTACTCTTCACCACTCTTCTCTACGCCACTGTACTCTATGCCACTGCACTCTATGCCACTCTACTCCACTGCAGTCTATGCTGCGCCACTCTACGCCTCTGCAGTCTACGCTATGCCACTGTACTCTAAACCATTGCACTCTATGCCAATGCACTCTACACCACTTTAATCAAAATCAATGCACCCAATGCTACTGAACCTATGCCAACAACTTTGCACCACTGTGCTTTACGCAACTATACTCTACAACATTCTACTTTATGCCACTGCATGCTATGTCACTGTACACCATTGACTCAACGTCACTGCACTCTATTGTATTCTAGCTGTAATTGCATTTATATAGCGCTTGTTAGACCTGGTACCATTGGCGTGAGACTCCCTTCCATTTTTTGCTGATGTCTCCTCTGTTTTTAATATGTTTTGCTGGTTTAGATGCTTTGGACACTGTGCCACTGCTATTCAGTGCCACAGTGCAAGTGCTCCCTATTGTAAATTGTTGTAATGGATTAGTGACTTCATGATTGGCTTATTTGATTTACTTGTCAGACCCTCGTATAGTGCACCATGTGTGCCCAGGGCCTGTAAATCAAATGCTGCTGGTGGGCTTGCAGCACTGGTTGTGCCACCCACAGAAGCAGCTTGTAAAGTGTGTCTCAGGCCTGCCATTGCAGAGCCTGTGTGCAGTCTAGTACTGCCATGTTGACTTGGTAAGTGCACCCACTTGCCCGTCCCTAAACCTTCCCTTTACTACATATCAGTCACCCCTAAGGTAGGCCCAAGGGCAGGGTGCATTGTATGTAAATGGTAGGACATGCCCTGATGTGTGTGGCATGTCCTGATAGTGAATTACAGCCAATTTAGTTTTTCACTATTGCAAGGCTACCTGTCCCCATAGGCCAGAATGGGCAGTTTGATTATAACATCTTATAATCCTAACTATCCCAGGGAACATGGTAGAAAAACGAATTTAGTATGCCTGAACTCAGAATGATAAAATACATCTTTTAGTGAAGTTGGTTTTAACATTCTGTGTTTGAAAATACCACTTTTAGAAAGTAGGTATTTTCTTGCCTAACCATCCAGCCTGCCTCTGCTAGGTTGTGTATTGCATGTCTGGTTTGTGAGTGACAGGAGGGCTTGGGCTCCAGCAGTCTGATGAGTCGGGGCTGGGCTGAATAGGACCTTGGCTGAATAGAGAGTAGGGGGCGGGGATTTCCTTTCACTCCCCTGAGACCTCATAGAATAGAGAGTCGGGGGAGGAGATTTCCTTTCAGCTACCTAGGCCATGTCTGCTTTCAACAATGCTGTCTCCACCTCCTGCCAGGAAGCTGCACAGAACTGGTTTTGGCTAGGTACAGGCACCCTCTGCCTTCAGAGGACAAAGGATTTACTGGTATAAATATTGGGGCCCAGACCCCAAGACTTTAGATCACTTCTGGGAATCAAGACGGACCTTTGCCAAGGAGAAGAACCAGAGAATCTGAAGGAGTTTGACTGCCCCTGTGCCAGTGCGCTATTTTCTGGGGTTGGCCTGCAGTGGTTTCTTTATTGCCAAGGAAAGGGGAAAGACTTTTATTGAAACTTTCATCATCTTGAAGAAGAATCTCCAAGGGCTTGAACTGTGCTTGCCTCCTGCTGAAGTCTCAGGGACACAAGACTTCACCACCAGCTCCCCCCCTGAATTCCCTTGCTGGGGATTCTGTCTGCAGAAGCCTGCGTGTTGTTGGGAGCTGGAAGCGCGACTCAACGAGAAGAAGCGTGTCGCCGCCGCAGCTGTTACCGTCGCTTCACTGGAGAAGCGTGTCTCCGTTGCAGCTGCTGGTCGTCGCATCACCGGAGAAGCAGGTCGTCGCCGCCGCAGAGGTCGCCGCTGCATCACCAAAGAAGCGTGTCTCCGTCGCAGCTGCTGGTCGTCGCATCACCGTAGAAGCGTGTCGCCACCGCAAGGGTTGCCGTCGCATCACTGGAGAAGCGTGTCGCAGGGCCTGTCGCGGCTCAGAAGTTACAGAGTTCGCCGTCGGGCGTGCACGCATCACCTTCACGTCGTCGCATCGCATCAAGGGCGCCATCTTATCGCATCGCACCAGAGCGTCATCGCAACGAGGCGCCATCTTGTCGAATCGCAATTGGAATGCAACACGAGATCGGCGCATCACCTCCTCTCGGGTAAGGAACAGACGCATCGCCTACTTTGCGCAAGCACTGAGGAACAGACGCATCGCCTCCCCCGAAGCAAGGAACCAACGCATCGTTCTCCCTGCAAACCTTTTGTTTATCTTGCGTGACGCATCCAAAGGTACTTTGTGAGAAACGTGCCGCATTTACCATCACCTTTGAACTAAGCTATTTCTACCATCTAAAAGTCATTTTGTCGTTTGGGTCTTGTGATAAATCTATATAAAGAATACTTATTTTTATAAAACCGGTGTGGTGTCCATCTGTAGTGTTTTCACTGTATTACTGTATGTGTTCACAAATGCTTTACACACTGCCTCTGAGATAAGCCTGCCTGCTCGTGCCAAGCTACCAAGGGGGTGAGCAGGGGTTATTTTGGGAGTGTAGCCCCCTTACCCTGACTAGAAGCAAGGGTCCCTATTTGGACAAAGGTGCATACCATTGCCAACTAGAGACCCCCAGTTCTAACATTGGTGGTCAGCGGTGAGGATTCTGGACTTGCATTTGTGACTCATATACAGTAATTGGTGTACACTACTTAGTGAGTGCAGACCAAACGCAACCACATACATTTTGGTAGAATTTTCTTTCCTTGGAACTGTTATTTTTTTTGCTAAAGACTGCCAATTCTTATTGCCATGAGCAAGCCAGCATCCAACGCATCTATGGATCTAGATTTTGAGGAAGAAAGGGTAGATACCTACACTGTGAAACAGCTGAAGTACTTCTGTAGGAATTTTAAAGTTGCTACTACAGGCCTCACCAAGAAGGATGAGTTCCAAAAGGCGCTGAGGGCCTGGTTGCAAGCTAGAAATTCCTCTGAGGATGTGGATGTACCTGTGGATGAGCCTGAGGATACAGAGGGTCAGCTAGATGGGCCATTGGGCCCCGCAGGGGAAAAAGTACCTTCCCCGCCAGGCAGTAGTGTTTCTTCCAAAGACCTGTCCCCAAGAGAGCTGGAGGACAGGGAGAGAAATAGGAGGCATAACATGGAGCTGGCCAAGCTCAAGATGGAGGATCAAAAGGACCTAGAGAATAAGAAGCTGGAGTTTGAAAATAACAAGTTAGCATTGGAAAGAGAGAGAATGCAATTAGAGCATGAGAGAATGTTGAGGGAGTTGGAAATCAAAGTTAAAAACTTAGAAATTAATCCCTCTGGTGGCAGCAGTGCACCATCTGTGCCTTCAGAAGGCAGGGTATATATCCCCAAGGATGTCATCAAAGATTTCCATAAACATGAAGATATTGGACAGTGGTTTGCAGCCTATGAATTAGCAATGTTGGCCCACCGGGTCCCTGAGAAGGATTGGGGAGCGGGGTTGTGGGGCCGCTTTGTGAGTGAGGGGAGGGATACTTTGTTAGACCTGCCTGTTGAGAATAGGATGTCTTATGCCCACATGAAGGAAGCCCTGATGACAAGGTATGGGTTGACCCCAGAACTCTATAGACAGAGATTCAGGAATTGTAAAAAACTGGAGGCAACTACTTGGGTGGAATATGTATCTTTCTTTTGCAGAGCTATGGATGGTTGGTTGAAGGGTAGCAAAGTGAGTACTTTTGAGGAGCTCTATGATTTGTTTGCATGGGAGCACTTGTCTGGTAATTGTTTTCCAGAGCTGCGCCAGCACCTTATTGATAGCAAGCTAACTAACCCTAGGAAGCTTGTTGAGGAGGCGGACCGCTGGGTCAGTACCCGGGTCCACAAGGGTCATGTGGGAGACTTCGCCAAAGGTGGGCAGGGTCCCCAGCAGAAGAGTGGGGGGGACAAGGGTAAACAGAGGGAGTTCCAGAAAGGGCCCCAAAGTAATTCCCAAGGGAACCAAGGGAAGGGTTCCCAGCCTCCCCCTTAGAAGAATCCAGAGGCGCCGACAGGAAAACCTGTTCACAGGGGTCCCCCTAAATGTTTTCAGTGTGGTCAAGTGGGCCATCGCTGGTATGATCCCCAGTGTACCCAGAAGGATCCCAATGCACCACCTCGTGCACCACCCCGTCAGATGGCAAGTGTAGCCCTGGGAGGGGAGGAGATGGGTGCCCAAGGTGGGTGGGGTCCCGCAGAAATGTCCCTTGTCTCTTTAGGAGATTGTGAGATGGTCCCTAGGACCCATCTGCCTGATAACACTCAGAAATACAGGCAGTGGGTGACCATCAATGGCCATAGGGTGGAGGCTCTGAGAGACACCGGGGCCAGTGTGACAGCTGTCAGTTGTCGGCTGGTGTCTAAAGAGCAGGTGGTCCCCCATGCATTCTTCCCTGTAGTTGCCGCGGACAACTCAGAGAGCCAGTGTGAGGTGGCTCAAGTTCCCTTTGAGTGGGGGGGGTCTCAGGTACCCTTCAAGTAGCTGTGAGGCCAGCCATGCCTGTTGATTGTCTGTTGGGCAGTGATTTAGAGAACTCCCCTTGGGCTAAGGTTGAGAGAAGGTCTTATTTGGAGATATTGGGTCTGCCTGAGTGGGCGTGTGTGACCACTCGGTATATGGCAGCCGGTAAGGATGTTCAAGAGGACCTGGAGCCTGAAAATATGGCCCATGCACCTGCCTTAAAGAGAAGAGGTAGGGGGCGCGGGAAACCGGCCCCCATAGTTCCCACGGTCCAGGAGGAGGCAGACCTTGAGGGGGATGCCCTGGAACCTACAGGGGAGCAAGTGGCTGAACTGCGGGACCTGCCTGAGCTGACCCATTGGCAGCAACAAGGAGGACCCTCCAGGGAGGAATTCTGTGAAGAGCAGAAGAAGTACCCTTCTCTTGAGGGTTTGCGGCAGCAGGCCACAAACCAGGCAGCAGGTGATCAGTCTGGATTACATTGGATCTACTGGGAGAATGGTCTCCTGTATAGCGAGCCTAAGGTTGCTGAGCCTGGGTCAGCCAGTGTGCTGGTGGTACCCCAGCGCTTCAGAGCCTTCCTACTGGGTTTGGCTCATGATGTGCCTTTGGCAGGGCATTTGGAGCAGAACGACCTTTGAAAGGCTTGTTACCCACTTTCATTGGCCTCAAATGCGCAAGAGTTCAGATACTCATTGCAGGACCTGCCAGACTTGCCAGGCAAGTGGTAAAAGTGGAAGGAAGCACAAGGCTCCTCTCCAACCTTTCCCTGTCGTCAGTACCCCCTTTGACCGGGTGGGCATTGACATTGTGGGGCCTCTGGACCCCAAGACAGCCATGGGCAACAGGTTTATCCTGGTCTTGATGGACCATGCTGCCCGGTACCCGGAAGCCATCCCGCTCAGGACAGTGACGCCCCCCGTGGTGGGACGTGCACTGATGGGGATTTTCTCCCGTGTGGGGTCCCCAGAGAGGTGGTGTCAGACCGTGGTACAAACTTCATATCTAAGTATATGAAGTCCCTGTGGCAGGAGTGCGGTGTAACGTATAAGTTCACCACTCCTTACCACCCCCAAGGTAATGGGCTGGTTGAGAGATTCAACCGGACCCTCAAAGGCATGATTATGGGTCTTGAGGAACCTATGAGGCGTAAGTGGGACGTCCTCTTGCCATGCCTTCTGTTTGCTTACCGTGAGGTGCCACAGAAGTCCTTAGGGTTCAGTCCCTTTGAACTGCTGTATGGTCATCCGGTAAGAGGACCTCTGAGTCTGGTTAAGGAAGGCTGGGAGAAAGCTCCCAGGAAACCTCCCCAGGATGTTTATAGCAACATGCTGGCCTTCAGGAACCAGACTAGGCGATTCAGACAACTCGCTCAGGTGAATCTGGAAGCCAGCCAGGAAGAGATGAAACGGTGGTATGATCAGAATGCCACTCTGATCGAGTTTCAGCCTGGACAGAAAGTTTGGGTCATGGCCCCAGTGGAGCCCTGTGCGCTCCAGGATAAGTGGACCAGACCATTTGAGGTGGTGGAGCGCAAGAGTGATGTCACCTACTTGGAGGACTTGCGGTCTCCCAGGAACCCTTTGCGGGTCCTGCATGTTAACCGCCTGAAGCCCCACTTAGAGAGGTCCGAAGTGGGCATGCTCCTAGCCACAGATGCTGGAATAGAAGAGGAGACTGAGCCTCTTCCTGACCTCCTGTGTGCAAAAGAGCAAGATTGGTCAGTGGATGGTGTAAACCTCTCTACCTCCCTGAGCAGCAGAATGATTGTCGCCAACTGTTGGGACAATTTCCTGATCTGTTCTCCCTGACTACCAGTGTCACTGATTGGTGCGTCCATGATGTAGACACTGGGGACAGTCCTCCTGTTAAGCTCAAAACTTACAGAGTGACTGACAGGGTCATAGCTTGCATCAAGGAGGAGGTC
The DNA here is from genome assembly GCA_963921515.1 of Calotriton arnoldi. Taxonomy (NCBI): domain Eukaryota; kingdom Metazoa; phylum Chordata; class Amphibia; order Caudata; family Salamandridae; genus Calotriton; species Calotriton arnoldi. The sequence continues at coordinate 960,772 of CAWUFW010000848.1, read as the reverse complement.
TCCAAGATGTTTGCCTTAGGGGTGGTTGAGTCCTCTAACAGCCCTTGGGCCAGCCCAGTGGTCTTGGTCCCAAAGGCTGCCGCGCCTGGTGCCGCACCCGAACTCCGGTTCTGTGTGGACTACCGAGGACTCAATTCAGTCACCAAGACTAACGCGCACCCCATCCCCAGAGCTGATGAGCTCATTGATCGGCTAGGGGCTGCCCGGTACCTCAGTACGTTTGATTTGACGTCTGGGTACTGGCAGATCGCCTTAACCGATGGGGCCAAAGAGAGGTCAGCATTCTCCACACCAGATGGGCACTACCAATTCCGGGTTATGCCCTTTGGGATGAAGAATGCCCCTGCCACCTTTCAGAGGTTGGTCAACCAGGTGTTGGCTGGACTGGAGGATTTCAGTGCCGCCTACCTGGATGACATTGCAGTGTTCAGCGCCAGTATGGAAAAACATCTGTGCCACCTCTGGGAAGTGTTGATGGCACTGCGAAGAGCAGGCCTCACGATCAAGGTGAGTAAGTGCCAGATCGGGCAGGGTTCTGTGGTGTACTTGGGGCACCAGGTAGGAAGCGGCCAGGTGGCGCCCCTACAACCCAAGATTGATACCATCCTGGCATGGGAACCCCCCAAAACCCAGACACAGGTGAGAGCCTTTTTAGGACTCACGGTGTACTACAGGAGGTTTGTCAAGGGGTATGGCAACATTGTTGCACCCTTGACAGAGCTGACTTCCAGGAAGCAGCCCAAGAAAGTGAACTGGACTGACACCTGCCAGCAAGCCTTTGATGCCCTGAAGACTGCCATGTGCACGGCGCCCGTGCTCCTGGCACCCAACTTCTCAAAAGAATTTGTTGTCCAAACAGATGCTTCAGAGCATGGTGTGGGGGCTGTTCTGTCACAGATCAATGAGGAAGGCCTAGACCAACCTGTAGCCTTCATCAGTAGGAGGTTACTTCCACTGGAACAGAGGTGGAGTGCAATTGAGCGTGAAGCATTTGCTGTGGTCTGGGCACTGAAGAAGTTGAGACCATACCTGTTTGGGACTCACTTCCGGGTTCAGACAGACCACAGTCCCCTCAGATGGTTGATGCAAATGAGGGGTGAGAACCCAAAGCTGTTGAGGTGGTCCATTTCCCTACAGGGGATGGACTTCACGGTGGAACACCGCCCTGGTACAGAACACGCCAATGCTGATGGTCTGTCCTGATTTTTCCGCCTTAGTGATAAGAACTCCCAAGAGGTAGGGTAGTTCTCCCCACATTTCAGCTGGAGGGGACACGTGTTAGACCTGGTACCATTGGCGTGAGTCTCTCTTCCATTTTTTGCTGATGTCTCCTCTGTTTTTAATATGTTTTGCTGGTTTAGATGCTTTGGGCACTGTGCCACTGCTATTCAGTGCCACAGTGCAAGTGCTCCCTTTTGTAAATTGTTGTAATGGATTAGTGACTCCATGATTGGCTTATTTGATTTACTTGTCAGACCCTAGTATAGTGCACCATGTGTGCCCAGGGCCTGTAAATCAAATGCTGCTGGTGGGCTTGCAGCACTGGTTGTGCCACCCACAGAAGCAGCTCAGTGTGTCTCAGGCCTGCCATTGCAGAGCCTGTGTGCAGTCTAGTACTGCCATGTTGACTTGGTAAGTGCACCCACTTGCCCATCCCTAATCCTTCCCTTTACTACATATCAGTCACCCCTAAGGTAGGCCCAAGGGCAGGGTGCATTGTATGTAAAAGGTAGGACATGCCCTGATGTGTGTGGCATGTCCTGATAGTGAATTACAGCCAATTTAGTTTTTCACTATTGCAAGGCTACCTGTCCCCATAGGCCAGAATGGGCAGTTTGATTATAACATCTTATAATCCTAACTATCCCAGGGAACCTGGTAGAAAAACGAATTTAGTATGCCTGAACTCAGAATGATAAAATACATCTTTTAGTGAAGTTGTTTTTAACATTCTGTGTTTGAAAATACCACTTTTAGAAAGTAGGTATTTTCTTGCCTAACCATCCAGCCTGCCTCTGCTAGTTTGTGTATTGCATGTCTGGTTTGTGAGTGACAGGAGGGCTTGGGCTCCAGCAGTCTGAAGAGTCAGGGCTGGGCTGAATAGGACCTTGGCTGAATAGAGAGTAGGGGGCGGGGATTTCCTTTCACTCCCCTTATACCTCATAGAATAGAGAGTAGGGGGAGGAGATTTCCTTTCAGCTACCTAGGCCAGGTCTGCTTTCAACAATGCTGTCTCCACCTCCTGCCAGGAAGCTGCACAGAACTGGTTTTGGCTAGGTACAGGCACCCTCTGCCTTCAGAGGACAAAGGATTTACTGGTATAAATATTGGGGCCCAGACCCCAAGACTTTAGATCACTTCTGGGAATCAAGACGGACCTTTGCCAAGGAGAAGAACCAGAGAATCTGATAGAGTTTGACTGCCAGTGTGCTATTTTCTGGGGTTGGCCTGCAGTGGCTTCTTTATTGCCAAGGAAAGGGGAAAGACTTTTATTGAAACTTTCATCATCTTGAAGAAGAATCTCCAAGGGCTTGAACTGTGATTGCCTCCTGCTGAAGTCTCAGGGACACAAGACTTCACCACCAGCTCCCCCCCTGAATTCCCTTGCTGGGGATTCTGTCTGCAGAAGCCTGCGTGTTGTTGGGAGCTGGAAGCGCGACTCAACGAGAAGAAGCGTGTCGCCACCGCAGCTGTTACCGTCGCATCACCGGAGAAGCGTGTCGCCGCCGCAGAGGTCGCCGCCGCATCACCGAAGAAGCGTGTCTCCGTCGCAGCTGCTGGTCGTCGCATCACCGGAGAAGCATGTCGCCGCCACAGAGGTCGCCGCCGCATCACCGAAGAAGCGTGTCTCTGTCGCAGCTGCTGGTCGTCACATCACCGGAGAAGCGTGTCGCCACCGCAAGGCTCGCCGTCGCATCACCGGAGAAGCGTGTCTCTGCTGCACCTGCTGTTCGTCGCATCACCGGAGAAGCGTGTCGCCACCACAAGGGTCGCCGTCGCATCACCGGAGAAGCGTGTCGCAGGGCCTGTCGCGGCTCAGAAGTTACAGAGTTCGCCGCACTGCCGTCGGGCGTGCACGCATCACCTTCACGTCGTCGCATCGCATCAAGGGCGCCATCTTATCACATCGCACCAGAGCGTCATCGCATCGAGGCGCCATCTTGTCGCATCGCAACCGGAACGCAACACGAGATCGGCGCATCACCTCCTCTCCGGTAAGGAACAGACGCATCGCCTACTTTGCGCAAGCACTGAGGAACAGACGCATCGCCTCCCCCGAAGCAAGGAACCGACGCATCGTTCTCCCTGCGAACCTTTTGTTTATCTTGCGTGATGCATCCAAAGGTACTTTGTGAGAAACGTGTCGCATTTACCATCACCTTTGAACTAAGCTATTTCTACCATCTAAAAGTCATTTTCTTAATACATTTTTGTCGTTTGGGTCTTGTGTTAAGTCTATATAAAGTATACTTATTTTTATAAACAACTGGTGTGGTGTCCATCTGTAGTGTTTTCACTGTTTTACTGTGTGTGTTCACAAATGCTTTACACACTGTCTCTGAGATAAGCCTGCCTGCTCGTGCCAAGCTACCAAGGGGGTGAGCAGGGGTTATTTTGGGAGTGTAGCCCCCTTACCCTGACTAGAAGCAAGGGTCCCTATTTGGACAAAGGTGCATACCATTGCAAACTAGAGACCCCCAGTTCTAACAGGGCTTACTACCCCTGACGAGGCGTCGAAGCGCTTTTTCGACGAGTAGCACTCTACTCCGGGACCCATAAAGGATTAGTGTTGAATTAATATAGTGAAATATGAAAGTAATTAAAGTGGTGGATAAATTAGTCAGTTATTTGGATTCGGAAGGATAGCGGAAGGATAGAAGAGGAAAAAAAGGTTTGTATTTATATAGCGCTTGTTACCCCTGATGGGGTGTTGAAGCGCCTTTTTTTGGGGGCAGTAGCACGCTACTCCGGAAACCCATAAAGGATTAGTAGTGAATTAGTATGGTGAGATATGAAAGTAATTTGAGTGGTGGATATTAGTCAGTTATTCGGAGTGAGAAGGATAGCGGAGGGATAGAAGGGGGAGAAAGGTTTGCATTCATATAGCGCTTGTTACCCCTGAAGGGGTGTTGAAGCGCTTTTCTGGCGAGTAGCATGCTACTCCGAAACCCATGAAAGGATTAGTGTTCAAAAATTAGTTTAGTGAAATATGAAGTAATTTGAGTGGTGGATATGTTATTCAGTTATTTGGATAGAGAAGGGTAGCGGCAGGATAGAAGAGGGAAAACAGGTTTGTATTTGTATAGCGCTTGCTACCCCTGATGGGGTTTGAAGCGCTTTTTTGGGGTGAGTAGCATGCTACTCTGGAACCCATAAGGATTAGTGTTGAATTAGTATAGTGAAATATGAAAGTAATTTGAGTGGTGGATATGTTAGTCAGTTATTTGGATTGAGAAGGGTTTGGGAGGGGTAGAAAAGGAAAAGGTTTTGCATTTATATAGCGCTTGTAACCCTGATGGGGTGTTGAAGTGCTTTATTGGCGAGTAGCACGCTACTCCGGAACCCATAAAGGATTAGTGGTGAATTAGTAAAGTGGAATATGAAATTTGAGAAGTGAACATGTTAGTCTGTTATTTTGATTGAAAAAGATAGTGGAGGGATAGGAGAGTGAAGGATTTTGATATTTTTTGTTTTTGGAGGTCATAGCAGTAGGAGGATGCTTTTGGATGAGTAAAAAGGGGTTGTGGAGGGGAAGAGTCAGAGGGAAGAGTTTAGAAAGGTTTGTTTTGGGGATCGGTATAGTAAAAGAGGTGTCGGATGATGCAAGGAGGGGTAGAGTAAGGAAGAGTCTAGAAAGAGTTATTTTTGGCATCATAGTAGTGGTATGGGGTTTGGGATAAATGAGAGAGTGGGTGTAAAGGATATATTGATAGATGTATAGGGTGAGAAATAGGGTAGTGCATTGGAAAGAGCAATAGAAAGAAGTTTGAGATGAGTCAGAAAGTTGGGTTAGAAGATATATTGAGAGAAGTATAGGGTGAGAAATAGGGTAGTGCATTAGATATGCTGAATTAGAAGAAAGTGATAAATATATAGATCCATAAGTACATTGAAAGTATATAGATGCATAAAGGAGGTAGGTATATGTAGATTAAAGATATGCCACTCTATTCTACTTTGCACCACTGTACTCTACGTCACTGTTCTCTGTACCACTCTACTCTGCACCACTCTACAACCCTGGACTCTATGACCCTGCACTCTGACTCTCTACTCTGCATGACTGCACTCTGTACCACTGCACTCTAGTCTGCACCACTCAACTCCACACCAATGCACTCTATCCAGTACTATTTCAGTCTACGCTGCACCACTCCACTCAATGCCACTTTACTGTACTCCACTCTGCCATTGCACTCTACGCCACTGCAATCTACTCTGCACTGCTATACTCTACGCTGCTCTACTCTGCACCGCTCTGCACCACTGCCCTATACACTACTCTACGTCACTGCACTTTATGCTAATGCACTCTACACTTTACTCAAAACCAATTCTCTCTAAGCCACTGCACTCTACACCAATCTACTCTCCCCCATTGTATTTTACACCACTTCACTCAAGGCCTCTCTATTCCGCTCTACTGCACTCTACAATACTCAATTCTATGATGCTCTACTCCATTAAAATCTGCTCCACTGACACTCTATTCCACTCTGTGCCACTCCACAGCACTCTATTCCACTCTATGATGCTTTACGCAACTCCCTCTGTGCCACTCCATGCCACTTAACTTCACTCTATTCTATGACACAGTACTCCACTCTACGACAATCTGCTCTGCTCTACGCACTCTACACCACTCTACGCAACTCCTTCTACACCACTCCTCTCTGCTCGCACTCCACGACACTGTCGCTCCAATCTACGACACTCTACTCAACTTTAACACTGTACTCAACTCTTCGCCACTCAGCTCTGCGCCCTTCCACTCTACGACACTACTCTCTCCACGACACTGTACGCTACTCCATGACACTTCACTCCTCTCCATGACACTCATCTCTACTGTATGCCACTCCACTCCACTCCATGCCACAAACCTCCACTCCACTTTAGGACACGCCACTCTCCTTTACCCCACTAACTTTTAACCATGCTTAACAGCAGCCACTCTGGTATACAACATTGCTAAAACATATTGGCAAAGCCAATAACTCTTGCAGAGGCGAGACCTATTGGCTTTGCCAATGCTTGTTATCTGTTAGGGAGTTTAGCTACATTTGCAGAATAAATATATTTTAATTAGTAGGAGGAAGGGCAGTAGGGGACATCGAATTTCACATAGTTATTAAGCCCACTTGGGCATGATTATCAATGGTATTATTTAGCCCACTAGGGCATGATGAATTCGATTTTTGTGTTATATCACAGAATATTTCAGAATTTCTTAGCGTCATCATTATGCAGTACTGGAGTTTAGAATGATAATCCTGCATAATAAGCCCAATGTGTCATGATTGTGTGCAAAAAGCCGGCCCCTTCTTTAACCTAACTGCTACCCTTACAATATGACTTTAAAGTAAATGCTGGCAATAGTAATGAGAAATTGAAAATGTATAGAAAAAATGTATAACTACACAAAAGCACATGGAATGAATTAACACAAGGATTTTTTGTTTATAATATTGGATGGTGAAAAAGCATGATGAAATGTGATAGTTGAGTATGCTTTCTATGTCTACAAGGGGAACGAGCTTGTGCGCACTTCAAATGCTATATTTAGGATGGCTGCCCCCATGTGTGTGCATGGTTCAGTTACAGCTGAAACTTGTTACAACAGCGTCTTGATAAAATATTGCTACACGGAATGGCCTCAGTGTGCTTGCGTCTGGTTCCGTTGTGGAGGTGACCGGAGAAAGCAGATTTTAACGGAAGGCCTACTCCTGTAGTGCCAGCACTCCCCTTGATCAGGTGCACCGCAACAGATGGCAGCATATCTATCCATCTATCTATCTCCATCTCCCCAGTGACGTAGGTCTAGCTAGGACCACGTTTTCATAGAAAAGCATTTTTTGGTTTCCTTATAACTTTGGCGGTGTTTGACAAATCATTATGTAACCTTCCAAAAACAAGTCTCATCCATCTCAGCCCCTTCCTGGAAAGTTTCATGGTCCAAGGGGGGTCAAGAAAAAGGGGGAGTCCCAAAACACATTTACCCTATTCATTTTTTGATAGGAAACAGACACATCTACAGCCCAATGGCTGAACGGATGTACACAAAATTTGACAGAAAGCTAGATCTTGGTCCGGAAAGCGTGCTTTTAGTGATTTAGTGTTCATCCATTCAGTAAATTTTGTGAAATTAAGACTAAAAAACTTTATATATTTTATGCTGCAGAAGATCTACTGGGCCGGCAGATCAAGAGATTGAGATCTGATTGGCTGCCACCACATCAACCATGATGTGGCAGCAGCCATCTTAGGGGGTCAGTCCTTTGTCCTGAAACAAAACAAAAAAAATACTTTTAAGGGGGCAGGGTAGTGCTACCCTGCCCCCCTAGGCCCCTACCCTCCTCCCCCGAGCCAAATATAATTTAAAAAACATTTTAAAGCAAATTGAATGTTGATCCACACATCTGTTTTAAAATGTAAAAAAAAACAACCGCTGGGGAGGGCCAGGTTCCAAAACTGGCTCTTATTCATTAACAAGGGGAGGGGGGCATGTGCCCCACCTGAAATTTGAGTAGGCTCCTGGAACTCCATCCCGGGGCTGGTATGTTAATATTGCGGGGAGTGAGACCTGTGGTTCCCTCTCCCCAAGCATTTTACAGGCCCGCAGACCCCCTCCCACGGGCTGCATTGATTTAAAGGGGAGAGGGCACGAGGACCCCCCCCCCGAACCTTAAACAGTCCCTGGGGACCCCATTTCCCACGGTTGCATTGATTTTAAGTCGAGGTTGCCCACAGCCCCCTTCCCTAACCTTGAAGATGCCTGGGGACCCCATCCCCCAGGGCCCAATACAACTGCAGTGTTTTAGGGGCCCTACCCCCCAGGATACTGTTGTTTTGTGCCCGTAGGAGTGCGGGCATACCCTGCCCACACTCTCATAGGCAGAAAAGTGAACTTCGCTCCCGCCCTGTAGGAACAGTGCAAAATGGTGCTCCCGCCTGGGAGGGAGCAAAGGTATAGTGCTGGCTCCTACCAGCACCCAGTATGGTGCTGGCCAGGTAGCTAGCTGGAGATGTGGTAGTCTGGTTCTCTCCCTGCGGCCCACAGTGAAAACAGCTTTTTGGGTGCCTTGGGTGAACTCCGGTGCACCCACCAAAAAATGGAAAGTGACCGGCTCTCGCCTGGGGAGCAGGTGGAGTCTGTGGGACTCCCTCCATGGTCCCCAACTTAAAAAATGGTGTGTGGGATGCCCAAGGTGGGCAACGAGGCTCCCTAGATGCATAATAAAAACTATTTTTTAAAACACGCTGCCGGCGAGGCCCATGGGACCACTTGCAGGGAGCCGGAATGGACACGGTGGCCCTGGGGGCTCCTACCATGGCCCCATACAAAAAAGAAAGGTGTGGGTGTCCCGGGTGGGTACCGAAACACCCAAAGAATAAGAAGAAAAGGAAAAAATTAATAATAAATGAGCAGCTCCAGCCGATAATTTATTATTCACTGCTCCTTACGAGGGGTGCCCCATAATGCCCTGCGAGGGCTTCGAAAATATATTTTTTGGAGCTTGGTGGTGTCCCTTGAATGTGTAGGGGCTCCACAAGCCTTTTTTTAATGTCGTGGGTGGCTGCAGGGATTTCAGCAGCCCACCAGCAACATTAAAAAAAAAAAAAGTAAGTCTCTTGGGTCATTAAATCAATGACCCCAGAAGAGTTAACCATATGTTTTATAAAGCAAATCAAGCTGGAAATCTATGCTCTTCAGCTGGACTGCAGAGCCAACTTGTGGTCGGTTCTATAGCTGCACTTTGTAACTTGAAAATTGTTTACAAAAAGACTTGAACATGTTGTTTTTTTAAAACCAAACTTTTTCAAATTTTTGTTATGACAATCACTTTTATTAAACATTGCACTGTATGCATTAATGAAACATACATTTGTTTATATTTATTGGTGATTCCGACGGGCCACTGCCTACTCTTAAAAAATGTCAGTCAATATTTTCATTTTTTAAATTATTTTAAACGCATCGTTAAAGGGCTGCATTTTTTTTTTAAATGATCACTTTATGTGAAGGCAATCACAGACATGGTGGTCTGCTGACCTCAGCAGACCACCATCTCTGTGACAGCAGCAATTCAGAGGGGCTCTAAATTTGTGACCTACATTATTAACATTTATGAGGTAGGGTGAATTGGGACCCAATACAAATCGGGTTTTTGGGAACCGACCTATTAGTACATAGGACGGTTCACAAAAACATAATGGATTTGGTAAAAGTCAGTGCGCAATTCGTGACAACTTGTACCGACTCCATGCTTCATACATCTGACCCTAGATCTCCCAGTGCCTTAAAAAAAACTCTATACAAAAAAGTGATGGATGGAATGCTTAAATTAATCCACTGGTAATTACTTGGGCCTCATGCCAGTCCATCGTTAATTTGCACATCGTGTCACCTCAGTTTGGAACAAGCTATATGCCAGGCCAGGTCCTCCCTAAACCGAAATACAAGCAACCTATGACCAGTTGTGCCCTAGTTGGTGCTCACCAGCCAGGTGTAGCTTGCTTCCAGTGATGCAGTGTGCACGGGACCCACGTCTGGGCATACCCCTCCCACATAGGGCTACATACTAAAGTATAGAAAAAACAATGGATGGAATTTTTTAAATGATCTCAGCCACTGGTAATTACTCGGGCAGCATCTTGATCCATCTTTATTTTGCACTTCACCCCGCCTCAGTTTGGACCCATCTATATACAAATCAGTCTTGACCCTGCTCTAATAGGAACAGTCCAGCCCGCACTGCCAGGCCAGGAACCAGAACACAAGCAACCTAGGACAGGTTTGGCCCTAGTTAGGGCTCAGCATGTTATATCTTGGTTCCAGTGACAAAGTGATGGATTGGGATGTGACCTGAGTGATTGCCAGTGGCTGAGATTAATTCAAGCATTCCATCCATCACCTTGTTGCTGTTGCAACAGGTATGCCCAGCCGTGGGTCTCGTGCTCACTGTGCCCCTGGATTGGAGCTATACCTAGCTGATAAGCCCTTATTGGGGCGAAACCGGCCCTAGGTTGCTTTTATTTGGTTCAGGGAGGACCTGGCATGGCAGTTCAGGCTGAACTGTTCCCTTTGGAGCAGGGTCATGACTGATTTGCATATGGCTGGATCCAAACTGAGATGGCATGGTGAGGGAGAAATGATGTATTGGGATGCGGACCTTCTCTCTACCCAACTCTCTGGACTCCTGCCTGTGTCTACCGCAGTTAACCTCAGAGAGCCGGGAAAAGTGAGAGAGGCGGCAGGAGTGGCCCTGGACTTTCAAAATCGACATTCAGAGGATCCACCCCTCCGGGGAAATGCCCGATGGATTAACAGGTCATTTCAGCCATGGCTCTAATGCTCTCAGTCCAAGTTTGCTAAACTGAACCTGCAAAAAATAAATAAATAAACAAAATATACTATGGGTGGGAGGCAGGACAACGAGGGGCAGGGTTCAAAACATTGGAAATCACCTTTCCACCGACTCTGAGATATCATGAGAAATGCAAAAGTGCAAACAGTTTCCCACCAGCAAAGGCAGGGAAAGCATTTCGAGCTCCGTCGCAAGCCTGTCGTAAACAATGTTAGTTTTGGACTCTTTCCCATCGAGACACTCAAAACCATTAATTACTCCTCAAGCACTTACTAATGTACGCTTTCTATCGCCGTTTGTTAATGCTCCGATTTTAATTATTTAATAACAGGAGAAAGTTGAAATTGGCACAGTGGCAACAGGAAAAAAAAACATTCGGAGCAGCTGCTGTCGGAACAGACTGGCTTGAAGCTGTCACGGTTTCCAATTGCCAAGTTAGTCATCTTTGGAGAGAACGCGCATTATCTTTCATACAAAGAAGTCTTTGCAAAATAACACGTTTATTCTGTGCACATGGTGATCATAGGCCTACAATAATTGATTGCTGTCTGTGATAATTATACACTCTGGTGTAGGCTATTAGATTGATTAACAAATACATTGACAGTTGAGCCCAATTTGTTAAATTCCAATTGGTGTTTTGTGCCAAAAATGTCTAATGTCTTCTTTGTAATTTCAAAAGCATGTTCGTGCTCCCAAGAGCTCCACTGGCAGTGACACTTGCCCTGTGACCAATTTGCAGATTGTATGCTTTTTGTGGAACGATAGAAAATAGTTAATAAGTTATTCCTGAACTCTCGCTTGCACCAAGGAGATAAGAAATATTTTCTATGACCATTTAGGTACCGACCTTTCCCGCTGAAGCCGAATGAAAGCAGGAGCAAAAGTTGTGATAATACAAATGTCCAACGGGGATGCCCTCTTCATGGTGGACTCGGGATGTTCATAGCTTCATCTGTGTGTGTCATGTTTATCTTTGATAAACGGATGAAGAGTTGTAGATGATGACAGAGATGTTGTTTTCTACTGCACGCTACTGCAAATAGTTTCCTTCATTCTTCACGCCCCTCACCTTGAAAGAGGCATTGTTTTACATTACTGAGCAATGCAATTTGCTCACCTTCAAACGAAGTTGAAGAAATTATCTCTGTAAAGAATTTCAGGTGTTGCTTATTGAGCCTTTGGTTGAAAGAAAGGTCAGAAAATTCTCTAGATGGGAGCATTACTTGACAGTATAGAGGCAGCCAATATGTCACCATAGTCGACTCAGTGTAGGTGGAGCAGACATGTCACCACAGTCAACACTGTACAGGTGCAGTAGACATGTCACCGTAGTCGACTCTGTATAGATGCAGCAGACATGTCAACATAGTTGACCACAGTCAACACTGTATAGATGCAGCAGACATGTCACCATAGTCGACTCTGTATAGCTACAGCAGACATGTCACCATAGTCAACACTGTATAGATGCAGCAGACATGTCACCATAGTCGGCTCGGTATAGGTGGAGCAGACATGTCACCATAGTCAACTCGGTATAGATGTAGCAGAGATGTCACCATAGTCAACACTGTATAGGTGGAGCAGACATGTCATCATAGTCGACTTGGTGTAGATGCAGCAGACATGTCATCATAGTCGACTTGGTGTAGATGCAGCAGACATGTCACCGTAGTCGACTTGGTTTAGATGCAGCAGACATGTCACCGTAGTCGACTTGGTTTAGATGCAGCAGACATGTCACCATAGTCGACTTGGTGTAGATGCAGCAGACATGTCACCATAGTCAACTTGGTGTAGATGCAGCTGACATGTCACCATAGTCGACTTGGTGTAGATGCAGCAGACATGTCACCATAGACGACTCAGTATAGATACAGCAGATATGTCACCATATTGACTCAGTATAACTGCAGCAGATATGTCACCATATACGACTCGGTATAGATGCAGCAGATATGTCACCATAGTGGACTGGGTATAGATACATGAGAAATGTCACCATAGTCGACTGAGTATAGGTGCAGCAGGCATGTCACCGTAGTTGACTGTGGTTTGACCGTGGATAGGCGGGGTTTATTTCTACTAATATGATTCATTATTTAGAGGCTTCTGAAAGAAGTCAAGTGTGGTCCCGACAAACTTGTCAGGCTTCCACTTTGACACACTTGCACAATCCATTCATGGTATGTCTTAGCCCCTCTTTTTTTCCACCGGGGTGTCTTCTCTGATTTCATAAATACTATCATTTGCATGCCTTCTATAGGGGCGCCACAGATTTGGAATCTGCTTTATGGGCTCCCCTCATTTTTAGGGCTTTAGTACAGGAGAAGGTCTCATCACAAGAAACATACCACATGCATGTAACAAGCTGTTGCCTAATACACATTGGATCCCCATGTAGAATCGCACTGCTTCGCTTAAATTCTAGAACACACAATCGCACATTTGGCAAGTACGGCTCAATCAACAGAGCGAAGCTTCATTGCATTCAGATGGTATGAACAGTTTTCAAGTTTTCCAGTTCCTTTTCTGAGTAGCTCATCCATTCCAGGTTTTAGGCCTTATTTAGATCTCGGTGGATGGAATACTCTGTCACAAACCTGACGGATATCCCGTCCGCCGTATTACGATCTCCAAAGGATATAATGGGATCATAGTACGGCGGACGGGATATCCGTCACGTTTGTGACAGAGTATTCCCCTCCGCCAAGATCTAAATCAGGCTCTTTGTCTCTGCATCCTTGTAATCATGTTTTCCCATTACAAATATAGGTCTACATGTTCGAGGATACAACAAAAAGAAAGATGAGCTACTCAAGGATGGAGTCAGGAAATTTGATCTGAGTAATTGATGAACAGTTTTGTGTCACCCCTATTCTTCTGAGGAGCTGTGTCAGGATTCGAAAATGTTGTACAGCAGAGTCTGACAACCTGCTCCACTTCAGAAAATTTGTTTCTGCTAGTACAAAGTGAAATGCTAGAAGCAGAACTTAATACTGCAGGGCTGGGGGAATGGACGTGAGAGAGAAAAGAGACAGCCAGTATGTCACAGTCTTGTCAAGCACAACTCTCTCCGAGTCTCTATAGCTCAGGTCTTTCATAATGATGTTTTCGAACTCAGACATTCTCCGGCATGTTAGGTGCACACTAAGAGTAAATTAAACAGATATATTTATCGCGATCAATATTTCTGCAATAAACCCACAGTACAGAATGTCTCACTTACCGGCTTCAGAAGGGTTGGTCGCTGGGAACGTAAGCCACTACAACAGATGGTACAAGTCAGCTCACTGGTAATGCTGGACTCCAATGTGATAGGAAACAAAGGCAAAGCAGGATTCATAATCAAAGTTAGGCAGGTAACCGATACAGGAAGAAAATAGCAAAGGTGATGGACAACGCAACAGTGAATGAATTGAAACTGAAATTAAAAACACCAGTGCAATACTGAAAGTTTCTAGGCACCTTCCTAGATAAAGTTCGCCTCTTACATAGCACCACTACCTATAGTGCCCCAAAGGTTTTATCCGATGATCTTTTCCTTTTAGTAGTGTCACAGGCTGACATAACCCACTATTCTGGAGACTGCCACAAGCACTCCTCACACACACAGTGGATACAGAAATCGTAATTTTTATACATATATATAATATATAATCATCCACTTTGGGTTCTTCATGGTACGTTTCGTACAGATCTGTCAAGCGAGGGCCAAAAATAGGAGTGGTCCCAAAAGTGACATTTTAACTCCCATAAGATCTTTTGCTCCTCGATACTGAAAATAGAACTGACAAGAATCACACCAAACTTAGCATGAAAGTAAAACTTTACTCAAGGAAATGCCTTTACTTGGTTTCGTGTACATCCATTTATTCATTTCTTGTGAAATTAGCATTTAAAAAGTGTTCTAGTTTGAGCATGAAAAAGTTACATTTTAGACATATCTGCATCATTAATTCGCAGAGTTCCTTGAACCCTGATTCACAGCCCTTTATGGCTCCAAAATTTAAAAACAAATGAATTCTCAAATCTGATTGAATTGGAAAGATTAATCTCCCTTTGTCTTTTTTTAATCCATGAACCCAGAGGTCCATATAACCAAGGCTTGATGATTGACTTAGTTGCAATGTCAGGAAAAATATTGCGGCTGCCAATGTGGATGCTGGAACACTGTCTCTGCTTACTGGAAAACATAAAGGCACATAAGGGAACCTCCTGTAAATATAAAAAAAAAATTAAATGCTGATTTTCCCATGGGTTTTGCAGCTCCCGAGACCCAGCACAGCCCACTGAGATCTCTGAATCTTAGCTGGGAGCTGCAAAATCAATACAGGCTTCATAGGCTAGGCACTCCAAGCCAACAGCAAGCTTCTTGGATCCTTGCTGGCTCATTTGTGGATTCTGAGAATCTGAAACTAGGTTTGTGGACCTCGCAAAAAGTTTAGCGTAGGTCGATGAGCCTGTGAAAGTTCTCAATATCCATGACTTGATCCGCAAATCCTAAAAAAAAACAAAAAACGAAGCCTGTGTCCAACTGCCATCTGTGCACAGCCTTTAGATTTGGCAGTGGGATGTTATGGTGGGTTGCTCAGTCCCTGTGGCTAACCCTAACAACACACAGACAAAAGCCATGTGCAGTGGGTTTGGCTGTAAGTAGGAGAATCTGTGCAGGGAAAACTTGTATTGTATTGTAATTGTATTTATATAGCGCTTACTACCCCTGAAGAGGCGTCAAAGCGCTTTTCGGCAAGTAGCAGGCTACTCTGGAGCCCAAAACGGAATAGTGGTGGATTAATATAGGGAAATATGAGTTGATTCAAGCAGTGAACATGCAAGTCTGTTAACTGAATAAGATAATGGAAGAGGGAAGAGTCTAGAAAGTGTTATTTGGGCGATTATAGTAGTTAGATGAGGTTTGGGTTAAGTAAAAGGAGAGATGGAGGAGGGAAGAGCCTGTAGACCTTTTTTTATAACATTTTTATTTTTTATATTTTTCTCAATATTCCAATAGTGAAGCATTTGTAGATAAAATATTCCGATAATATTTACATATTGAGATCGATAAATAAAACTGAGACCCTTAAGCATCTATTTAAATAACTTATATGAAAACCATGCAGTGACCTATATACATTTAAGCATAGAATAATATACATATATTTATGGTTCAATTCTTTTTATTGCTGTTTTCAATCAAAGAACAAAAACAAACGCCAGCAAGCGACCTGGCACATTTCTGGGCTACGCAGAGCCCTGCTAAAAGAGCATGCAGGCCGGCATCTTATAGGTGAACAAAACTCCCCACCCGCCCACCCCCATCCAACCTTGTTCTAACCTTGGAAACATTTTAAGTGTCGCTGCATACCATTGCTACTTTGAGGGTAATAGCGCCCCCTCCTCCGGTAAACGCAAAAGGCACAGATATCTGGGGCATGTGAGCTCATGGAACTCTTGCGTCAGTAAGGTCAGAAAGGGAAGCCATAACTCCCGAAAGTCTGCACCTTTTCCGGCAAGCGTAAGCGTTATTTTTTTCCATTCCCAGTATGTGCCATAAACGGGTTAACCAGCCTGTGTTTCTGGGGGTTTGATGGGTTCCCCAATGTGCAAGGATATTTTGCATGGCAGCACCCAAGGCAATGCCTATCAAACTCCCTCTCCTAGACTTCAATGGATAGGCCAGTGGGTCTGGTACTCCCAACAGGATATGTTCCGGAAATCTAAGTAGTTGGGTCTCGAGGTGCTTGTCAATTTCGTCCAGGACCTGGGTCCAGGAATGTTGGATTTGGGGGCATTCCCACAATAGATGCACCAGTGTACCTCGCTTACCGCAGTTTCTCCAACAATCTACGCTCACTGATGGATTAATCTTATGTACTCTCTCTGGTGCGTAGTACCAATAAGTTGCTACTTTTGTAAGCGTGTCTGTTAGGGCCATGTTACTGGCAGTGTGACGCGCTCTATAACAGATACCTTCCCACTCTTTATTGCTTAGGGATCTCCCTATGTCTTTTTCCCCATCTACCTCGCCCTGCGTTATGTGGGCGTATTCCGTGCGTTCAGTAACTTATATAAGTCGGAGATCAGTCCTCTATCTGAGGTCTTTGACAAGAGCCATCGCTCGTAGAGAGTGAGATGACGTTGTGCGGCGTCTCTATTTTGTGGCTGCATTACCCAATGTCTGAGCTGTAGGTACCTTAAACGCTCTGCTTCTGGGATGCCATAATCTGCTTTAATTTGTTGAAACGAGAGTACCCCTTCAACATTAAAAAAGTGACCCATGGCGCGGCACTCAGAGCGGCGCCACACCGCGAACTTTGTCTCCCCTATTCCTGGCTCAAAGTCTGGATTGTCAAATAGTGGGGTCATGGGCGACGGAAACATCATTAGATTGTGTTTAATGTTCGTCTGATCCTATGTCGTCATTGTTGTCCGTGTAATGTCGGATAGGTAAAGACTCCTTGGTCTGTGTGCCTTCTTTAAAAAGGGGATTTTCATCAGTGATGTACCTGCTACTGCCCTGGAGTAACCAGTGTTTTCCTGACTCGGTTTGGTTCCATTCCACAAAATGCCTTAACATATACATATATTTAACCGTAAGTAATATATACATTTGTTAAGTAGACCTAAGGATATCTATATATTTTAAAACCCATAATTATTGTACATATGTTTATATACATAGAGATATACTGTACATTAGTGTTTCAGTATGGTGGTGTGGTAAATGATCATAAATCCCCAGAAATGCATTGAAAAAATAATTTTTTAAGTGAGCCTATGGTTAGGTTTGGTTATAAGACCGTAACGCACATTTTAAAAAAACTCTGAAATATACTCAGTTAAAGTGCAGGTTACAAAACAAAACTGAAAAAGCACTGAAATGTGGCCGTTAGAGTTATGCAAACTATCCATCTCTTGTGCCCCATCATAACCTGCTTATGACCTTACATAGGACATCACTCATGACATGTTAAATGACACCATTGATGTCATTACTTGTGTAATGTCTTGCTGTTCTGAAACAGTTCTGTTTGCAGATGTTTCCTGTTTGGTGAATGTTTCACTTTTTCACACATTAGTTACTTTGGATTGGCTACTCCATATACATGGGCTGGGTTTCTGTTGGATGGTGTTCCTATATCGAATGCATGTGCACGCTTTGCTCTGCAGGTGGCTTCCGTTTGGTGTTTCTGATTGCAGTCTTGATTGGATGTCTTGGCTGACATCACAGAATATAGAGGTTCTTTGTAGGTTGCTTTGATCTTAAACACCATGATGTAATGAAGTCACAATGTTCTTATTTCTTCTTTATTGTTCTTCTTTATTGTGGCTTGGATGACAAAAATAAAGTAAATTTCCATGTTAAACTAGTCTCTTTGTCCCTAATAAAATCTTGGATTTACTCTCTGCTAAAGCTAGGAAAATCCCCATTAATCGTGCTACTTTGTGCCAGGTAATCCATTTCTGGAAAAATACCACCCTGCATTATAATCCTATGCCAAAATGTAAATACCAAATAGACATGACAAAGTCAGAGCTTTGGATAAAAGACAATGTTCTGGGAAAGCATACTGCAGGCATAGATTACTTGCCAACCAACATATACATATCTGAAACCCAGTGTGCATTTGTTTGAACTATTTGTATTTTGCATTACGTTGTCTCATCCTTATAAGTCTTTCGTTTAGTGGTGGTGTATTAATCTAGAGCCTATGCTACCCCCACATGTGCCAGGGTGGCACATGCTCTATGCGGTGTGTGAAGTTTGTATCTACTGCACTTTTGTTTTCATAGCATTCTGAATTAAGTCCTCAGTGCCTCATTGTAATTCTTAGTGTCAGTAAGGAAGTTCCTTCCTACCATGGCAACACTGCTGTTCTATCTCATTAGTGCATTTCTCTCACATACTCGGCTCATGATTTCTAACTTTTTGGAACAGCCTGGCATGACATCAGCTGCAATACTTCAGCCTATTAAGAGCTGGAAAGTTGCCACTCGCTGAGGTTGCATGTCTGGTGTCTTGCGACGGAGCCAGCCAAGAATCACCTCTTAATTGTTAAAAGTAGGTCTCAGAAGGAAACATCCCATTAGTGTCGTCTGCTCACACATCCTAACAGGTATTAATTATAGCTAATAACTGCAGAGCTACCGGCCGCCATCTTGGATTGGAATTGGATGGGCGAAAAGGAATGACAATGTATTAGCCACAGGTTTACTTTTACAGAACTTTCCGTTTCAGCCTTCGTGAACGATGCCGTTCTGACAGAGAGGCGTTGCTAACCGATTGATAAGCCAGCAACAATACTGTGATCTCTTTATATAATTAATCTTCGCAATCTTCCTGTCACCAGCCGCCGTGTTTCATTTTATGTTGGATAAGAAAGATTGCGAGTTTTGAAAATTAAAAAACATTCCTATTATATTATTCACCCCCACCCCTAACAATTTATGACGATGCGTTTAGCCTCTGAGCGCTTGTCAACAAATATAATTAAGTTTCGATATAAAGAGAATTGGTGGTTTTATTATGCAGCGCCAGCTTTGCAGGGAGTGTTTTGATTTAGACCCTGATTATACAAGCTCTGTATTTATGTGGCATTTCCCCCCTTTGTTAATAGATTTCTCTAATAATTACTTACAGACAAACAAGCCTTCACTTAGGATCCCTGTGTATGGGAGACATCAAACGGAGAAGGAAGGCTGCCCCGCCGCCGGGACCAGTGCCAGCAGGTAACTCCCCTGACACCATTGTCTTGCATTTCAATGCATTGTTACTCCACGCAGCCTATGCCTTTCTATACGAAACCTGTGCATCACCGAAACATTACTGTGGGTATGCTGGTATTTACTGAAAAAAAAAATATAGGACCAAATTATTGACAGCGGCAAATCTTCTTAGAATATTATATCCAGCCATATTATTGGCAGTGACAAACCTTTATAGAGTATTAATGTGATGTGTCTTTTCATTGTGCAGTAATTATCCAATATCTAGTGACAAATTCAGACCTCTGTGCGCAGGGAAGGGGAGCTAAAATGATGGCAGATACGAAGCAGCACCGTGATTAGCCACTAACTTGACTCTAAACTCTCCTTTTTTTGCCTGAAGCAGCTGAGAGTGCCATCACAAGGGGGCCTCGTGCTTCCCCAGTAAAATGTGTTTATAGATTTATCATTGAAAGCAAATGTACCTTTTTTAAAAGTAATGAGATTTGACTATGTAACTATACCTGTACATATGCCACGTTTTCTCTTTCCCTGGAGTACATTATCTTTAGTATTTAGAAATAGGTGTTTACAGCACCTGATAAGAACCAGATGGAGCCACCCAGAGGGCCCCGCATTACATTTTCGCCCCAGGCCTTGCAAACACTTCGGTCAAGCCTGGTCATTTCTGGGGATGCCATTATGTGCTGTGCAGCGGGCACGGGAACAGTTACTTACCCTGAGGGTTCAGGACCTATAGGAATAGGAAGACGCCGTGTTCAACTATTTGTGGATCACATCACTTAGATTCAAACTGAAAAGCACTTGGGTCTGAATTCCCCCTCTGCCCCCCCTCCTCTCCCACTTGAGGCCTTCGAGAAGTCCAATGCATTCTACTTAAACAGTTTGAGCTTGTATTGAGCATCCTATAGCTAGATGTTCCATGATTCTATTGGTCCTTTTTGATAGGCATGAGTAGCGAGACAGAGCAAGGCATGTTGGTGAGTCTGAAAATTGCAGTTGTTCCACTTGCCTTCCCCATCTTTTGTATCCAATACCCTTAGCTATAGGACACTGAATGTCATCCTTCAAAAATCCCTTCTCCAAGAAAGTAAGCAACTGAAAGAGACTACAGGCCTCAGGATTTAATGTTTATGATGCACTACTTAGCCAGTTCTGAATGCTTAAATTAGGGTACCCTGCCTATGCATCACTTGAATGGCAATTAAGATGACCGATGCCTTGTTCGCTATTGGAAACAGTACGCCCGTTTTTTAGGTCTCGCCTCTAAGATGGCGTGCATGCGCTGTCTCGAACTGAGACATGGTGTATCTACATCAGGCTTCTGCCCTCCCAAAGGCTTGCCATTGACTGTAACCATCGTCGCTCTATTTTGCGGTATCACCATTTGGCAAGGCATGCATAAATCATGCCTCTTCAGGTTGTTAGCCCTGCCCAAGCGACTGCCCCAACCACTGTTGAACATACCCAATGGTCATTGTGGGCTTTGTTTCGGGACTGCTTTTAAAAAAATCTCCAGCCCGAACGCAAAAGGCAGAAGGCGTGATCCCCCTTCCACCCGGCTTCCATCCTATTGGGGCATCGGTTACTTGTTACCTTTGATCTGAAGCTCAAGTAATATTCGTCTGGTTATGGGTGTTTATTGACAGTTGCTTTTCCTCCCGGAAAAGAGTGCAAGCCTGTTTCTAACCCACTGACTCCCTTCATCGGACCGATGCGTAAGAACTGGTAACACGCACTCTCCCAACTGCGCCCCACTGGTGACCCTCCCTCTGCACAGACTTCGTGCAAAAAGTCCTCTCGATTCTGGCCTAGACTAATTAAAATATCTCGCAGGAGCGATGCTGCCCCATGCACTGGCCAGCTGAGCTCAGAGGGCTTGAGAACCGTAGCCAGCTCACTTCTGCACCCTCTTGTTTCCTTTCAAAAACCACATAGGAGGCACCGCAGCCCATGAGATCACGTTTCCTGTTGCAGAAACAGGCTCGGCTCTCAAGGGTTTAGGTCTAAAGTGCAACCTTTCTATGAGTGCACACTGAAGCATCTCTCCACCCCCCCCACCCCCCGAACAGATTTGGTAATCCTCCCGTAGGCAGCTTCTTATTGTGCCAACAGACTGCCCTTTCAAGGCCGACAACTTCCTCTTGCTTCAGCCAGCTCGACCATGCGTGTTCTAGTCTTAACGGACACTCTGATACCGGCTGCAGTCTTTCCTTGCCATAACCGGCTTTTTTGCCTCCTGAAAGGTAACCGTGCTTTCTTCAATCATGTGCACCAAAGCACTATCATGCTGTCACTGGCAACATGTTGCAGATTCATGTGTGTCGGTGCAGAACAGAAGTTCTGCACCATGAACATACGAGAGAAAGGATAGAACTGGCAATCCACTTCCCACTATGTCTTTTGCTAGCCACCTGGGCCCTTGGCACAAAGTGTTTAATTGCATTCACCACTGTTACACGCCTATGTGTATACCGCCTATTCCTCTCAAGTGTGCCACACTCTTTCACATCTGTCTCTATCTCTTTCACACCTGTCCCCTCTCTCCGATGTCTTTAATCCCTCTCTCGCACACACCTCTGTCTTTTTCTCCGTTTCTCACCTGTCTCTCTGTAGCGTCCTTTTCCTCTCTTTCTTGTGTTATTTTTCCCTTCATAGTCTTTTCACTCTAACCTCCCCCCTCTATATGTCTTCTTTCCTAAACATGTTCGGCAGCAGCAGGAGGTACAGAGATGCATTTTACAGGGGTTGGACCCACTTGCAAAATAATTAATAGTTTTTAAAGTGTGTTACTTTGCTTAGATCCACTTGCTGCTGAGAGTTGTCATGCCTGCTCATGCACGTGATATAGCGGAAAGGCACAGTAAGTTAACAAGGCTTACTAGAGCCTTGTTTACCTTCTATCTGTGATACTGCCCTTACCATCTCTGGGCCCAGGGGTCACAAGGACAGTTCCAGTGGTCACAGGAGACAAGCCAGTGGTCTCAAATGCGACCCTTGGCGACCTCTAAATGATGTCCATGGTTACAGGACAAGACAGGCTGGACTTGGTTTGGCAAAGAGGCGTAAAGACGCTAAAACAATTCTAAACCCCGGATTGGTCCTCGGCAAGGACTACATCCAAGACACTATATGAAGTATGCTGCCAGTGGAACAACGAACTACTCTGGTACCCATAATATGGCAACATTATATGGTAGTGTGGAAGGTAACCATAATTATACGGCAAGTTATATGTTAGTGGGAAAGTAAACCTTCCTGCCTCTCCAGACCACCCCTCCACCACTACCTTCCCTGACTGGAGCAGCCGGGGTTGGGGCGGACACTGCATCTTGCTGCTCTGTCATCAACACCCACCAGGTAATCTCCTCACCACATAATTACTAGCCACATAATTCAAATGCACACCATGTCACATACCACTGCACATAACTCCACTCAACACACACAATTCCACAACAACCACAATTCCACAACAAACAATTGCACACCAACCCACATAATTCCACTCCACACACATCCACTCACCTCCATAACACATAGCTAAAAGACATTATTATTGACAACGCCTATAGCTCTCGGGTTGCCGAGACCTATTGGCTTTGCCAATGCTTGTTTCTTTATAGGCACAAATCCCCTTGCCCTTGGGGTAGCAGTGGGAGTGTGGGAGGGGAGGAAATCCCTCCCTGGCCTTCTACAGTACCAAGGAGGTGCATGATATTTGTCTATGGGCCTGCGATGTCCCCCATAGATAATTAAAAATGAAATTCTTTCTAGGACTCTCTCTCTCTTTGGAGCAGTAAAACATTTATTTAAATTTTTCCCAGTGTTCATCAACTCGGGGAAATTGGAAAAAATACAAATGCGTTATAAGTGCTGGGCTATGACACTTTCACAAAATTGCTGTAATTAATTGTCCTGCACCCCTTCCAGCACTGCCCAAGGAAGGAGGGCTGGAATGCTCATTCTCCTCACATCTGCCTGGTCCAAGTAGGCATTTTTTGCCTTTAAAAAAAGAAAAGTAGCACAAACCTAGGATTAGCATACTATATTAACTGTTTTATTTCTAGTCTTTTTAAGTTTTGTATTGAAGTCACCATTCACCTTCAGCCAACCTTAGTTAAGCCTTAAATAAACTTTTCATTATCTAGGATTCACAAATCCTAAACCCTCCCTGGGTTCTGTGACTTTCCTGACATCTCAGGATTCACAAATCCAGCACAGAGTTTGTGGATCATGAAAAAAAATAATTGGTACACTACAGCTGAACTTGGCTAACTCACTTTTTCCAGCGGTGGTTGACTGCCCACAGTGGGTTAGGTGCAGGGCCTGACTGAAGGCTAGCCTCTGTGGTCAATCAACCTTGTGCTCACCTGAAGGCTTATTATTTTAAAGAACAAAAGCGACCCAAATGTCCTTGCGAACTGGGTGTTGCTAAAAATAAAAAATAAATGTTCACAAGGAACTCATTTGTCAATAAATTACACACTCTGCAAGAAGGAATCACTGAAGGCTTATGGCAGCTGGTGTTGGCAGACTGTTGCGGGTTGTTCACAGGGCCTGACCAAAGGGTATATGTACTGTGGTCAACCACTGCTGCGCATGGCTGAAGGACAAGTGCAGTGAGGGTTGGCCACCACTGGGATATTGAACACAGGGAATGCTTGGATATGGTATGTCATTTAAAAAAAGACAGAATTTAACTGAAAAAAAACAAAAGAAGAAGTGAAGTTATGGTTAGCTGTGGTTATAAAACCTCAGCGTAAGTTTAACAAATTCTCGGAAATTCACTTATAATAACCACAGTTATAGTATAAAATATGTTTACAAATTGAACCGAACACTGGAGAGCCGGGCGGAGGTCGGGGAGGCCCTAGCCGATCAGATAATGATGCCTCTTTAATGTTGACTCTTCTTCATTCACATGATGGTTTCCGCCCCACTCTAACATTTGTCATCCTAACCTATGTAAACAGATCTCCAACGTGCATGCTTTGGCAAATGCTATTGTACTGTCTATTGAGCTTGTTCAATAAAAACATTAAAAAAAAAAAAAATTTGAACCGAATAACACTCAATAGTAAATAATAAAAAGGTATTATGAAAATAATCAATGCAATTTACAAATCTAAATGAACAGTAATGCTCTTCCACTATGGACCAACCGAGAAATATTCCGATTTCCTGATATGAAACACATCATTCAGTCTGTTTGGTGCTTTTTAGACTGGTCATGCTTACTTGCTATGAGTTGTTTATTCACAAGTACTAATGTTTTATTGGAAGTTTACGTTTTGGTGACTGACGAGTCAGTAAAGACCGTTTTAAATATTCTGTATACCCTTGCTCTTTTCATACAACTTTAAACCAGCAAAAAAATGAGCAAGTATTTGTAACATTGCAAAGGAAGAGTGTACACAATATACTGTGCCTCAAACCTATCATTTTTTTAATTTATTGGATGAATCTTCTTCCTGTGTTAAGTAAATAGGTATAATTCAAGAAACAGCCCACGGTGCCAAATAGCTAGAGTATGAGCGTTTTAGTACAAAACATGTTAAAGTGGAAATTGCACTTTTACATAAGGGATTAGATGTGACCGACATAGAGCATTGGCCTGAAGAAAAGTATGACTGTAAGGAGGAGGTGAGTCCAGAGCTATAGAACAGTTTTGTGAAATACTCTGCTCATAGGATGAGGACTACTATGTCTAATCAGCCAATTTCTAGGTAAGCAATCATATGTGTGTTCAGTTATCAGCTGATGTGGAAACATGTTCCCATCACCTTCATTCAAGACTCTTTCTACTTTTAGGAAGTTACCACTCAGGGCCGGCTTTAGCGCTGGTGGCGCCCAGTGTGACAATGTTAGTTGGCGCCCCCAATGACCACCTCCGCCACAGATTCTCTCACTAGCACCCTTTAACAGTGACCAACTCTCCATAACCACTCTCTCTCTGATGCATTGAATTAGTTATATAGTGCCACTCATACCAGTAAAGGATGTCAGAGCACTTTGTATCACACACACATTACACAGAGACAATCAATCATACGTGTGTAAATCAGCGTATAGGAAATGTTACATAAGACAGAGGACTACAAGGTGTAGGAGTCACTTGTCATCCATACTGGTAGGCAGTATAGTTTAGGAGTGCTTGGTCTGGAGAAGCACAAACTCAGAATTTAAAACAGAACACCATAGTTGGGAGTTCTCTTTAATAATAAGGATTGATTTCTACCAAAATGTACCCTTTTTGCAACATTAATCGGTGCTCTAATGTATACTTTGTAGTGTGTATGCAGTTCTATGATGAAAGTTAATAGCTCACTGTTCTATATTAGGACTTTCATTTATAAATTGCAAGTAACAAAAGGATGCCTCTTTTAAAAGCAGTAACCCACTGACCTATTTACATTATATGCACTCTGTAATGTACATGGTACACGTTCGTTGCAGCAGGCATATTAACCATCTGCACTACCTTCACATAAGTCAAAACCTTAACTATACAAAATTCCGATCTCTCTCCAGGAAGAACATTAAACACAGGAGTTATCTTGACATTTTTGGGATGCCTGGTAATTGCTGGAGGAAAGGAACGCAGCAGCAGATGCTTTAAAAACATAATAAACTTGCAAACACGGCACCCCCAGGAAGCCAACACCCGGTGTGGTGGCACCGGTCGCACCGCCCTAGAGCCGGCCCGGTTACCACTGCATTTCTTGGATTATTTTTCTTCTATAGATGCGCGCATTCCTGCCACATGGAAATATTTGTACATATACAGTTAATGTAGATATATGGCTTCAAATACCCCCATTTCATAAGTTGTGCTTTAAAAACTGTTTTAAAAGCAGTGTGGTCACCTGGTCATATAGAACACGGAGCCAGGAGTGAGGCTTAGCGGGGATTTTATTGGTCAGTCTATATATCTTAAGGGGGACAGGTCATATGGAGCTAAACCAACGACATAAACTGTAACAAAAACTGGAGGGTTCTTTTGCTATTAGTCCAGTCACTATGCAATGGGGAATTTCTCCCTCAACTTCTCGACGTGGTGGGGGAGACGTCTTTGGTTCACTTCTTCTCCTTGTCAGGACGCAGGAAGAGGGGAGTGTGGCCAGGACCCTCGGAGAAAAATAAACAATAGTCAGGTATGGTGGGTTTGTGTCAGTCTGCCTGCCGCCACCTTCACCCAAGACCTGGGTTGTGAAGTTAAAGGGGAAAGTGGAGGGAAATAAGGGTCTCAGTGCACACAAGCAGTTTGTGCCTCTTACCGCCCCAACCTCCACCAACCCGCGGTGAAATAATTGTAGAAAGGTACTTGCCGGTGGCCACGGCCCTCCTGGGTCTTGGCTGGGGGAGTCTCTCCGCCCTCATCCTCTCCGGGTCGGCTGGACTCTCGGGCTTTGCCTCTGGGCGGTTCCTCGGGTGGCGTGTCTCTTTCCTCTTCTTCGTCTTCTGGCAGCAGCGGGGCTCCTTGCTTGCTTTTGGAGTCCGGCTCCTCGGGAAACTTGACGACAGATCCTCCGTCCTCCTCAGCGTTCTTCTTGTTTGTTCCTTGTCCCTCCTCTCGACGGGCCGACGCTCTCCCGTACGTGGAGACTGGACCTCCTACTTCCTTGTCCTGGCGTCCGACCGTGGGCGCCATCTTGAAATTCCCGCCCACGAGGGGCGCGGGATTACAGTGCCTTCCTTCTAGGCATCGACGATCGGGCCATGTATCTGACGGATAACGTGATAGAAGGTCCACATTCCCTTGGGCTCGACCAGGTGCATGGAGGGCCTGGAAAGAAAAAGGCTGTAAGGATAAGAACCATCGGAGTATCCTGGGATTTGTGTCTTTGTGAGTGGCAAGCCAGGTGAGGGGGGCGTGGTCAGTAATCAAAAAGAAAGTGCGTCCCAATAAATAATACTGTAGGGCCTCCATAGCCCATTTAATGGCAAGGCATTCCTTCTCCATCGCTGCGTAGTGGGTTTCTCGTGGGAACAATTTACGGCTGAGGTAAAGGACAGGCCGAAGATCGCCCTGTTGGTCAGGTTGTGACAAGACAGCCCCTAAGCCACGGTCAGCAGCATCAGTGTGCAGGACGAATGGTTTCTCGAAATTGGGACACATGAGTACAGGGGCCTGCCATAATAGTGTTTTAAGGCCTGGAAGCTTTGCTCCTGGTGGGTAGTCCATTCTAACTGATTGTTGGGGTGTCGGTGTGACAGCAAGTCAGTGAGAGGGCAGGCTATGGTGGAAAAGTCAGGGATAAAACGCCTGTAAGAACCTACCAGGCCAAGGAACGCTCGTATGTCCTTTTTGGTAGTTGGCTTGGGTATGTTTTGTATGGCCTCTAGTTTAGTGCACTGTGGTCGCAGTGCCCCTGCTTGAATGGAGTATCCTAGATATTCTATAAGGTCGGTGCCCAGAGTGGTCTTTTTGGGGTTGAGTTTCAGACCCGACTGGTGGAGAGATGAGAAGATACACTGCAGGTGTTGTAAGTGTGTCTCCCAATCGGGACTGTATACCACGATATCATCAAGAATAGGCCACTGCGTATCGTTGATGAGCTCTTAGAATGACATCCATTAGTCTTTGGAAGGTAGCGGGGGCTCCGTGTAGACCAAAGGGCATGACCTTAAAATGATACAGGCCGGATGGAGTGGAAAAGGCCGTTTTCTCTTTGGCGGCTGGATGGAGTTGAATTTGCCAGTACCCCTTTGTCAAGTCGATGGTGGACATTACACAAGCCCCTCCCAGTCTCTCTATGAGCTCATCAACTCTCGGCATGGGATAACTGTCGAATTTGGAGTGGGCATTCAACTGGCAAAAGTCGATGCAAAACTGGAGGCTTCTGTCTGGTTTGGGTACCAACACCACCGGAGAACACCAGTTGCTCTGTGAGGTACTATGATATCTGCCCTTAACATTGCGTCCACTTCTTGTTCTACAGCCTGGCGCCTGGCAGCTGGGATGCGATAAGGCCTTCGTTTTATGACAGTCCCTGTTTTTATGTTGTGTGTTACTAGGGTGGTCCTCCCCGGGTTGCTGGAACTGAGCCCTGGGAAACGGTCTAGCAGGCTACACAGCTGCTGTCTTTGGCAGTCACTAAGCGTTTCCCCTGTTATTGGCCGCTCCACGGACGTTGAGCAGTAGGGTTGGATGGGTATCTCCATAGACTTTGTACAGGTGATGTGGTTAATAGAAGCAACAGCGTCTCTGCTCTGAGGGGGGGCCCTCCCATTTCTTCAACAGATTAATGTGGTACACCTGTCCCTTGGGTCCTGTTCTAGGAACAGCTACTCTATAGGTAACAGGGGTTACTTGTCCTACAACAGTATATGGTCCTTGCCAGGTCGCTAGCAGCTTTTTGTCCAAGGAGGGTAAAAGTATGAGTACCTTGTCTCCCACTGTTAGCTTTCTTATTTGGGTGCCTTTATCGTAATACCTTTTCTGTTTTTGCTGTGCCCTCTCCAGGTTTTGGTGAACCTCTTCCCACAGAGTCGCTAGGGTTTTTTTCAAGGCAGCAGAGTAACCTAACAACACTTTCCCCTCATCCTCCTCTTCCGTCCATTGTTCGGCTGTCATATCTAGAAGGGTGCGAGGTCTACGCCCGAACACTAGCTCAAAAGGACTGAACCCCGTGGATGTTTGCTCATGGGTTCGTATTGCGAATAACGCTAAAGGGAGCTTGCGGTCCCAGTTTTTCCCTGTATCTGTGATACACTTTCTCAATATGGTCTTTATAGTCCGGTTATAGCGTTCCACCAAACCGTCCGTCTGGGGGGGTGGTAAACGGCCGTTCGGAGTTGGCGAACTCCCAGAAGGTTACAAACTTCTTTCATCAATCGGGACATAAAGGGCGTCCCCTGGTCGGTTAGGATTTCTGACGGAAACCCGACCCTTGAAAAGAGAGAGACCATGGCTTGAGCAACCTATATAGTGGTCATGCTTGTCAGGGGTATCACCTCAGGGTATCGGGTGGCATAATCCACCAAAACCAATATATATTGGTGGCCCCTAGCTGAGGGCAAAAGGGGGCCTACCAAGTCCATTCCCACCCGTTTGAAAGGGCATCAATAATAGGCAAGTGCCGTAAAGGGGCTCTTTTGTCTGTCGAGAGGTTAATCATTTGGCACCTGGGACAGGAGGCACAAAACCTGGCAACTTCCCTATACACACCGGGCCAATAGAATTTCTCCACAAATACCGAAGGGTGTGTTCCTGCCCATAGTGTCCACCCCCGGCCTGACTATGGGCTATATGTAAAGTCTGTTCCCTGAATGCCAGAGGAATGAGCAGCTGCTCTTTCTTGTACTCAGGGCCCCCACTGATCCTATAGAGGAGCCCTTTCTTAATACAAAAGTATGGGCCTACCTTATCGGGATCCTCTTCGTGGGCTTGGTTCCACGCATGTGTCAGGGTGCTGTCATCCCGTTGAGCCATCCAGAAGCATCGGACAGGCCATTCTCTCTCTTCTGGGGAGGAAAGAAGACAAGTGACAGGGGAAAACGAGGCCGTTGCGTATGCCACCCGCTCCTTCCTTTTTTTCCGACCTGGTCTTTGGGATTTTGGTCTCACTCCGTGGAATCTCAGAGGCAGAGAAGGGTGCCTCCTGTAGCCATTCAGTCTCATGATTTTTCTTGGACACACTCGCTAGGTACTCATCGAATCGGGGTAGATCCGTTCCGAGAAGGACCTTTTCCTGGAGTGCCGGCACTACTCCCACCTGACGTACTTGGGGGGGTCCCCTTCTATTTCCATCAGTACATTGGCTACTGGGTATAGGCGAACATCCCCATGGACACAGGTTACCTGTATTTGGGCCTCGTCTTTGATGTGGCTGATAGGAACCAACTCCCTGGATACCACCCTGTGGTGACACGCTGTGTCCAACAGGGCGTCTATAGACCGGCCATTAAGACGGATGGTCTTCCTGTATCATGGCTGAGTACCCCCTGTGGCAAGCACCCGACCCCGGGTTAGTCCGACCTCCATGGGTTCCACACTTTCGCTCTTTAGTGGGCAGTTTCTGGCTATATGACCGCATTCCAGGCACTTAAAACACTGAGGGCCTGCCGGTGTGGGGAAGGGGTGTATAGGCGGTCTCGTCAACCCTTTTCCCAGTCCAGTATTTTTACTCTCGCTCTGTCTGGGAAATGTTTTATGGGGCGTCGGAGGAGCTCTTACATGCTGGGCCCTAAAGTCCGGAGACCTATGGTAGGCACAGGCCAGTTCTACTGCCGTCTGCACAGTCAAATGGGGATGTTGTTTTAGCCAGGCCTGAGTGTTGGTGGGGAGAGCCTCCAGGTACTGTTCTAAGTATACCTTCTCCGTGACCTCTTCCATAGGGGAGAGACTGGGTTGTAACCACCTTTCTCCCAGGTCTCTGATGCGGTAATATAGTGCTCTGGGATTGTCTCCCGCCACCCACCTCTCTTTACGGAATTTTGCCCTATAGTACTCTGTGTCATACCCTAGCCTTTCAAGGATGGTTTTCTTCATCTCAGGGTAGGGTGTAAGGTCGGCGGGGTTAGCGGCCTGATAGGCGGCCTGCAGTTCACCGGATAGGAGGGGAGCTATGTACTGGCCCCATCGCTCAGGAGGCCAACTGGCTGTTGTGGCTACCCTCTAAAAATTAACAAAAAAATAATCGGGGTCTTCCCCCCTCTTGGTATTTCTGCAGCACCGAGCTGGGAATGTTAGGGTGAACCCGGGCCGTGGATATGGCATCAGTGAGACGTAGGATGGCGGTATCCTGGATTTTCTGGTTGGTGGTCAAAAGGGTTGCTTGTTCTTTTAGGGCGGTTTGGAATGCTTCCCTCTCTTTCTGGGCCGCCTGGTTTTGGCGCTCAATGACCAGCTGTAAGTGTCTCTGTGCTTCGGCTAACTGGCTGACCATAGCCTCCATGGTGATGGGTTGGGTCATAGCAGTCTTAAATGACAGGATCCCACTTCTGACACCACTGTGGTCACCTGGTCATATAGAACACAGAGTCAGGAATGAGGCTTAGCGGGGATTTTATTGGTCAGTCTATATATCTTATGGGGGACAGGTCATATGGAGCTAAACCAACAAAATAAACTGTAACAAAAACTGGAGGGTTCTTTTGCTATTAGTCCAGTCACTATGCAATGGGGAATTTCTCCCTCTCAACTTCTCGATGTGGTGGGGGAGACTTCTTTGGTTCACTTCTTCTCCTTGTCAGGACGCAGGAAGAGGGGAGTGTGGCCAGGACCCTCAGAGAAAAATAAACAATAGTCCGCCATGGTGGGTTTGTCAGTCTGCCTACCGCCACCTTCACCCAAGACCTGAGTTGTGAAGTTAAAGGGGCAAGTGGAGGGAAATAAGGGTCTCAGTGCACACAAGCAGTTCGTGCCTCTTACCGCCCCAACCTCCAGCAACCCGCAGTGAAATAATTGTAGAAAGGTACTTGCCGGTGGCCACGGCCCTCCTGGGTCGTAGCTGGGGGAGTCTCACCGCCCTCCTCCTCTCCAGGTCGGCTGGACTCTCGGGCGTTGCCTCTGGGCGGTTCCTCGGGTGGCGTGTCTCTTTCCTCTTCTTCGTCTTCTTCTGGCAGCAGCGGGGCGCCTTGCTTGCTTTTGGAGTCCGGCTCCTCGGGAAACTTGACGACAGAGCCTCCGTCCTCCTTGGCGTTCTTCTTGTTTGTTCCTTGTCCCTCCTCTCGACGGGCCAACGCTCTCCCGTACGTGGAGACTGGACCTCCTACTTCCTTGTCCTGGCGTCCGACCGCAGGCGCCATCTTGAAATTCCCGCCCACGAGGGGCGCGGGATTACAAGCAGATACCCTGAAAACTTCCTCCCACCCCCAGGACCTACTAAATGGAGGCCGCAGCACAGCCACGCCGCAGACGCGTCCCTCCGTGCCTGTACAGCGCCCAGTGCCAGGAACCCGGGCCCTCCGCTGATAGTCCCCTGCAGAGCTCCTGGCCCTGGACCCCAGATACCTCAACAACAACTGATGCATCACTTCTCCCTGATCAAGAGAAGGACCCTTCACTTGCCGCTTCACATGCAGCTCAGAACCTCCCACCTGCACAAGAACCTTCTCCACTCCCACACCGCTGACCACGAACACCCAGGAACTGCTCCAGTGTATCCTGCTCAATGCCCGGTCCCTCTGCAAACATGCCACTGAAATCTGAGACACCATCACCGACCTCGCCCTGATGTGATCTTCATCCCCGAGAACTGGCTTAACCCCTCCTCAACCCCCAACATTGCCACTGCGACCCCCAACAGCTGCAAGAATTCACACAGGTACAGCGCCAACAAGCACGGAGGAAGCATTGCCATCATCCACAAGGAAACTCTCCTCTGCACCACCACCGATGACGACAAAACACCAATCATGGAACACCTCAACTCCCAACTCTAAACCAACCCCAGAATGGCCATCAGAGGCACCCTTGCCTACAGACCCCCAAGACCATGCCCCGACTTCTGCGACATCATTGCCAAATTCATCACCCCTCTAGCTATTGACTCCAAGCACTACATCTTCATAGGCGACCTCAACTTCCACCTTGATGACCCCCGAGATGCCAACTCCACCAACCTCCTGGAAAACATGAGCAACATTGGCCTCACCCAACTGGTCACCAACCCCACACACAGCGCAGGACACACATTGGACCCAATCTTCACAGCCAGTGACAGTCAAATACAACCATGTCACCAAACTCACCTGGACCAACCAAGCCATCATCCACTTCACTATCACAGGTTCCACGGGCACCACCACCAGGCCCCCGAGCTCCACCCACTGCAGCTGGAACAAAGTGACAGAGACCCAATGGACGGACGCTTTCAACACCACCCAGCCTGACACCGCAACCAGCCTGGAATAAGCCATCCAGAACTTCTCTGCCTGGCTCAACAACTGCCCTGACAGAGTTACCCCCATGAAGACAGCCAAAACCAGCGGATCCACCAAACAAGCTAGTTGGTATACACCAGAACTCAGGACAGTTAAATGCAACTGCAGGTGACTAGAAAGATGATGGTGCACCAACAGAGACCCCACAGACGCAGCCACCTTCAAGTCAGTCCTCAACAAATGCACCAACGCCTCAAAGACACAAGAAGAGATGCCCTGACAAACCGCATCGAAGCAAGCACCAACCACAGCAAGGAACTCTTCAGCATCGTGAACAGAGAAAAGGACCCATCCCGCAAGCCCAAAGTGAACTAGCACCTGATGTTCTCACGGAAACCTTTGTCTTGGGGCCCCTGAAGGGTTGGGGTTCCCTCTGCCGCAGGTGCTGTAGGGTAGGGTCTTGTGTTACACCTCTGGTTATGTGGAAATAATAAAACCAATTTCCACACACTGTCGTTTTACCAGTAGAACTGCATGTATGCACATTTAGTGGCTATTTCAGTGCAAAATGTACTATCTGTCAATGACCGTGCCCTACTACACCATGCTTCATTAATATATTTGGTATACAGTGCTCCACGGTGCACCACCGGTTGCATACAGCACCCATATCATTCTTTTGCGTAATGGGTGTGGCTCATTTGGTACCTTGATGTTGGTGTGACGTTTGGATTTTTCACAACCACTATGACTTGGGTGCTGTAACGTTGATGACAGCATACCCACTCTGAAAATTATACCACTACTACTGTCCTCACCTGCGGCCTTGGCAACACAAGACGGTGCACCGATAACACAAAATAGACACGTAACGCTTTACAAAGTTCCATAATAAATAAAGGGAAGAGGGTCTAAAATTAATTGGATAGGATAACCTCTCCTGAGATCTCTCATGGATTACTTCCCTTCTCTGTGGGATTTCTATCTGTGACATCTTTCATTGCCGACCATACTCTGACTTCGCCCCTTGAACGTCATGAAAGACTTTGCATTACCAAACACCGCTCAGCAGTATAAGTGCACATGTCATTAGGCACATAGGGCAACTTGAACGATATGTACTTGATACTAAAAGGCAATTAGCCAATAGGTCTCGCCTTTGGGACCTTATAAGTGTTTAGCCATGCAACAGTTGATGTTGTTGCACCAAGGATATTGTGCTGCATAACTAAATACTTATAAGGTCCTAAAAGCGAGACCTATTGGCTATGCCAATGCTTGTTCAGTTATGTGGCTCACAGGGAAGAGTGCTATCCGTGAACTACGCTAGTAAAATCTGGGGCAATCAGATAGGGAAGGAATACTATCTAGTTTGGTAACCTGCCCCCAAATTGCAGGCTCTACTTTTTTCTAATAGTAGCACACTCCTCATCAGAAGGTATATTTTTTTTTCTTTATTTGAGAGTTTTATATAGCGCTAGTTATACTCGAAGGTATCAGAGCGCTTTACAACAGTAAATGTTCACATCAAAGATAATCTATACAGAGCATCTGAGTCAGATATATACCAGTATTATAAATAAGGCCAGAACTGCGATTAAAAGCAACTGAAATGTATCTGCTAGCCGTAACTTTTCTTCTTTGGCATTTCCACATCTTCTCCTCATGGCCAAATAAACAGCTGCTACAGGGCGAGGCTTCAGACACAATCTCAGAACCTGACCAACTAGTGGTCTTATCACGTGAACATTTATTAATTGTGACAAGAAGACCCAATTTATTTCAGATAGCGAGTTTATTTATTGCTCTTTAACCTTTATAGTTTGTGTTGAGAAAATAAAAAGAATATTGATAGAGCTTGGTATTGATTTCTAAATTTGCAGCTTGTTCTACACCTTGAATCAAATCACAACAGCCCGGATGTTTGTTGAATAAGAAACGGTATATATTCTGTCTTACAGCAATAAGAAACTGGTCATGCAGGAAAGTTTAGGGGGTTGATAGCTGCAAAACCTTCCTTTAAGGCGAAGCAGAACTTTGAATAAAGCTGTATTAGCTATGCTGCATTTCGAAATTGCAACTCTGGAAATATATTGGTGCATTTATTTGTAATTTTATTGTGCGGCTCTGTGGATGAAACAAGCTTTACTGTTTAAAGGGAAGCTCAGGTGACAAAGAAAGGCAACATTGTTTCCTGGAGAACTGTTTAAATCAGTATTCACTAGGGCCGGTTTAATATTGCTAACATTGTAGAAAGGGAGAGGTGACATTGCTTCCCTCCATAGCCGAACTAAATATTTTGATATCTTCGGCATGGTTCATGCAGTGAACTAATGTAAGCAAAATCTGTCTTCTTGTACCTAGATCTATTATTCTAACCACAAGTTTTGCCTACCCCTTAATGTTGGTTTGTAGGTCCTAAGGAGTTTGTACTCTGTGTTTCACAATCAATTTTATCAACACCACAATGTAATTTCTTTACAGATGCCTGAATGGAAATCTGAAATGTTAGCCTGTTTTCAAAAACGTGAAATTTTAGATTTTTAACAACTTTACCTACAATGTGCTGAAACACTAGAGTTTTCTTTTTTCCAAATCATTAGCAATGAGTTTGCTCTAGTAATATTTGGCATGATTGGAAATCCAGCAAAAGGGGGCAAAATGAGTTTCAAAGAGAGAAAACACCATCATCCTCCTTTGCATTAATGAAAGAAACACAATGAATATGTGCGCACATAAGGTTCAATAGATAGAGGTTCCCTTGATGAGCTTGTAAGAGCCAAAAAGAAGACTGAGTGTTTGTTTTGGCCAATAGAATCGCATTATTAATCTCTTATACCATCAAAATGTCCTTGCCATTTAAAAGTTATCTGTTAGACCTGTCATCCTTAGGGTGTTCTTCCCCCACACTTGCCTGCTTACCTCCTCTTTTTGCTGATTCTTTTTGTAGGCCTTAGAACTCTGAGCACTTTACCACTAAAGTGCATGTTCTTCTCCCCTAAACACGGTAACAGTGGTGTATACACAATTGACATATTTAGTTTACTTGTAAGTCACTTGTAAAGTGGTATACCATATAACCCGAGCCTGTAACCTAAATGCTACTAGTGGGCCTGCAGCACTAATTGTACCACCCACACATGTAGCCTTTCAAACCTGTCTCAGACCTGCCGTTGCAGGGCCTGTGTGTACAGTTTACTGCCACTTCGACTTGGCATTTAAAACTACATTTAAAACTACTTGCCAAGCCTTAAACTCCCCTTTTATTACACAAATGTCACTCCTAAGGTAGGCCCTAGGTAGCACATAGGGCAGGGTGCTGTGTAAGTAAAAGGTAGGACATGTACTTTTAAGTTTTGCATGACCTGGTAGTGACAAACACACATATTCGTTTTTCTCTACTGTGAGGCCTACTCCTCTCATAGGTTAATATTGGGAATTCCATAATACACTTTTAGGCTGTAATTCCTGATTAGAAAGGAGTAGCTGCATCTTGTTTTATAACTTTGGAATGGTATTGATAAATCCTCTTTACCGGTAAAGTTGGATTCAACATAACTTTTTTAGAAATGCCACTTTAAGAAAGTGTACATTTCTCTGCTCTTACTGCTCTGTGTGCCTGTAGCCTGTCTCTAATACACGTCTGGGGTGGGTGACAGCTACACTTTGTTCATTCCGTCTAGACAGCCACAAACTCAGGAAGGTTAGGTGTGTCTGCTTACTCATTTGCATTCTGATGTCTCTTGCTGAGCAGGAAGAGGGGTACTGACACACCCGAATAGGCAGTGTCCTTTTTCCCATTCAAAGTGCTGATTACCTCCTACTGATAGTCTGGAGCCAGGGCTGGGAAGAAAGGACCTGCATGCACTTCAAAGACCCTTCTTTGATGTCACCCCCACGTCAAAGGCACAACTGGGTATACCTACTGGGTCTCCTACCCTACCAAGACAGTACACTACTCGACCTGTGAAGAACTCTACCAGGAAGAAGGACTGTTGTGCTGCTACAAGGACTGCCACTCTGATGGACTGCTGCTCTGGAAGAACTGCTTTTCTGCTCTGATGTGCTCTCTGTTGCCAGCTGCTTGCTACCCTCTGCTCTGCTGAGGAAAACAACTGAAGCCATCTCACTGGAACCCAAAGGGACTCCAAGGGCTTGCTGACTTGCCCCCTATTCTGAAGTCTGAGTGCCATCAAAGACTTTCTCCAACCCTGCATCAGCACCTGGACTCTGCCATCTGTGAGTCCTACCTTTCCAAGTGAGTGGTGTCAATCCAGTCCTGGGCCCATGAAAGTGGTTGTTTCTGTGCTGACGCAACAGAATCCTCACATCGACTTTGTGCTGATCGTAACTGGCACATCGCCATTCAACGCCGCTGCTGCCCGACAACACTGCTTCAACAGACTGCCGGCTCAACGACGACGCATTGCCTACATCGCAAAGGGGTTTGTCGACGAGGCTTTACTGACTGCGCAGATCGGAACCCACGCATCGCCTGCATCCACAGGATCGACAACAAAGCATTGCCTCCTCTGCTCCTCGCATTGGGTCCTCTGCGTCCACGCTTCCTCCATCCAAGGTACCTTTTCAGCGGGCTGCCCTCCATCGCAGTTTGCCTGAACTTAGGATTTACCCCTGTCTAGCGCGACCAGATGTCCGCGGTTGGCGCTTTATGACTCTAAGCACTATATTTTGGTTTAATCTTTAATAATTAATTACTACGGTTCTATTTGTCGGATTTTTGACGTTCTTGACTTGTTTTACTCTTAGAACTATTATCTATTTTTTCTAACCCTGTGTGGAGTATTTTTGTGCTGTATTCATTGTGTTACTGTGTGTCTGTGTGTTGCACAAATACTTTACACATTGCCTCATTAGATTAGCCTGACTACTCTGCCAAACTACCATAGGGTGAGCACAGGTTATCTTTTAGTGTGTTTCTAGCTTACCCTGACTAGAGTGGTGGTTCCTGTCTGGACAGGGTGCATACCTCTGCCAACCAGAAACTCCATTTCTAACAGTATCCTAAAAAAAATCAGTCTTGCCCAATAAACTTTCACTGTTGTACTTTGTGGATTTCGTTTAATTTAAAAAAAGTTTTTTGAGTTTTTGACTTAGACATCGACCAAATATTCATTACAGTGCAAAGGATGTAATAACAGAAGTTGACCAAAGCTAGCACATTATAATCTTGGATATAAAGCCAGGACACATGAGAGTACATATACACTTACGAGGGGGAGAACAGCACCCTGGCATAATATTAATACACTGATCTTGAGGAAAGTGCAGCGGGTGACCTACAGAACACATTAGGGGTATGGGTCATTCTGTGTCCGAAGAAGGCGGATGGCTCGAAGAAGGTACAATGGAGGCCACATCAACAGCCACAAGTTGAACCATGTATTCCCGGTATCGCACCCAAATATCCCTGTTTCAGCGTGGCCATTACAGAAAGTTACATCCTCCAACCAGTCACAGCGCTTGGGAAGTGGGCTCTTCATTCACACCTGGGCCACCCATTGTTGGGCTAGCAGTAACAGTAAGGCTACTAATAGTCTTGTGGTGCGGTGTATATCTGCAACATAACCAAAGAGCAGAGGAGATGGGCACAGGGGATTTGTGAGTGTATTATGTCACTGATCATGTCAGCTACGTCCACCCAGAATTCCTGAATCAGGGGACAGCCCCACGCCAAGTGTAGGAAGTCAGCAAGCACAAGGAGTATGCTGAGGACCGGGCTTGGTCCATGCACTGCAAGCAAAGTGGGGCATGGTAGACTTGGTTAATGAAGTTTAAGTGAAAGAGTCTATGTCTATGGTTAAACAAGCCATGTTTTATCTGTTCACAGCAATGAGCTGAGACCTAGTCAGAGCTGTCTCCATGTCTGCCACACCAGTGTGCCTGGGGATATTGTCATGAAGGGAGAAGACCCTCAGTCATCTTGTACAGTTGAAAAACCCAGGCTGTGGTATTGGAATATACATACATCCACGTGAGGGGTGGCTCACGGGGGAAGTCAGGCCACTGCACCGCAGCGTTGTGGCGGATCCAAAAATAGGAGAATATGTTGAGCGCATTAATCACTCGCAATGACCGAAACTTTTCAAGGGAGAAAAACAGTCTTTTGTGGAACAGCAGGTCCACAACGACAATCCCCATCTGGTGCAATACATCACTAACATATATTTTGGACGTATAGGGCAGATATGGGTTGCCAAATTGGTTAACTTTTGAGAGTGAAACAATAAAAATCCCGGGCTCCTTGCCAGTGTCCACATAGGCCAGTGCATGCAGTGGATCAATTCAATAGAACTACCAAGGCATTGTTGTCTTGTAGCAAGTACAGTATCAAGACTGCCCTTGTGCCATTGATCACACTCGATCGGAAGATGTGGGACTTGAAGCTCCAGACTAAGCCAATAAATGGCTTAATGTGCCTGAGCTGTGAGTAAATAACATTCCGGGACCGCAAAACGGCCTCTGTCATAAGCATGTGAGTCTCTCCCCGGCTCACTCTTGGGTTCCTACCTCCTCATGCAAGCCTCATCATCAGCGTTTGGAGTCGGTGAAACTTTACCTCCCAGGTAAGATGGAGATGTTTATAAACAAGTACAGAAGCCTTGGGAGAATTAGCATCTTAATCAACCTCCCCCTCCCCGCTAAGGATTAAGGAAGAGTAAGCCATCTCTATATGTGAGCCATGAGGCCCTCTAGCGCTGGGTCATAATTATTATGTAGGATAGATCCCACAGACTGCATAATCTGTATACCAAGACGGTACACTGTGTCAAGCCTCCACATTACCGAGAAGTCCAAAGGAACTTGGGCGGTAGCATCTGTGAGCGGAAATATTTCAGACCTACTCCAATTAATGTGTAAGCCGGCAAAGTCGCTGGAGTGGATGACATCTCAGATGATGGGGTTAAGATTAGTTACTGGATCCCTAACAAAGAGCCACACATCATCAGCATAAAGGGAGATAATGCTGTGTGGGGAATCGTAGGGCTTAGGAAGGTGTTTCTCCCGGAACTTGGAGCCAAGCGGCATGATGGCTAAAGCAAATAACAGCAGCGACAGAGGGCAGCCCTGTTGCATGCCCCTGCCAATCCAGAGCGGTCTTCTGAGGTGGCAGTTGACCATAACTTGGGCAGTCTGGTCTGTGTAGAGCAGTTTTGTCATACCAAGGAAGTAAGGCCCAAGGCCCAACTGACGAAGGACCGCAAACAGGAAGAGCCATTCTAGAGAATCAAAAGCTTTCCCGGCATTAAGGAACACAGGGATTGCCTAGGTCTCAGGCTTTAGTCTACGTAACATGGAGAATAACGTCCAATAATTATTAGAGGTGGGCCTGCAGGTGTAAAGCCGGACTGATCTAGTATAACCAGGTTGGGCATTATTGGATTGAGCCGAATGACTAGGATCTTATTCCCTAGGTCTAATAGAGAGATCGGTTTGTAGGAGCCGGCCTCCCAGGGGGTCTTCTCCTAGCTTTAGGATAAGAGAGATGAGGGGGTTTCTGGCAGTGGGGGGAGGGTCTGGGCCCAAATGATAGAGCTCCAGGAGTAAGATGGCTAGCAAGTCCTTGAACTCTTAATAAAATCCAATGGTCAAACCGTCTGACCTGGGCGCCTTCCCACCTGAAAAGCTATCTGTGGTGAAGAATTTCAGGTAGTGTGATCCGTGTCAGGTAAACTCCCTCATCCCACCCTCCACCCAAGTCAAGGTGATGTCCTCATGGAAGGTCTCAGTTTGGTCAGTAGAACGTGAGCGCTTTGGTGTGTAAAGGTCAGTATAAATGGCATAGGAGATGGGCTCCATTCCTACCACAGGAGCCCCTACGTGGGGAGCGTA
Source organism: Calotriton arnoldi (assembly GCA_963921515.1). Lineage (NCBI taxonomy): Eukaryota > Metazoa > Chordata > Amphibia > Caudata > Salamandridae > Calotriton > Calotriton arnoldi. The sequence continues at coordinate 919,763 of CAWUFW010000848.1, read as the reverse complement.
GGACCAGCATTCATGGGTGAGTGGCCCGCAAGAGCCAGGCGAGTGTCCTACTGGGCCTCTCTCCTTCACCAAATACCCTTGCACAGGCATGTTTCCCCAAGTTGGCTACCTCGTAGTCCACAGACTCTTTATACAGGGCAAGTAGCCCACCAAGAACTGCCAGCAGGGTGATATCTCTGGAGGATTCAAATTGTTGTTTAACGGTCGTCATTTGGGCCTCCAGAGTGAAGTTTCATCCGGAAGGATTTAGGGACGTCAAACTATTTAGAACGGGCAATCCCTCAAATATACTCTTTAAATGTCTCCCAAACCGTCAAGTAGGAGGGGAAAAAGCCCACATTTGTGTCAAAGAATTCTTCAATTGTTTGTGCTATATCGGATGTAAAAACGGAATCCAGCAGGGCAGCCGAGAGAAGCACCATGGTTTGGAAGACACCCATGGGCTTGGGATCTTGATCTGAAGGAGTACTGGGGAGTGGTCTAAGAGGGTTCATGGCATTTAGCCAATATCACGCAGCCAGGTGAGAGTGTTAGGAGGGAGTAGCCAGAGATCAATAGGAGGGTGTGAACTGAGGGCCATGGTATTGAAGGAGAAGGCGGAGGCGTTATCCCTCAACTCCCACCATCTGATGGCATTAATTATTTAAGAGCGCGAACAGTGTTTGGGTTGCCTGCCCTCCCAAAATTAGTAGAGTCTAGGATAGGATTCAGAACCAGGTTAAAATCACCTGCCCAGATGTGGGAATCATTGCAGGTGGGGTAGTGGCGGGCTATAATGTCGAAAGATTCTGGGTCGTCAACTTTCAGGGTGTAGGAGATGGTGAGTATGAGTGGGAGCCATGTAGTGACCTGGAGAGAGAAATGTAGTGTCCCATGGGGTCGATGAAGGAGTGGCCTACGGTATGGGGAAGCAACCTTTTAACTAGGATAGCGACTTCTCTTGAGTATGTGCTGTAAGATGCAAAGTAGTTGCACAGGCCTCATTTGTCAGAGAACAGGTGGGCTTCAGCAGGAGCTATATGCATCTCCTGGAGCAGAGCAATTTCAACTCCATGCCTCTCCAAATAGGCGAGGATCAGGGGATGTTTCTTTGGGGTCCGCAGGCCACGAACATTCTAAGCACCCAGGTTAACTTTATAGGGTGTAGTAAGCGTGTAGTAGTGTGTGCAGGGTGCCAGAGCTCTGACTGGTCACAAATCTATACGGATCTAGGATGTGTCCTTGAGCTAAGGTCGACCTAAGTCTAGTATAAAGAGCTTGCCAACATGTAAACAAAAACATACCACAATCCGTGCCAAAATTAGTATCCCACCTGCACTAATTTCCCCAACCATCAGTAAATGAACCCAACAAACAAAGCTTACCTTGATTAGTGGATCAGTTATTAAAAAAAAAATAATACTGCAAAAGCACTCTTTAAAAATTAAATGGATGAACAGGTTGGAGTGGGGGTGAAACAGCATGACAGGTCGGGGAGAAGCAACATGGCAGGTAGAGGAAAGGCCAACATGCCGGGCGGGTGGAGAACAAAGAGGGAAGAGCAACGTGGAGCATGGAGAAGATGTACATGGGCGAGAGAGAGCAACTCGAATGCAGGTGGGGGTAGAAGCACATGGGCGAGAAAGTGCTATGTGGAGGTGGAGTGAAAAGCAAATGGCAGAGAAAGCTGCTTAAACAAAACAAAAAAAAATAGTTTCCGGAATGCGAGCAGAGGAAGCATTGAAGCCAGTCTATCAAAGAGATAGTAAAGAGGTTTAGCTCCATGGGAGGGGCAAACACAAAGTGGACAGTCTGTAATAAGGAAAGCCATCCAATAGACAGCTAGCAGATAACAGTGACTGTAAAGCCAACCAGTTGCAAGTCCCTGTATGTTCTTAGTAAGCCCACAACATGTCTTTCACAACTAGCCAGCTTGCACAGTCTGGTAGGCTCGACCTAATGACAAATCCCCTAGCCCTTACCGAACTCTCACTATTACCCTAAATGCAGTGGCGGCTGGTGGGTGACGGTGGAAGGGGGGGCAAGGAAATATATTTTTTTTAAAAGAAAACTTACCTGCTGGTCGCCGTCGCCAGCCACTGCCTCTCCTCGCAGGAACAGGAAGCACCCAGGCTTCCAGACTCCCCTGACCAATCACGACGCTGCTGATAACAGCATTGTGATTGGTCTGAGTGCCGTGGTTCGGTGCTCAGAGAGGGAAAGGGAGTCTGGGAATGTTCTCCACCCAGTCTGTAATGCAGCCTGGGTGGAGAACATGTAAAGTGTGCATGACTGTTTGGCCGGCCCGAGACGGCCGGCCAAAAAGTCATGTGCACTTTAGATGCGGCAGCAGCCACTCCTCCTCCCTGACGTCACGGGACCCCAGCCCCGCCTTAACTTGGCGCAACTGGAACACAAAAAATGAAATGATAATAACTTCCGTTATTATTATTATTTTATTATTTCCATTGCACTGCTTTAAAGCAGTGGGGCGACGCTCCTCCACCTTAGCGGAGGAGCTGCCACTGCCTGAATGTGATTCTTAGCCTTCTCGTAACTCTTACTTTATGAATACCTCATAATACCAGTAATGATAAGAATAAGAATGTATGTTTTCTCTGCTTTTTTAGTCATTACTTACAAAAATGTCATTATCAGTTTTCTCCATTTTTTCCCTTCATTGTATTTCCTTGTTTTGGCTTCTTTATTTTCGCGTAGTTCCAATACTCATGTATGTTTAGAAATACTTTTACCTAATATGAATAATACATTTACTATCATAGTATTTTGCTCTGTATTCACTGACCCCACCCTCCCGTCATTTTTGCAGAATTTAAGCTGAATATTGAATTATTTTGCACATTTCCTGCCTCTCTAGCAGCACTGGCCTGCCGAGGTATGGCTCTCCTGTGAGAGCGGCTAATGTCAGGCACAGAATAAGATTAAGAAAGATGGTGACACGCTTTCTTCTATGGCGGTCATTTTATGAGGAAACAATGCCCGGAGATAGGAAAATAATGTACTTGGAGTTTGTCTGATCACTGTTTTATGGTGCACGGTAGACTACCTTTCCTACAACATACTTATTGACTTGTGCAGCTTACAGATTTGTTTCTTTTGAGTGCCACATTGTGATACGAAACTAGGAAGCCCAGAGTGTCAGAAAGGCAGAATGCACTTTCCTGCTCTATTGGCATTAGGTCTGAACGTATCGTTGGCATAGGGTAAAGATGTATGAAACTGGCAGCAACCCAGAACTACACCGGCATCAAAAGATAGTTTTTAGGGGAGACAAATTGGGTGAGTGGCTTGCTCCACTTACATAGTGGTATGTGGAACTTCTGTGATGGACCTGCAATCAGAAAAACTCCTAGATATATATGTCAATATTTGTCCACAAAATGTTTAATTCAACTCTGTGCATTTTATTTTTCCATTGGATGGATGATGCAAAATATAACACAAGTTCAAACATACAATTAACAAGCTGGTTCCAGAAACTAATAAATATCTTTGAATGCAATTCATAATATCATTGAAAAAATCTCTAATTTAGAAGGCACAATAAAGTAAAATGATCATGATATGATGAAAATATAGGGCAAGAAACGCTAAGGGTTCTGAGATACTCGACTAACTTGATCATGAAAAATTGATTAGAAAAATCTAGTAGAAATCACTTCTACAGACAGGTAAAATGAAACCAGGTTAATTAATGGACCAGTTATTCAGCCTTTCACGTAACTTTCCGGGATATTTGACTCTATGTTTTCATTGATTATCCATTTGTGGACTCCAGATTTGGAAATGTTGACTGAAGCAGAGCTGAAGCTACCCTCCTTTTTCTGAATTATCATTTCAGTTCGCTTTCAATACAAAGGACTGTATAAGTGCTATTTTTCCGCTGCAGCCTGCAATAAATAAAACTAGCCAAATTAAATCTGAGAGAGAGTTCACGTCTGCATATATAGCACCGCACCAATCTCGAATTAGACTGGATATTCCTGATTTTCTAAACAAAAAATTATGATATTTTAGCTTTCTCGTACCTTAAATGTACCCCACTCCAGTGTAAACACACAGAGAAATTAAGCTCCCTTAATTTATTCACCATATCTCCCTCCAAAGACATTCTGAATGTTGGCATATCAGTCCTGCAAATCAGCACGATTGATAGCTGAGCTTTAAAATGGAAGAATCTTAAATCTCTGCCAACAATGCTGGGCATGCCATAAAGGACACAGGGAAAGCCCCCGAGTAGGCTGAGGACCAGGGATCTGCTTTTAGCAGTGGATGGACCGGGCTCATTAACTAGCTGTGTTCAGGTGACACACAAAATTTTCCTGGGGACACTCATATTTGCTTCCTCTGCTCTTTGTCCCTTAAAATCCTCCTGGCGTTAGTTGACCTCACTCCTTATTCTCACAATATACAATAGGGGACTGATATGACCACAGTATTTCAGGATTGCTTTTAGATCCCAGCCCACCATTGTTTACCCAACCATGTTTAGAAAGACTTTATATTTGTCAATGCAAAAGTGATCTCTTGCCCTGTATTTCACATCATTGGATATATATGTGTTTTACCTGTCAGCCTTAGGGTGGTCTTGCCCCCAACCTTTTGCCTTCCTCTTCCATTTTCTGACCTCTTTTTTGCTGGCCTTAGGACTCTGAGCACTTTACCACTGCCAAACAGTGCTAAAGTGCATGTGCTCTCTCCTCTAAACATGGTAATATTGGCTCATACCCAATTGGCAGCTTTAATTTACTTATAAGTCCCTAGTAAAGTGCACTACATGTACCCGAGGACTGTAAATTAAATGTTACTAGTGGGCCAGCAAAAGGAGCAATTGGCGGGCAGAATGTTGAACAATGCAAACATTCACCCACCCCCATTCACAAAGATCTGAGTTTAATTGATCGTTCTTTTGCTCACCACGTCACCCCAGTTTGGACCCAGCCATATGCAAATCAGTCTTGACCCTATTCCTCATGGGAACAGTCCAGCCCGAACTGCCAAGCTAGGTCCTACCTGAACCGGAAACAAGCATTCTGGGACCGGTTTCGGGGCATCACCCCTCATCAGCCAGGCCTGCAGCACTGATTGTGCCACCCACTTAAGCAGTGCTTTAAACTGGTCTCAAGCCTGCCATTACAGAGCCTGTGTGTGCAGCTTAGATTGCCATTTCGGCCTGGCAATGTAAACCTTTTGCTAGGCCCAAGCCTTCCTTTTTTAATAAACATAAGTCCCCCCTAGGGTAGGCCCTGGACAGCCCAAAGGTGCAGGTTGCAATGTATTAATAAAAAGCAGGACATGCACTTTTAAGTTTCACCTGTCCTGGTAGTGAAAAACTCTTACATTTGTTTTCCACTACTGAGAGGCGTATATCGCCAATAGGATAACATTGGAATTATCTTATTGCATTTTATAAGTGTAATTTCCAAATGGGAAGCTATAATTGATTCTAGTTTGGTGGCTCTGGAATCCTAATTTAAAAGCCTAACGTATGGTGATTTTAAATTATAATTCTGAAAATGCCACTTTTAGAAAGTTGGCCTTTTCTTGCCTTAGCCATTTGGTGCCTGCAGCCTGTCTCTTGTCACATGACTGGGTGTACTTGGCAGTTGGGCTTTGTGTATTTCTCCTAGAAAGCCACACACAATAGGAGCTTAGGTGTGACTGTGTGGGCCATCACTGCAGGATGGAAGGGAGTAGCTGGGCCCAGCCTCAGTCCGTGTCCTGTCCCCACACAAAGAGCTGCCTACCCCTTATAGTTAGTCTGGAGCCAGGGCAGGAAAGGCAGGGCATCTGTGCACTTCAAAGGCATGTCTCTATAAGCTTCTCCCCACTTCAAAGGCATAACTTTATAAAAGAAGGACCTCAGCCACCACCACATTAGTACACTTCTGGACCTGTGTATACTCTGCCAGAAAGAAGGACTGCTGTGCTGCTGAAGGACTGTCCATACCATCTGTTGGACTCCTGCTTTGCTGTGCTGACCTGCAGCCTGTTGCCCTCTTTCCTTGGAGAGAAGGACTGGATCTGCATTTATTGAACCCAGAACCCATAGTGACTCTAAGGGCTAGTTGGCTGGTCTCCTGATCTGAAGCCTCAGGGACAATTCAGGCTTCCAACAACCTTGACCCTGCACCTGGACTCTGCCATCTGTCTGTGAGTCTACCCTGCCAAGTGGTGCCACCTCTGTCCTGGACCCTTGGAAGTGGGCCTAAGGTGCTTACCAGCGGACCTGATGCATCTTCTCTGCTGAGTGACTCATCCCTGAGGAGAACAGGGCAGGGCATCTCCTTGGTTGAGCGGTGCATCCTCAAGCAGATCTGGCGCATCGCCACTGCTGCATGGTTTGGACCAGTCTTAAAGACCCGACATGCTTCCAAAGTCCTCGGAACCTACGCATCGCCCCCAACGGTGGAGTGCCTCCACGCCTAACTCTGCAGCCTCGCAGCTTCTTGGAACCAATGCATCACCTGCTGCATGCCGCATCCCCAATGCTGGACTTCGCATAGCAAGCCACGTCGATGGGATCCTCGGTGACGACGCAACAGGACCTCGCACTGCAGCCTCACCACATCACGGAACCGACGTATCGCTTTCGCTGCATGGCGCATCTTTAACACGGACCCACACAATGCTCCGCAACTAGGATTTAAGGTACTCTGTTCAGCCGGCCTAACTGGGTCCCTGTAGCTGGTCCGCACTCTATCACAGTTGGCCTGAACTTATGACTTTGTCCCAGTCCGGCGCAACCAGTTAGCCTTTTGTGCTTTTTCGTGCTATTTTTACTCAAAACTCTAAAATTCAATATCTCCAGTTCGACTAATTGGATTTTTGTTGTTTGGTCTTGTTTTATGTAGTAAACATTACTCTCTTTTTCTAAAACTGTTGTGGGCTCCTTTTGTGGTGTGTTTTCACTGTTTTACTGTTTGAAGTGTTGCACAAATACTTCACACATTGCCTCCAAGTTAAGCCTGACTGCTCTGTGCCAATCTACCAAGGGGGTGAGTACAGGTTAATTTAGGGTTTGCTTGTGCCTTACCCTCACAAGTATTGTGGTTGCTGCTTGACCAGGGCTTACACCCCAGTCAACCAGCAACCCAATTTCTTACACTGGTGTTCAGCGGTGAGGATTGGACTTGTGTTTGTGCAGTGCCATACAGTAATTTTGTGTTACACTGTCACCCCACATACATAATTTAAGACCAAATTCCTTTTTGTTTCAATTCTTCTTCATTGGCTTCTTTTGTTTTTTTCAAATCTACCCTCATTCCTATTACTGGAATGTCTGAGACCATATCTTGTTGGCTTAAGATGGCCGCCGTGCTGGAGCTCTAAGGAGAAGCTCCGGGGCTAGGGATCACTTTGCTGTAAATATCCCTGTTTATGCCCCCCATCCACCCCTCTACTCTACATCCCCGCAAAGAGGAATTCAACTGCAATGCAACTGTCTGCTCTGCACCCCCGCAAAGAAGAATTCGACTAGAGTGTAGCTGTTTTCCCGGCAGCCTACCTTGGTGGCCTACTGCGGCGACGATGCTCCCCGGGGACCGCCTCTGACTCAAGAGTGGATCTGTGGCTGCCGAGTCCCGGCAGGAGCGGATGCCGAGTCCCGTCCCCATAACCGCTGGGTGAGGCTTTGAGATGCCTTGCGGTGAGCCCCGAGCTCTCTGTGTTGTGGCGGTGGATCTCTGGGCAAACCAAGGAGATCCCCCCCTGCCGCTGAGCTCCTGGATGTGGAGCTGGCTCGAGGGTCTGAGCCACCCCTGTGGCATTGCTTCTTGCCACCGCTCTCCAGGAGGCACTGAGGAGAGGAGTGCCCGTGCTTTGTGAGACGCTGTGGAGGAACCCGCTGCCGGTGGTGATTGCCGAGCGTCACTCCGGTCCTGGTTGCTAAGCGGGACACTACAAAGAGCTGTGGTTCTCCTGGCTGCCGACGAAGGCTGCTGAGCGGTGCTCGTGCCCGGGATTGAACTCCTTTGGGTCCCGGCTGATCCCTCCTCATTCCGCTTTGTTTGCCTGATTCAGTGATGAGTGATGGGGGCGTGGGGGCTGCCGGTCTAGCGCTGTACTCAACATAAGTCACTACGGCTCTTGCCTGCATGCAGGCGTCGCCTGCTCTTCCTGCCTCACACCAGGGTTGCCACGCGAGCCCGTATTGTTCTGCTGGTTACGGATGGGCTGTCCTGGTCCTGCTGGCACTTTGTGATGTCCTAACCTTGGCTTTCTGCAATGATGGACGCCCATTTTGTTTGATTTTATGTGTTGTTGTTGGGCACCCATTTTGTTCTCCTGTTATGGAAACTGAAAAGGGGCGCTCTCTTCCCTGGTCTATGTGCTCTGCTGGCCATGGAAAGAGAAATAGGTGTGCTCCATCCTCAACATACGGTGGCCATCTTGGAGGGGTCAATTTACCCATATCCCACTCACTTAGTCTCTGCGTTCTCCTTTTAACATCGTACATGCTCTACTGTACAGGAAATCCCTCCGGCAAATAGGATAAATACATCCATTTACATGGACCATCCAGGAGGGGTCTTTTTTTCCCACCGATATTGAACACACTTGGTCTCTGAATTGTCCTTTCAAGGACTTGCACGAAATGCCCTGCGTTCACTCCCTACTGCAATCATAATAAAATTTCTCCACAGATGGTAGCCTTGCTTGGAGCGATTATTATTTCCCATTACCACATACTTAGCTGTGGTGATTTCCTTTAAGGTCTTGCGTGAAGCGCCTTGCATGAACTGCCTACTATATACAGATTTAAATCCAACCCTTGGAATTGCCTTCAAGGTGTCACGGCCCATCCTCCTGTCTTTTTAGCCCAAGATAGTCGGGCTCACATTGGTCTTGGTCTACTCAAAAGGAACCTGAAGGTTCGTTGTTAGCTAATGGGATTCAACTGATCACTCCTCCATCACCCCCGGAAACTCTCCATTAGCTGTCACACTGAATTCTTTTGACACATCCCTGACCTCTGTCTAGATTCTTGGTTTATACTTTCGGAATCATATATCCCCCTAACCTATCAAAAAATGCCGCAAAAAACTTTAAACACAGACTACTTAAAACACATCCCGAAACCCTTATCTCAGATCCCTTCTTCTCCATCAAAAAAGGTGTAACCATAAATGATCTCATCTTCTACACTAAACGTCATGCTCAATGGCGGAAGGCCATATACTCTCTGCTCCGGATCTCCACTTCCCTGAAGACTCCCCATGGTCTTAGATTGATGGTTGCACCCTCCTCGGCTTACAGAGCTGAAGACACCATCTACCTTTACAAAAACGGAACCATCCTTATACAAGCTTCAGATCGCAATCTAGTGGTATTTGACAATTTTTTCCCCACCATCATGAATACAGTGGCTAACATCAAATGCGCCCCCTCCGGAGGGGCCGGCCCCACTACGGTCCCCCAGTCTCCGCAAAGTCTATCCCATACCTCTCTAGCACCATCTTCTGACCCTACATTAGCTCCGAAGGGCCCCCTTCTTGCTACCTTAACTCATAAGAACAATTCCCCTTCAATGCCCGATGGGAACGAGCCGCGACAGCACAGTCATCATACTAGTCTGCTTGCTCTCCCCCCTCACTGATAGCTAGCTCTAACTCCCCTAGCTCCACAGTTCACAGCACTGCCCCGATTCTCACCATGATCCCTTCCCCCAGCCCAACCCGCAATCCCGACCTGCTCCCACAGGCTTCTAGGGGTCATTATCCATCTTACTCCTCCCCTCCTCCCCAATCCTACCCAACCCTCCGAGCACCCAGCAACAATTCCTAGAATCCCTCCCCTCTGGGCACATTCATTCGCCACCTGCCCTACTGTCCCCCGCTTCCACTAGCTCTCTACCACTGCAGGGTCCCCTGAACCCTGTCTCCCAATCCCAATCCCACTCCCACACTTCATTGGAAGGCAGACTTAATGAGATATCACTTTGCCTCCAACAACTTAAGGCAGAGGTACGTAGCCTATTACATATCACCGCGGAACTGTCAGCTAACTCCAGACTAAGCTGCTCCACTATGACCAATCAGCATCTCCGCTCGCTCCCATCTAAAGGGTGTACCTGGCTCCCATCCCCCCTCAATTCGTCGGTCACTGTCCCTCATCACCCACACACCCCATAGTTGGGCTTCCTCTCCTCATCTAACGACCCTTCTCGGCTCTCCAGATGTAGGGCCTCCCTGTCTGATAGGGATATTCATTCTCTCCTACTTTCATATGATCCAGCACATTCCTCCACCATAACAAACTTGCAACAAATTGAATCCATCCCCACTGATCCCTTCAGGGCACCTAGGCTAAACACCAGAACATTAAATGAGAACAACCTCACGAGAGTCACCACCACACTACCTGCACCAACTGTCACCAACACAAGACTCAAATGCGTGCTCCTAAACTGTAGATCAGCAGTTAAACATGCTGCGGACATTGCCGACCTCATCCTTGCACAGGACCTTGACCTTGTAATGCTGACTGAAACCTGGCTAAATGACTCAGCTGCTCCCATCCTGGACATTTTAGTGCCTCCCAACTACGATATCATTAGGTTGGACAGAGCAAGCGGACAAGGTAGAGGCATCGCCTGTTTACATCATAGCAATATAACAGTGAAAGTACTACAATCTGACCTCCTGCCGTCTTGTGAATACCTATGCATTGAAGTTGCTGGAAGCAACAATCACCCATGCAAACTGCACACGTTCTACCACCCGCCTCGCGACAACCTTCCCTTCACAGAACAGATCATGGACATTATCTCGGCTAACGCAGATTTCCATGGCACTCAGATCTTCCTGGGAGATGTCAACCTTCACTGGAACGATGTGAATGATGTGGTGGTCAATAGCCTTAAATCCTTTCTACTAGACCTCAACCTAATCCAAATCTGTGACAGCCCTACTCATATCAAAGGAGCTACCTTAGATCTTGTCATTGGTAAGCCCAACTCCATCCTTCTGGATTCGATCCTCCCGTGTGATTGGACAGACCATTATTGCATCACCTTCCTCATCCTGGAGTCGGTAAGAGCTAGTAGAGCCCAGCCTAAGAACCCAAAACAATTGAAAAGATGTCTACGGAACATCAGCTTGCGCGATCTGACTGCTCTCTGCGATAACATCTTGCCTCCTCCCATGAACATGTCGGATGTCCATGACCTTACGGCCCATTATAACCGCTCAATGACTAATGTATTAGACTCAGTTGCACCACTACAGCTTAAAAGACTGTCCTCTAAACTCTCCAAACCTTGGTTCAATGATAGTCTTAATACTGAAAGAAGGAATTTAAGACTTGCGGAAAGACTGTGGCGATCCTATCCCTCCCTTGAGCATCTCTACCTTCTGAGATCCCTAAGAAGCATCTACAACAAACGCATCAGATGCTCAAAGGCCACCTTCTTCAGAAATCAACTAGAGCAAGCAAAAAAAGTCCAAAAAAGCTGTTCGAACTCATCAAGTCCCAAGCTAACAGTCATCCTAATCTCTCGGCACTGGGTTGAGAGACACTGCCGAACTGCGAAGAATTTGCTGATTTCTTCACGGATAAGACTACTAAGATCGAAGCTGATCTACGCTCTGCCCTTGATCACCTGTTGATCAGTCCACTGAACACCCTCCTTCCCCAATGGTTGGATGTCACTGTGCAGCCCTACCTCCCCAAAAACAACGCATCCTGGAGTCTTTTCCATACCTTGGATGAAAGCACTATACGCAAAATGCTGACGACTCTGATGCCTTCTAATCACTACAATGACCCCCTGCCATCGAACCTCTTCTCGGAAGTTAGAACCTCCTTACTCACACTTTGGACTAAGATCATCAATGCATCCCTTCGGCAAGGTGCTATTCCGGATTGCCTAAAATCGGGTCAAGTTACCCCGATTCTAAAGAAACCATCTGCTGATCCCACGGACCTTCATAGCTTTCGCCCAATCTCTAACATCCCCACCTTGGCAAAGCTCCTGGAGAAATGTGTGCTCGCCCAACTCTGTAACCACATCGATTATTTCCAACTCCTGGACCAATGCCAATCTGGTTTCTGCCCGGGCCATAGTACAGAATCTGCGTTAACTCACATTGTCGATGATGCGCTAAGAATGTTGGATCACAATGAATCTTGCCTACTGATCCTTCTCGACCTTTCGTCAGCATTTGATACTGTCAAACACAATAACCTAATTGACCTCCTGGAACACAGGATGGGGCTGTCTGGGCCTGTACTAAACTGGTTCTCCTCATTCCTTCATAACAGATCCCAAAACTTCAAGGTGAACCAATCCCTGTCTCATCCTGCGCAGGTCACTCTGGGGGTCCCTTAGGATTCAGCGCTCTCACCCACGCTCTTCAACCTGTTCATGGAGCCGCTGACAGAAATTCTGAAAACATCCAGCATTCACTATCACATGTACGTGGATGATATCCAACTATACTTGAAGATCGCCTCCCCTGAGGACATCCAGTCCCTCAACTCAGTCCTACTGGAAACACAAAGTTGACTGACACGTAACCACTTGAAGCTAAATGCTCTCAAAATGGAATCCCTCTTAATCGCACCACACAAGCAATCTCCGGTCATGGAACAATGGTTGAATCAGCTTACTGCTCTTAACAGTAGACCTCACCTTGTTGATTCGGTAATCTCTCTGGGTATTATGTTAGACAAAAGTTTGAACATGCAGAAGCACATCAGTTCCCTCACCAAAGGAGCGAACTTCCAACTCAGCATCCTAAGGAAACTCAAACCTTATCTCCCTGCACATGACCTAAAGGTTGCAGTGCAAGCCTTAGGGATCTCAAAGCTGGACTATGGCAGTGCAACCCTTTGCGGCCTGCCTAGAGTGAAGACGGCTCCTCTTAGGGTTGCCCTCAACTCTGCTGCTAGGCTCATAACTGGCGCTAAAAAATACAACCATATTTCTCCTGACTTGCTGTCCCTGATCTGGCTTCCATATGAAGCTCGGATACAGTTAAAAATTGCATGCATGGCACACAAAGCCATCCACTTCAATACCCCACTGTACCTCGCTCAGAAACTGGAGCTCTCATGTGGTTCGAGAGCCTCCAGAAGCGTCAGCACCCTTCTGCTCAAACCACAAAAATTCAAGAAAAGAAAAACCTACAATCGAGCCTTCTCAGGTATGGCACCGAGGATTTGGAACTCCCTTCCCCCCGAAGTAAAGGGTGAACACTTCCACTGTTCTCTTCAAAAAAGAAGTCAAAGGGCTCCTGATGAAGTCATTTCTGCCTCAGACTGGTTATTCCATTCGATATTGAGGTCATAGTCGCTGATTTGTGGCCCAGCTGCCAGGGTCATGAGAATGCCGGGCTTTACATGACTGTGAATTTTTCGCTTTGTTGGTTCTGTTTTGATTGCTTGTACCCTTCTTGATGTATAAACTGTAAAGCTCTCTGATACCCTCGATGGTCATGTTCGCGCTATAGAAAACTTTCTAAATAAATAAATATCTACAACAATGGATATACCTCCGGGTCTAGCCAGCGCTATATAAATCCTTTCAAATGTTGACTACTAGTCACCTATGCTACCCATATACTACTATCTACCTCTTTTGTACTGAATGGCGAATACCGAATGTATGTATACTACCTCAACCATCTAATGTTTAATAACTGTATATTGTAAAGCGCTCTGATACCTGCGTGGGTCATGTTCGCGCTATATAAAACTTTATAAATAAATAAATAAATGGAGTTTGAGCTGGTCATCCTGGAAAGCTATACAGTGGTTGAACTTAAACAGTTATGACAGGAAAGGGGAATAAAGATGAAGAAGGGCACCAAAAGGTTGGAGCTTTCAGAAAGATCTGAGGGCCTGAACGGAGATCCAACGGTTGATGGCAGTCACAGAGAAGCAGGAGTGTTAGAAATGGGGGTCTCTATTTGGCAGAGGTAGGTACCTTTGTCCAAATAGGGACCCTTGCTTCTGGTCAGGGTAAGGGGGATACACACTTTAGATAACCCCTGCTCACCCCCTTGGTAGCTTGGCACGAGCAGACAGGCTTATCCCAAAGGCAATGTGTAAAGTATTTGTACCAACACTCACAGTAACACACTGATAACACCACAAATGGACACCACACCGGATTAGAAAAATAAAGTATCTTTATCTAAACTTAACAAGACCAAAACGACAAAAATCCAACATACAAGTAATAGGAAAAAGGACTTTCAAAAGGTTTTAGCAACTGAGTCCATAGAAAACTATGGATGCGTGATTTCTTGCAAAGTACCTGTTGTTGCGACAAAGTTCACCAAGCCAAACAGCCGCAGTGATGAGAAGCGTCGAAAAACAAAGAGATGCGTCGTTCCTGAGTCCTTCGTGGATGCGATGCAACAGTTACGCTGTACACAGGGGAGCGATGTGTCGGGTCCGGTCTGTAGGGGGAAGCGATGTGTCGATTCTAAGATGACTCTGATCCGCGGGTGATGTGTCGGGGAAAACTTGCGGCCCAGGGACTATGCTTGGAAATCCGGGATGCGTCGGCGAACAATGCGGCGAGCGGCACTGCGTCGACCTTTTCAGCCGCGATCCCTCGATTCTTGTTGCACCACGGTGTTGCGTCGGAAAACTGTCGCCAGGAGAGCGATGCGTCGATTTCCTTGTTGTTGAGTTGCTTTCCAGCTCCCAGCAGCAGAAACAACCTCCAGAGGCCCCACACAGTCACAGGCACTCCTGGCAGGTCAGAACTCCCAGCAAGGAAGTTCAGGGGAGCTGGGGGTGAAGTCTTTGTATTCCTGAGACTTCAAAACAGGAGGCAAGCTCTACTCAAGCCCTGCCCTTGGAGACTTTCCTCAAGCAGGGGACACAGCACACAGCAAAGTCCTTCTCCTTTCTTTGGCAGAAACAGCAACTGCAGGCCAACCCCAGACACACAGCAAGGGCAGTACTTCTCCTCTGTTTCTCCAGCTCTTCTCCTCAGCAAAGGTTCCTCTTTATTCCAGAAGTAGTCTAAGAGTGTGGGGTTTTGGGTCTGATACTTATACCCCAAAATGTCTGTTCTCTTTGTGCAAGGGGCTCTGAGCCCAGTTCAAACCAGTTCTGGGGGGGGGCACTCTGCAAGAGCACAACAACATCCATTGTCAGTGTGAGCCTTGGCTACATACACACCACAGGGGGGCGGAGCCAGCATTGTGGAAGGCAGACACAGCCCTATTCAGGTACAGGTGCTACTCCTCCCACCACTCCAAATGCAGATCAGGCCTATTCAACCTAGTGCTGACTCATCCAGACTCCTGGAGCCACTGCACCTCCCCAGCCCTGTCACTCCAAAGCCAGACAGTCAATCCACAAACAGGCAGAGGCACACAGGATGGTTGAACAAGAAAATAGCCACTTTCTAAAAGTGGTATTTTCAAATTCAGAATGTAAAAATCACCTTTCCTAAAAGATGCATCTTTAGATTCTGAGTTCAGGCATACTAAACTTTATTTTCCCATCTGGTCCCAATGGTAAGTTATATTTATAAGATGTTATAAATTAATTCCCATGCTTTCCTATAGGGTCAGATAGCCTTACAATAGTGAAAAACGAAATTGGCAGTATTTCACTATCAGAACATGCCACACACAGGGCATGTTCTACCTTTCACATATACCGCACCCTTAGGCCTACCTTAGGGGTGACTGACATGTAAGAAAAGGGAAGGTTAGGGCCTGGCAAGTGGGTGCACTTGTCAAGTCAACATGGCAGTTAGCAAACTGCGCACAGGCACTGCAGTGGCAGGCCTGAGACATCTTTTCAGGGCTACTCATGTGGGTGGCACAATCAGTGCTGCAGGCCCTTTAGTAGCATTTGGTTTACCAGCCCTGGCACACTTAGCGCACTTTACTAGGGACCTACTAGTAAATCAAATATGCCAATCAGGGAGAACCAATCATAATGACAATTTACACAGAGAGCATATGCACTTTAGCACTGATCAGCAGTGGTAAAGTGTCCAGAGACCTAAAGCCAACAACAGCAGGTCAGGAAAAAATAGGACGAAGAAGCAAAAAGTTTGGGGATAGCCCTGCAAAAAGGGCCAAGTCGAACACTTCCAGCCTAAAGCTAGGGTAGACCAATCCATACCTGGATGGGCTTCCCTGCTTGGGGCGATAGAACATGGAACCTGACCCGCAACAGCAGGTGTCTATTCCCGTTCTACGCCTTCCTGAACCTAGTTGGATCCCTCTATCCATACTCTCAGGGCCCACTAAGCTAACCCATGGGGCACCCTTCTCCTCACCTGTGGACCCCATCTGTGCAGCGCCTAAACTTACTTTGCTCACAGATGTGTCCCAACAGGCAAACAGTACCCACATGGCCAACACAGTGGTGTGGCCCAGTCCACCCCCGGGGTATGACTCCTGTCCCCCTCCCAGGGGCAACTCTGTCCACCAGGACAGCAAGCCACAGTGGCCACTGACAACTGTCAGTGATGAGAGCCAGGCCTCATGCCTTTCAGGCCTCTCTAACCTCTGTGGCATCAGAAAGTGGGGGGTGGTAGCTCCAGGTGCCTGGCACCTTTTGTCCACTCTCCCTCCTGCCAAGTCGGGTATGGCATCCTGACACTGGCCCACTAGCCCAGGGTCTGTACCCTGCGGCTGGACAGGAGACGGGGTGGGCTCTCCCACACCCTGTTCCCCTCCCCAGGGCTCTGCATCCCCCCACTGGGAGCAGTCCCCCTCGATTCCAGAATTGTCAGGGCACCTGTGGCAGGTATTCTGCACAATTCTCCCACCAGTTCAGGGGTGCTATCCTGCAACTGGTACACCAGCCCAGGATTTGTACCCTGGGGCTGGACACAGGACTGGGGTGGGCTCTCCCACACCCGGTCCTCCTCCCTGTGGCTCTGCACCCTCCCTCCTGGAGCGGTACCCCCAGAAGACAAACTGGTAGGGGCACTGTTAGCAGTCGCCCCTTCCTCCAGGTCAGGGGGGACACCCTGAACCTGGTCCTCCAACCCAGGATCTGTACCCTTAGGCTGGACCTGTGCCTGGCAACCCAGGACTTCTGGGAGAGTACACCGACCCCCCCTAAGGGAAACACACTCCTCATGAGTTGTGCAAGAGTCCGCATGGCGCAGGTCTCCAGCCTCCTGTCCATCTGACAGAGCATGAAGACCCCCAGGCCAGAAGTGGCCTCACCAGGGTCAGTCCTGGGGTGCTCTGACCTCCGAACTGGCAACCCCTGACCCACTGGTCCTTCCACTGGGGACTTTGTCCCCCCCTCACCCTTTTCTCTGAACTCATGCACCCTCCCCACTGGAGCGGTGCTGCCAGACACCAGAACTGGTGGGATGCTTGTTACAGCAGTCCCCCCCAGTTCACCTGACACTTTGGGATCCCCCTCAGGGGATAGCCTCTCGGTACAGACTAGGCCCCCCTCCTGGTGTTCACTCATGGAATCAACCAGTCCCGGGGACTGGGTTTCAGGCATCTTGGGACACATCTCACTCCTTCTCCTCTGAGACAGGACGTGGGACCCTACACCCCTCCCACTACACTGGGACCAATCTGGGCTACCACCAACCTCTCCTACCTCTCTTGGCTGGGGAAAACCTGATCCACCCCTCTCAGGATCACTCCCAAAAGCTTCTTCAGACCCAAAAGGTCTGCCTCCAGTACAAGCTCCCTGGGGTCAGAGAACTCACACTCCACCGGCTGTTGGCATAGCTCTGGAAAACAGGGACTTAAAATATGCTCACAAGTGTTGACCAAGCTACTCTTTGCCTCACCATCCAGTGCCTCCCACAAGTACCTCACATCACCCTCCTGAAAAAGGCCAAGTCCAACAAGGAGGATGAGGATAATATGGAGGATCAGGATCAAGACCATGACCACAGCCCTGGAATGCAGTATTCAGGAGAGAGGAAGTATTCACTCCCTGAATTATATCCCGCTGCCAGAGCAAGGAGCAGTGTTTCATCACATGGCCTAACTCCAGAGGCAGAGAGGGAGTTTCAACTGTAAATGGTAAAATTAAAAATGGAGGAGAAGGCGGCAGAAAGGGCCTTGGAGGAGAAAAATTTGTTACTGGCACAAGAATTGAGTCTTAAGGATCTGGACATCAAGGCCAGACAGGCAGAGTCCAACAGTGATGCTGGAGACAGAAAGATCTGCATCCCCAAGGATATGGTGACCAGTTATCAAGTGGTTTTCTGCCTATGACGTAGCCATGAAGGTGCACAAGGTCCCAGAGTGATTTGTGGAAATGCATGCCTATAGTGGGCGGGACACGCTTCTTACTTTAGAGGTTGGGGATCAAACGAGGTACTTTCCCACAAGGTACTTTTCCAAGAAGGCCATCTTGATAGCTAAATTTGGGCTGACCCCTGAAAAGTACTGTCAAAGAGTCAGGGACAGCCAGAAGCTCCCCAACCAGTCCTTGGTAGATTTTGTGGACTACTCCAGCAAGGCAATGATTAGGTGCGGGGCAGTAAAGTTAATGATTACAATAAGCTGTACAAACTGATTATGAGATAGCAAATGCTTAGTATTTGTTTTCCAGTGCTGCGCCAGCACCTAGTTGACAGCAAGCTGACTGACCCCAGGAAGCTGGCTGAGAAGATGGACCTCTGGGCTAGGACCAGAATGTCCAAAAAGGTATCTGGGGTGTGGGGGGGGGGAGGGGGAGCAGCGCCCGCAAGGGTTGTCAGGGGTCCCACCAGAAGAAACGGGGAGGGGGGGAGAAAAACTTAAAAATAATAAGTTCTCTAAAGTCCCCCAAAATTTTTCCCAATGGCAGTAGTGGTAACCAGTCCCAGTCTGAGCCTAAGAAGAAGGGGTTCTTTGACAAGCAGACAGGGAGGTTTGTCTTCCAATGCACAGAGTGCTACAAGTTTTGGCACTCCAAGGGTGACTCCAAATGTCCCAAGAGGGTACAGCCTCCCAACGGTGGGCAGACACCTGGGTTGGCGAGTGTATTGATTAGGTAGGATGTAGCCCCAGTTAGCTTTTGGGAGCAGGTAGTGGTGACCTAGTTTCCATGGGGGGAAGGAAATGGTGTCAAAAGCCCATACGTCTGCAATACTCCTAAGTCCAGGCAGTGGGTCACCATTATTGGGCAATGGGTGGAGGCTCTGAGAGACACAAGAGCCAGCATGACTACTGTAAAGTGTCTGCTGGTGTCCTCAGAGCGGGTCCTCCCAAACATATTCAACCAAGTCATAGTCGCCGACAATCGTGAGAGCTATCTACCGGTGGCTGTTGTTCCCTTTGAGTGTGAGGAGATCTCAGGTTCTCTAAAAGTAGCTGTGAGTCCTTCCATGCCTATAGATTGTCTGTTTGGCAACGACCTGAAGCACATTTTCTGGAGGGAGGTAGAACTCAGGTCACACTTGGATATGTTAGGATTGCCTGAATGGGTCTGCATGACCACATGGAAGGGAGTCAAGGGCGTCTGGAGCCTGGAACAATGACCCAGACAGCTGCCAAAAAAGAGAGGGGCAAGAGGTGTGGTAAACCAGCCCCTGAAGTTCCCACGGTCGAGGTTGACGGGCCACCTAAGGAGGATGCCGCTGAACCAACTGGGCAGGTCATTGCCACCCTGGGTAGCCTGCCTGAGCTTGCTGGTTGGCAAGTTGAGGGTGGGCCCACCAGGGAGGAAATATGCAAGATGCAGAAAGAGTGCCTCACTCTAGAGGGAGCCTGAGGCAGCAGGTGACACCTCTGGAGATCACCTGATTTATTGGGAGAATGACCTCTTACATAGTGACCCTAAGGCTCCTGGATCTGGGGGCCTGTATGCTGGTAGCCCCCTAGTGTTACAGGACCTTCCTACTGGGTTTGGCTCATGACACACCCCTGGCAGGACATCTTGGGCAAGACAAGAGCTTTGCAAGCTTGTTGCCCACTTCTACTGGCCCCGGGTGAAGACGGCCTCAGATGCATTTTGTAGGTCCTGTCCCACCTGCCAGGCCAGTGGGAAGTCAAGGAAAAAGCTCAAGGCTCCCCTGACCCCATCATCTGCATTGACACTCCCTTTGAGATGGTAGGCATCGGCATTGTTGGACCATTGGACCTCAAGACCACTTTAGACAGCAGGTTCATCCTGGTCTTGGTGGGCCAGGCCACTCATTACCCAGAGGACATCCCTCCGAAGTCGGTGACTGCACCTGTGGTGGCCAGGGCCCTGATGGGGATTTTTACACATGTGAGGTTCTCCAAAGAGGTAGTGTTTGAAAGAGGCACTAACTTCATGTCAGCGTACATGAAGTCAATGTGGGATGGGGGTGGTGTAACTTATAAGTTCTCCACACCCTATCACACCCAAACCAGTGGTCTTGTGGAGAGATTCCACAAGACCTTGAAAGGCATGATAATGGGCCTACCTGAGCCCATTAGGCGTAAGTGGGACGTCCGCCTTCCATGCCTTCTCTTTGCCTACAGAGGGGTGCCACAGAAGGGAGTAGGATTTAGCTCCTTAGAACCCCTCTATGGCCACCCTGTCAGGGGACCTCTTAGCCTAGTAAAAGAGAGGTGGCAGCAAGCTCCCAGGAAACCTTCTCAGGATTTGGTCAACTGCATGCTGGCCCTCCGCAACCAGATGCACCACTTCTGGAAAAAGGCAAATAGCAATCTTGAGACCAGTCAAGAGATTTTGAAACTTGGTATGACCAGAAGGCCACTCTAGTATAGTTTTAACCTGGTCAGAAGGTGTGGGTTATAGAGCCTGTGGAACCCAGAGCTCTCCAGGGTCGCTGTACAGACCCATATGAGGTGAAGGAGTGGAAATGGGAGTCCACCTACTTGGTGGATCTCAAGACCCCTAGAAACTCCTTAAGGGTGCTCCAAGTGAGCCGCCTCAAACCCCACTTTGAGAGGTCTGAAATAAGAATGCTCCTGGTAACAGATGAAGGAGTGGAAGAGGAGAGCAAGCCTCTCCCTGACCTCCTGTCTGCCAAGGAACATGATGGGTCAGTGGAGGGTGGCAAACTCCCCCCTACACTGACCACAGAGCAGCAGAGTGACTGTCACCAGTTACTGGGACAGTTCCCTTCTCTGTTCTTCCTCATCCCTGGACTCATACGCCTGTGCTTCCATGCTTCCATGAATAGATACTGGAGACAGTCCACCTGTTAAGAACAAAATTTTGTAGTTGTCAGATAAGATGAGGGCCAGTATCAAGGAGGATGTCTCTAAGATGCTGGCATTAGGGGTGATTGAGCCCTCCAAAAGTCCTTGGTTGAGCCCTGTAGTTCTGGTACCCAAGGCTGCCCCTCCGGGTGCCACTGCAAGTGCCACTCCAAAACTTAGGTTCTGTGTGGACTACCGGTGGTCTCAACTCTGTCACGAAAACGTATGCACACCCTAAGCCCCAAGCTGATGAGCTCATAGACAGGCTGGTCTCTGCCAAGTTCCTCAATGCTTTTGATTTAATTTCAGGGTATTGGCAGATCGCTCTGACAAAAGAAAGGTCTGCATTCTCAACCCCAGAGTGCCACTTTCAGTTTCAAGTGATGCCCCTTGGTTTGAAGAACGCCCCTGCCACCTTTCAGAGGTTGGCTAACAAAGTTCTTGCTGGAAAGGATGCATTCTGTGCCACCTGCCTGGACGACATAGCGTTCTACAGCTCTAGCTGGGAGGAACACCTGTACCATATGCAGGAGTTTCTTCAGTCCCTTCACAAGCGGGCTTGACTATCAAGGCCAGTAGGTGCAAATAGGGCAGGGTTCCGTGGTTTGTCCGGGCCACATGGGGGCGGGGCAAGGTGTAACCCCTCCAGGCCAAGATTGAGACTATCCTAGCCTTGCAACCCACTAAAACACAGACTGAAGTGAGGTCCTTCCTGGGCCTCACAGAATATATGGCACCATTGTTGCCCCATAACAGAGCTGACTTCAAAGAAGCAGCCCATACAGGTGATCTGGACACAGGGCTGTCAGAAAGCCTTGGATACCCTCAAGGAGGCCATGTCTAAAGCATGCGTACTCAAGGCTCCTGACTTCTCCAAGGAGTTCATAGTGCAGACAGATGCTTCAGAGCATGGCATATCAGAGGTCTTAGCACAGTTAAATGAGGAGGGCCTAGACCAAATGGTAGCCTTCATTAGCAGAAGGTTACTTCCATTGGAACAGAGGTGGAGTGTGATTGAAAGGGAGGCCTTTGCTGTAGTCTGGGCACTGAAGAACCTGAACCCATAACTGTTTGGGACTCACTTCCAGTTTCAGACCACAGACCCCTCAGGTGGCTCATGCAAATGAGGGGTGAAAATCTCAAGCTGTTGAGATGGTCCATTCCAGGGCCTGTAAATTAAATGCTACTAGTGGGCCTACATCTCTGATTGAGCCACCCACTTAAGTAGCCCTTTAAACAGGTCTCAGGCCTGCCATTGCAGGGCCTGTGTATGCAGTTTAAACTGCCATTTCTACCTGGCAAAATAAACCTTTTGCCAGGCCCAAGCCTTCCTTTTTAATGCAAATAAGTCAGCCCTTGGGTAGACGCTGGACAGCCCTGAGGGCATGGTGCAATGTATTTAAAAAGCAGGACATGTACTTTTAAGTTTTTCCTCTCCTGGTAGTGAAAAACTCTTAAATTTGTTTTTCACTACTGAGAGGCCTATATCTCCCATAGGATAACATTGGGTTTACTTTATCACATTTTCTAAGTGTAATTTCCAAATGGTAAGATATGACCAATTCATGTTTGGTGTCTCTGGAATCCTAATTTAAAATCCTAATTTATGGTGAAGTCTGATTTTGAATTGCAATTCTCAAAATCGCACTTTTAGAAAGTTGGCCTTTCTTGCCTTAGCCATTTGGTGTCTGGGTCTCATGGCAGGGTCTAGTTGGTAGTTGGACCTTGTATATTCCTCCTAGACAGCCACACACATTGGGGGCTTAGGTGCGACTGAGTGGGCCATCACTGGCAGGATGGGAGACAGGAGCTGGGCCCAGCCTCACTTACACCTGAATAGGCTATGTCCTGTCCCCACACAAAGGACTGCCTACCCCTTATAGTTAGTCTGGAGCTAGGGCAGGAAAGGCAGTGCATCTGTGCACTTCAAAAGCATGCCTCTGGAAGCTTCTCCCCACTTCAGAGGCACAGCTGTGTATAAAAGAAGGACCTCAGACACCACCACTTCAGTACACTTCTGCCCTCTTGACTGGGTGAGAAGGACTAGACCTGCATCTCTTGAACCCAGAGTGACTCCAAGGGCTAGTTGGCTGGACTTCTGATCGGAAGCCTCATAACACGTTTCCAACAACCTTGCACCTGGACTCTGCCATCTGTGAGTCTCCTGTGCCAAGTGGTTCCACCCCAGTCCTTGACCCTTGGAAGTGGGCCTAAGGTGCTTCCCAGTGGAACCGACGAATCTACCCTGCAGAGCGGCACATCCCCGAGCAGAACTGACGCATTCTCCTCAGCTGAGTGACGCATTCTCGAGCAGAACTGACGTATCGCTGCTGCTGCATGGATTGGACCCATCGCAAAGACCCGCATCTCCTTTGCAGTCCTCAGAACTGACGCATCAGCCCGATGATATGGCACCTCTACAACCCAGGTCCTCTCATCGACGGCAGCCTCGATGACGCCAGACCCCGCATCACAGCCTCTCAGCTCCGCAGAACCGATGATTCACCTGTTGCGCACTGCATCCCCGACGTCAGACTCAGCCTTGCAAGCCCCGTCAACGGGATCCTTGACGACCATGCAACAGGACCTCGCACTGTAGCCACACCTCATCTCAGAACTGATGTTTCACTTCGGCTGCGCAGTGCATCTTCGACCTGGATCCACGCAAAGCTCTGAAACTAGGATTTAAGGTACCTAACTGGGTCTCTGTAGCCGGCCCGCGCTTCATCACAGTCAGCCTGAACTTGTGACTTTGTCCCGGTCCGACACAGCCAGATATCCCCAGTTAGTGCTTTGCGCTTTTTTGTGCTATTTTCACCAAACACTGTAAAATTCAATATATCTGGTTCTCTAATTGGTTTTTTGTCGTTTGGTCTTGTTTTATGTATTAAAATTACTCTATTTTACTAAAACTGGGCTCCTTTGTTGTGTGTTTTCACTTTTTTACTGTTTGAAGTGTTGCACAAATACTTTACACATTGCCTCTACGCTAAGCCTGACTGCTCTGTGCCAAGCTACCAAGAGGCTGAGCATAGGTTAATTTGGGGTTTGGTTGTGCCTTAACCTGACAAGGATTGTGGTTGCTGCTTGACCAGGGCTTATATCCCAGTCAACCAACAACCCAATTTCTTATAAAAAGTATTTCTCCAAAGTGAAGTATTTTATTAAAGTTTTCTAGCCTTTATCAGCACTTGTGGAATTTGCCTCCTTCACCCCGAGGAAAAAGTTTCAATTACTCCTTCCTGTGAGACTGGCATGAAGGAGTAAGGATATTTTATTTGATTGCTTTTTCAGTAAAAAAAATGTTTATTTCTACCCACAAATTTCCTGTGCCACTGTTCAATGTGACGAGGTTTTGCAGCTCACAAGTCACTGTCATTGTATTTATTGGCTTATTTGTTTTCTGCAGAGAATATGCATTTTCTTGCACCACTGAAACATATTCTACCAGATATACAACATGGGTCCCACCGTAATTGAATTTATAGGTTCTGCTGTAACTATTTTAATGTTACACAATTGTTGATAGTGTGCATTAGTTATGTATACAAATAAGCACTGGCAAAGCCAATATTGTCTAGAATGTAGGTGGTGACAGGTGCCATGAAATGAATACACCTGTGCTGGCCATACCCCTGAAGTACTAACTGGAGAGCGAGGTGCTATGTAGTAAATACCATGATGCTGACCCTGGCACTGTAGTTTGAATTAGGTGCAGTCTAGTCAATGCATCGCTACTGGCTGTGATTCAGAAATAGAATGTGAAGTGCCAGGAGCTGTGTGATAAATACAATGGTGCTGGCTCTGGCACTGCCGTATGCGTATAGATTGAGTGAAGTAGATGCAAGCATGCTGGCCAAGCGCCTGAAGTGTACTCCAGCCCGACCCAGGCAACGTTCTGGAAAAAGCCATCAACAAGCGCCTCTCTGACCACCTTGCCAAACACCAGCTTCTAGACACCACACATTAAGGAGTCAGACCCAACTACAGCATGGTAACCACCCTTTTAGCAGCAATGGATTACATCCATATGATCCTTGACAGAAGGTAAAATACAGCCCTCGTCCTTCTAGACCTATCAGCAGCCTTCGACACCGTCTTCCATCCCTTGATAATCCAATTAGTCCACACAGTCCACCAGGGACTTGCACTCGAATGGATCTGCCCTTTTCTCACTGGAAGTACCCAAATCATCAACTTGTCTCCTTACACCTCTGAAGCTTACTTACTACTTACTTATGCCTACTATCCCTCCTGAGGTATTAGGCCTTCAACCAGGACTCTCCAGTCATCTTTTTCCTGGGCTTTTCTTTCAATCTGACTCCAGGTGTAACCCATCTCCTTGCAGTCAGCCTCGAGGCCTTGACGCCAGGTGTTTCTTGGCCTTTCTTGTTTCCTTTTCCCTTGAGGCTTCCAGTTGAGGGCTTGCCTGGTGGTGCTTGATGTGGGCTTGTGGAGGGTGTGACCTATCCAGCCCCAGCATCTTTTCATGATTACTTCATGAGCAGGGAGTTGGAGAGTCTCCTGCCGTCGTTGTTGCTGATGGTGCTTGGCCAGCAGATTTGGAGGATTTTCCATAGACAGGTTTTGATGAATGTCTAGACTTTGTTGATGGTGGTCACTGTTGTCCTCCAACTTTTTGCTTCATACAGAAGGACTGATTTTACGTTGGTGTTAAAAAGCCTGATCTTGGTTTGCAGTGTTAGGTCCTTGGAGCGCTAGATTTTCTTTAGCTAAATGAAGGCAGCCCTTGCGTTGCTGATTTTTGCCTTGATGTCGGCGTCTGTGCCTCCTGCTTGTCAATGACACTGCCCAGGTAGGTAAAGGCATCCCTGCCACATTGTCAGGCTTCTCTTACATCTGCAGATGGGTATGGGAGAGTAGGGCCAGGTTGTCTACAAAGTCCAAGTCGTCGAGCTGCGTCCAAGGTGTCCACTGGATCCCATTTCTTCTCCTTGCTGTGGATGTCTTCATAATCCAGTCTCTGGTGAGCAGGAAGAGAAAAAGCAAAAGCAAACAACCCTGGTGGACTCCGGTCTTCACTTCGAAGGCTTCAGTGAGCTGTCTTCTATGGACTATCTTGCAGGTTATTTCCTCGTAAGAGTTCCTGAGGATTCTTACACATTTCAGGCAGACTGTAGTGCAGAGGCGTTTCCAAATGGTCTCTATCCACGCTGTTGAATGCCTTCTCTTAGTCGATGAAGTTGACATAAAGCAGGGAGTTCCATTCTATCAACTGTTCAGTGATGGTGAACATTGTTGCAATCTGGTCTGTGCAGGATCTATCTTTGCAGAAGCCAGCTTGCTGGTCTCACAACTGACAGCCTACTTGTTCCTTCATTCTGTTCAGGATGACTCTGTTGAAAACTTAGCCTGGGGTTCATTGAAGAGTTACCCATCTGTAGTTTGTGCAGTTACTCAGGTCACCATTCTTGGGGATCTTGATGAGATATCTCTCCTTCCAGTCTGTTGGCACATTTTCCTCTTCCCTGATCCTTCCAAACATGGGGTAGGACATGTCTACTGATGTTTCAATGTCTTCCTTCTGTGCCTGTACAGGAATGTTGTCAGATCCTGCTGCCTTCCCATTTCTCAGATGTTTGATGGCTTGTCATATTTCTTCCTTTGATGGTCTGCTGCAGTCGATTGGCAAGTCCTTGTCAGTTGGCTGTATGTCTGGTGGAGGCACATACTGATTTGGCAGGTCCTGAAAGTACCCCACCCATCTTCGTTGATGGCCTTTGTTACCCATGATTATCTTCCCAGCTTTGTCTTTAACATGTCTTTTCGGCTTGCTGTATCTGCTGGAGAGTTTCCTTGTTATGTTGTAGAGTTCTTTCAAGTTTCCATGGCTTACTGCTTCCTGGGTTTCTGTGGCAGGACCATCAATGAATCTTCGCTTGTCTGCTCTTAAGCTTCTCTTTGATTCCTTGTTGGTTATGGTGTATTCATCTTGAGCTTTCACTTTTTCTGCTCTTATTCGGCTGGTGTTGACTGCAACTATCTTTTCCTTTCTCTCTTGGATTATGCAGAGAGTCTCAGTGGCGATTCATTCCTTATTCTGGTGTTTCTTGGGACCCGGTACCTCCTGGCAGATTGATGTCACTGTTTCTTTGATCTTCTCCCACTGACTTTCTACTGGGTCTCTGTCGTCCTCTAGTTCTTGCAAGACTTGAAACTTGTTACTGAGGGTGACTGAGTATTCACTCCGTTTCAGTGCATCTTTGAGGAGGGTGGTGTTATAGCACTGGCGTTGGTTTGCTGGTTCCATCCATGCTTTCTTCAGCTTTAGCCTGTCCACGACAAGGTGATGGTCTGATGCCATGTCCACTCCTCTCATCACCATCCCATTCTGCAGGGACCTCCAGAACGTCTTGGCAATACAGACATGGTCGATCAGATTTTCTGTTGCATGGTCTGGGGACACCCAAGTTGCCTTGTACATTCCTTTGTGTGCAAATACACTACCACCAGACTGTTCAAGGCACAGATATCTATGAGCCTTTCACCATTCTCGTTCATGTCGCCAAGGCCAAGGTTGACCATGACTTCTTTGTACCCAGTGTTGTCGCTTCCAATCTTGCCATTGAGGTCCCCTATCAGTATGGTGATGTCTCTCTCAAGGCATTTCTCAGGATGGACTGGAGTCTGTTGTAAAACTGTTCTTTTTAATCTTCTTTGCTGTCATTTGTTGATGCATAGCACTGGATAACATTCATGTTGATCCTCTTTTTCTTTGTGTGGAAGGTCGCTGTAATGATTCTGGAACCATAGCTTCCCATCCAGTCACAGCTCTGTTGGTGTTTGCATCAGTGCTACTCCCTGAGTGTGTGGGGTGTTCTCTTTCCTGTGTCCAGAAAACAGCAGCATTCCTCCTTGAGCCAGTCTTTTCTATACGGACTGTGTTCATCTGGTCTCACTGATGCCAAGCAGGGTAAGGTTGTATTTTTCATCTACACTGCCACTTGAGCTGTCTTGCCTGTCTCATACATGGTCCCCACGTTCTTTGTCCCGATAGTGATGGTCTTGGTCAAAAACCTGTGGATCGGCTTTGTGGCTTCTAGGCTTTCACCACAAGGTGTCATAGCTCTTCTTGAAGGAGATTCTTCTCTCCCAAAAGCAGGGATGTCTTTTGGTTGGCGTTTCTGTAGCTAGGATTTTTTTACATGGTCGGGTAGCTAGCCCCATGCACAACGTTTCTCCTTTCGCAGCTGGGCTTGGGACCGGCCAATGTGGAGTTACACCTCTGAAGCACAAGATCTTATTTGCAGAGTCCTGCAGGACTCCTCACTCAGCCCAATGCTCTTCAGCATCTACATGTCCCTGCTGGCTGGCGTCATACGAGCTCACAACATAAACATCCTCATTTACACCAAGACACACTTGGTGGCTTAGTGGACTAATGCATCCACTGCAGGGGCCTGTGTTTGACCTCATGGTCACAGGTTCAAATCCCGGCGGGTCCACTCAGCCTTTCATCCATTTGAGGTCGATAAAATGAGTACCATTGAGTTGGGTAACAATAAACATCTGTTATTCAGCGCCTTGAGACCCATGGGTGATAAGTGCGCTTTACAAATACAAGTGTTATGTTATGTTATGTTACTGTCCCTCTCGGACAAAAAACCTAAAACCAGGGATAAGTTCACCACATGCATGACAGAAGTAGCCACCTGGATGAAATCCTTATGCCTCAAATTGAACTCAAACAAGACCGAGGTAGTAGTCTTTGGGAAGATCACCTCACCATGGGACTCCATCTGGTACCGGCGGCAGGGTAGGTCGCACGCGAGAAGCGTTTTTACGCCGGACCCAATCAGTGTCCTTTTCAACCGCCGGCTACTGTTGCAAGTAGTTACTTGACGACAGTATAGGTTATCAACCAGAGAACGTGGTATGTAGAATTCACTTACCCTTTTAGTGTAGATAGCGTTCCTTTGATCCTGAGGAAGTGCCCTGATCTAATTAACTCTTATGGCACGAAACATGTCGATCACTCGAGAGCAGGACACGTACAACTAGATACATTGTCACTAGTCCTTTGCCCCTCTCGCTCTTTTAAATTAGGCAGTTTACCTTCTTAATAAATTGTTTGCTAGGACCAACTGACCTATTTTAGATTCACAACCCCCCACATCTACACACACTAGGCCCCTCACCCCCACCGCACCCACCTGCAGGAACAAAAGATTCCCGATAAAGAGCCCCGGTCTGGGTGCCCGTCGGGTATTGCAGCGCCGACCTGACGAGGGGCATGCTCATATGATGAAGCATGACACCTAGCTTGCTGGGTGTGTGAGAGCCCTAGTTCCGACAAGGGGAATTCCCCCTTCTTTGCATACACAACAGTGGTCTCAAGTGACTCACTCTACTCTACAGTATCTCTCCATCTTTATTCTGAATCACAGAGGAACTTCGTACTCTTGTTGTACACAACTCCACCTGGTGGCCCACAGACTTTGGACATACCCCCATTCATTGCTCGCAAGCAAAAAACCTCATAATAGTCATAGACGACAAACTTGACATGACCGCTCAATACAGTGCAGTGGTCTCAGCCTGCTTCAACATACTAAGGATGCTGAAAAAACTCTTCAAGTGGCTACCAGACAACAACAGGAAAATTGTCACCCAAGCCCTCATCACCAGCAGAGTAGACTATGGAAACACCTTATATGCAGGAATAACCAAATGGTTCACAAGAAGACTGCAGACCATCCAAAACACAGCAGCCAGACTTTCTCAACCTCCCAGGCTGCGCCCACATCACCCCATACCTTAGGGAACTTCACTGGGTCTCGATAGACAACCGTGCATACTTTAAACTCACTCATGCGTACAAAGCTCTCCACAACACTGGTCCTGCCTACCTGAACAGCCGCCCTTCACTTCCACCAACTTTCTAGACACCTCCGCTCTGCTGTTCTCTTACTAGCACATGGTTGTGTGATGGAGTAACGCATGCCTCAACAATGCATGCTGTAACCACGCGGTCTAAACCACGACTGCGTCTATACCATACATGCTTTTACCACGCATGCCTTAAAATCCGATCCCTTGCCCAAAAAAAACGGCTCCGACCCCAGCCCTCTACCTGAGCCCTAAAACCAGCTGCCACCCCTAAAACCTACCCCACCTCCCCCTGTCCCAGCCCATCTTCCCCCTCGGACTGAAAACTGCACCTTTCCTGTCCCCTGTCCTAAGCCTTAAAACTCCTGCCCCCCCAGCCGTGAAAACTACCCGACCCCCAGCCCTCAAAACGACCATCAACCCATACAAACTACCCCCCATCCCCTGCCCTGAGCCCTAAAACTCCCGACCCCCCTGCCCTTGAAACTCCCCGACCCCCTCACTGCCTTGAAAACTATCCGACCAACCCATACAAGCTACCCCCCCAAAACCCCACTTACCGCACCGCCTTGCTTTGCGTCTTCTCCCGATCATTCCTCTTCCTGCTTCTGCCAGCCAGCCAGCAACTAAACCGCACATATGCCTTAACCACGCATATGCGTGGTTAAGGCAAGCGTGGTTACGCTTGCGATGTTGGAACAAGCATGGATGAGGCCGCAGTGTTCCGACTGTTTCCCCTAGCACACACTCCACGCATACACAAAAGCAGAGCAGGGGGATGTGCCTTCTCGTACCTGGCACCAAAAGCATTGAACAACCTTTCAGAACATATCAGGACTGTCGCCTCTCTTGACTTAAACAAGAAGCTGAACACCTGGCTTTTTGAGTTCTCAGCACTGGACTCACACACCTGCTACAGAGCACCTGGATACCCTCACGGGTGATTAGCGCGCCATATTAACATAAAATACCTTACCTGAACTCACAAAAGCCGTTGTGTTGGCCCTGGCACTGCAGTATGCTGAAAGGTGCAATGAAGTGAATGGCACTATAGTGGCAATGGACTTGGGGTCCACACTGAGGTGTTAGGTGCTCTGCAGCATACACAGGGGCGTGCTGGTTGTTTCATTGGTGTAGAGATGTTGTCATGGCTGTGAAGAGCACAGCGAGGTTTTGAATGCAGAAAAGTGAACGGTGTAGTGCTAAACATGGCTTTTTGAAGGGGAAACGTCCTTCAGACCGAAGCCGAAATCCTGCTGTGCCTTTACAGCGCCGGCAAAAGAACGAACGCATCTTTAGTACGCATTCGTTCAGCACGCAAGTCGTTGTAGCGACTTGTTTTAGGGGGATGCATTGGTGGAATGGTGTTGGATTTAAAGTCGAACACCTTCCTTATTGTTGCGCATACTGGAGTTGGAATAGTAAATTAACCTATTCCAAAGTCCAGCGCCCCCCTAAGGCAAGTCATTATAACGACTTGCGTGCTGAACAAATGCGTACTAAAGACACGTTCATTCTAATGACGGCGCTGTGAAGGCACAGCGTGATTCCGGCTTGCGGAATACTGTCACACATTCTTTTTGAAGTGCGGAGTGGGGCGTCAGGTGCTGTACCGTGAATGCAGGGATGCCAGCCGTGTCCATGAAGTGCAACATGGGGTGTCAACTGCTGTATGATGAATGCCGTGAGGAAAGCAATGGGCTTGAAGTACACAGTGAGGCTTCAGGTAGTACATGCCACTCACCACATTAGTTTCACAAAATCGTTTAAACTGAATGCCAAGGCACAGTTGAACATACACTCCATATGTACTGCTTATGAATCAGTTAAAGTGTTTAATAAAGAAATTGTAATCTTTATGTAACCATTTTGAAAAATGCAGATTTTGAACTATTGTTGGGAATATTTAGTCAAAACGAAGTATAGCAATTATGCCTCAAACCTAGTCCAATATTTCACATTTGAATAGCGGAAAACATCGATTTTCTTCAGTTTTATTATGCAATCGCAGCATCAATAGTGGGAAATCAGTCTGCTAAACGTTGGGCATCTTGAATTTTTTTTAGCGTGGAGCAAATACTGTCCAAAAACTCCTATCCATGTCACACAGGGAACGACAATGTTAAAATGGATTAGCTCCTTTATTTTTGCATGAGTGCAAACCTTCTGTGATGTGAGCATTACGGTGCAAAACTGTGGCGCAAATCAAAATACGTTATCACACTTTTGGATGTAATCATTGGGCTAAGAAGGTGCAATGCTTTGCAATATTTTACTACAAAATGCAATGAAAACTATTTAGTCCACGTAGCTACAATAGAATAATGTGGTACAATGCACGGTGAACCAATGTGGCATTTGCGCTTTTAGTAAGGCTGCCAAGAGGCGGCTAATAGAAGAGATAAAGAAAGGACGTGATCTAAAATGCCCTGGATCAACTTAAACTGTGCAGTGGTAAAACAACCTCTTCAGCCAGGGTAGGCATGAAAACAGTGGAGAGCCACGCCCAGATTAGACCACATCTCCCAGGAGCTCAATTAGAACACACATTTTAGTAGCCACTGTCCTAAATTAATAGAGTTGTTAGAAATGTGGGCAAGAGGCAGCCTGTGCCCCCGTCACTGGATACCAGGACATGTTTTGGCCAATTTAGGGCCGGATCTTTGATTTAGTTTGGGGATCAGCTGAATGGTTGTCTTTGGACAAATTGAGGGTACCTGGTTGTGTCTGGAGGTGAGCGTGGAGGCTGGCTGAGGGTCTCAGAGGGATCAATGAGGGTCTCACAAGCACCGGCTTTGGTGTCTGAGGACAGACTAAGTATCTCCAAGAGCCATCTGGTAGAGTTTCAGGACTAACTGAGGACAGACTGCGGGTCTATTGAGGGTAGGCTGGATTTAGTACCAATCAGGAGTGCTTTGGGTAAAGCTATGCGTGGGGGCAGGCTTGAGTGTGTGAGAGCATCCTCATGGATTGTGTGTGAAACTGCACAGCACAGCAGTGACACTATCCAGTTTGTTTCACTTAAACTGGATTGACTGAAAGTCGCTCTCATGAAATTAAGCAAGTTGACATAAGGGTAATTATGAGAGATTTAGCAAGGAAGACGGCATGCTAACCAACAGAGAGACAGTAAGCTTGTCACAGAACACACTGGCATTCGAGGCTCTGCTGTAGCTGTAGTAGTATTCTAAAGGAACAGGCCTGGATTATTGTTGAAGCTACCACATAGCCAAAGATGCTTTAAAGGCACAAGCCAAGCCTCTGATAGATGAAAGAATAGGACACCTTCAATGGTAGATCTTTATTTTCCTTTCAGCTCCAATACCTGTAATGAGGATGTGGTTGGTGCACAGCCGGTACACTAGGAAGACAGCAGTGTGGTACTTAAGGAGCCCACCACTACATTTAGGCCTGCAAAATCTTCTGGTGGCCTTGATCTCAGGACTAGCTGATGGCCTCTCAGGACCAACTGTTTTTTTTGTTTGCAAAACCCTCCGATGAATAGCAAACGCAACTTTACACTTTGTAAAAATAAAAAAAAATATAACATTATGTGCTCACACTAGCTGAATTAGCACACGCAAATGGCTTTGTGAATCGGGCTTGGGGCGTTAGCGTCTTGCCTAACCATGTTGCATCTTGCGGATAGCGCTGTGTTGCTCAGTGCTGGCAGTGCAGCGTACAGTAGGAATACAAATCATCCTCGCAACTGGCTTCAACTTCTCTCGAAAGGCACCGAGATGCTCTGGTTGTTAAAGCGAAGCAGCAGGCTTCGCCTCCTCTTCCACTGACTGTTTATCCAACATCAATACAGCCACTTTAGGAGCCAAATTACTAAACAAGCGGCCAATTAGGCTTGCAGTCAGCTGGATAGATTAGTGGCTAAGAGAGGCTGATACAAGATTCTCATCTCTTGAGCCAATTACCCACGTGAATTACCATCCACAGTGCTCCTCGGAAGATTTGAGAATAAAAGGCGGATTCTGCTGAGAGAGATGTAAGTGAGACGCAGGCGAGGCGGTAAGGTTAGCCTACCACATACTGCACCGTGCTGCAGAAATTGCCCAAGCAAAAGGCAATCTTTCTAGGAAAGGGTTTAAGGGATTTATCGTTGCAGCAGGTGATAAAAGGCAAATGACAGTGGTGCAGTGCTCTGCTGTTCGGAGCGATGTGTTGGTCGCCAATCTAATACCCTCTGCATGAAGACTGAGAATGCATCTATTTTAAGAAATCCCCGAACATTTGTAGATTTGTACATAGGGCAACTCATACTTGGCAAGATAGGAAAATACACTAGTAAACCAACTGACTTTTTATTGAGAATAAGGAATAATGAGAGGGAGGCACTTTTAAATATGTCCAGTTTTATAGGAGTATATGTATGTCACTGAGATATCAAACAAGCATTGGCAAAGTCAGTAGGACTTGTTTTGTTTAATCATGTTTTTTCTAAAACAGTTGTTGGTGGAGCTGCTGGGCTTATTGGTCTCAGAAGGAACACATTGCCATAGCAGACCCTGGAACTGAAGGGAACAACTTTGTGTGTGTTCCTTGTGAAAGAGCAGAATGCTGTCGCTCACAGTTAAGGTAGCCAATATGTATGTATATGGCATTTATAACTAAAGTGAGATGTCCCACTGCCCCATGCTGTAGTGGGTGAAAGAATAATGTGAATGTTGCAACAGACCAATGGATGAAGAGAGCTGGTTGAAAGCTAATTTAAGTATATCATATATATAATTTTAGTTAAACTAAAAGGTCTTGGCTCATGCCAGGCCTAAAAACTAGCTACATAGCAACAGAGAGGTGTATTCTGTGGGGTGTTACAGTGGAAATTTCAGAAGAGGGGATGTTAGAAAAACAGTGGGATATGTCACTAAGGGTGACTGGTTGCAGTAGAGAGGGAAAGAGTACTAGTTGAGGTTTGCAAGGAGGGTCCAGCAGTCGGGGACTTCACTGCTGTAAGATGGATGGGAAGGAGCACCAATGTTTAGGTAAACATCGTAACCCAGTCATCCAAAGGTAATGGTGCAAGATGAGGGTCACCTTACCCATCTAAATGCGTAGATAGGCCCCTGTGATTCCCATCGCTGTGCTGGAAATGACACCACTGAGAAGTCGGGGATGTTGCTTCTCAGGTATGCAAGGCCATTGGCCTAGAGGAGCTCCCCACCCTTAGAATAGAGAGGGCCTCCTCACCGCAGATGCATATGTTATTCGCCTGTTTGTCGTCACTTTTCAAAGGTTTCAGCCACAAAATCAAGGCACAAGAACAGGTTTTGTAAACATGCCCTGCTGATAATCCATAAATGAGCGAGGAAGTGCAAAAGGTGGCTTTGTCGTTCCCCGTCTGAAAAGATTCCTGATAAAGGTTTTTGTGATTCGGGTGTTGCACACCGGTGAAGCCTGGTTCCTTACATATTAGCGGAATTTAAAGCCTTTGCTTTTGCAAGCTGTTGTTTTAAAAAATGATTAAACAGATGTGTTGCCTCCAGCAGCCTTAGACCTCTGATCTGATTTTAGCTTACAGATGGAACCAAATTAATTCATGGCAGTTCCTGTAAAATCCAGGGTATGGCACGGAATGTTAGTGCGCTATTTAAACAGACCATACCTGCACTAACAGCTGCTGAGGACAAATTAAAGATGTTTAATTTTTATGCAGACTACCCGTTGTTTTACTTATATATACCAGAAAATAATCTAATTGAGAGTCGAATTTCGCCCTAGTTAAACACGGGTGTTATATTGAAAAAAATTATTGTGTGTGCTTGCTTTAGTTTACACAAAATGTTAATGTATTGTTTTTTTCTATAGAATAAAAAAGAATGATGTGCATTTAGTAACAAAGATCATGAAGAATGAAAGACAATGAAACTTTAGATTACCAATTACCTTTAGCATGAAATATTCATCATTTCAGAGAATGCTAGTACAAGGATACTCTCCTTCCACCATGTGGCTCGATCGATCATGTCTTCTTCTTTCCATTTTAGAGTGGAAATAGAAAGAGGACCTCTACAGTGCCAGAAGGGTTAAGGGCCAGATATACGAAGCATTTTAGCAGTTGCAAAGCCTGCCATTTGCAAAATCACAGGGTTTGCAACAGCTAAATGGCTTTTTTAAATGTATTAAATCCATTTGGCAATTCGGCATGTGTTTATTGAATTGCAAAACCGTTTTGGAAATGCATATCGAATAACAATTTGGGTGGGGTGTGTTTAGGGCATCTCCTTTGGAAAGTGATTCAGAATGCTATGTATCAATCAGCATAATTTTGGTTGCAAACCATTGATGGGTTACCAACTCCTTAAAAGAGGTGATAACCCATTCACTAAGGGAAGGGTTCCCTGTAAGACCCCTTCCCCTTTGTGAATGAAAAAATAAACTTTGTGTGGGTGTAGACAGAAGTTCAGGGGAATCACTGACAACTCTTAATTATTAATATCATTGTTTTTAAAAAAACTGTATTCTTAAATGCAGACCAATTTCCTTTAAGGAAAACCGACTGCATTGTTAAAAAGGTGCTTTATTTAAATACGGTTACAGACTTGGTGGTCTGCTGACTCCAGCAGGCTGCCATCACTGTGGTGGTATCCAATATGAGTGAGTTGCAATTTGTGACCTACCTCATGAATACTGATGAGGTAGGTCGAATTGCGACCCACTCCGAATGGTGATTTTGTTCACCAACCTATAATAATAATAACCTGGTACTTGTAAAGCACAAACTACCCTAAGGGTCTCAAGACACTGGGGGCCATCGGGAGATTAAGTGAGCTATTTTCCAGAGTCACATGATGATGCGCTGATCTGCCGCAGGTGCTGGGGATCGAACTATGAGTCCCGTGCTCTGGAGTCAGCCGTCCTGGCCGCTGCACCACACCTCTCCCACCTATTAGTACATTGGTTGGTTAGCAAAATCAGAATCAATTTGAAAAAAGTTGGTGCACAATTTGCAACCACTTTTTGGGAATTTAATCTCGGAACATGTGTTTCCTGATGTGCAGGATAGGCTGTGTGTGTCTCTACACTGGCATAGAGTGACATATGGGCAGATACCAGGCAGAGAGGATCTGGGTTTGACATGGTCAATGGTTTGAATACCAGTGCATTCACTGAGGCTTTCATCCTCCAGGGGTTGAAAATATTAATATAATTGAGTTGGGTAAAAATAAGCATCTGTTATTTCAGCATCAACATACCCTTCAAGGTGAATGTATGCTTTACAAATAAACATGTTACAGTATTTTAAGGAACTGACGCCAGCAGGCCAGACTAGAGTTGCTGCACACCACTTGTCAGCGCTAGGCTGTTGCTTAGGTACAAGGTTTTTAAAGCCAGGCTGGCTTCTTCAGAACATCCTTAAGGTGAGGAGTGTGTCAGAAGCTGTTGGACCTGCCCTTTTTTTGTAGGATCATCCCCAAACATTTTGCTTTCACTCAGAAGCCGGGTCTGGTGGCTTGGTGGACTAATGTATCCACTCTAGGGGCCTGTGGTCGACCTCATGGTCCCAGGTTCAAATCCCAGCATGTCCACTCAGCCTTTCAACCGTCTGAGATCGAGAAAATGAATACCATTGAGTTCGGTAACAATAAACATATGTCATTCAGTGCCTTGATACCCTTGGGTGATACGTGCGCTTTACACATACACATGTTGTGTTATGCTATGTTACTCCTCCTATTTTTGCTGAATTTGTTTTTGTTGGCTTTAAGACTCTGTATACTTTACCACTGCTAACTATTTCTAAAGTGACTGTGCTCTCTCCTTAAAACATGTTAGATTGGCTTGTACCCAATTGTCATATATTTAATTTACTTACAGGTCCCTAGTAAAGTGTACTACATGTGCCCAGGGCCTGCAAATTAAATGCTACTAGTGGGCCTGCAGCATTGGTTGTGCCACCCACTTAAGTAGCGCTTTAAACATGCCTCAAGCCTGTCATTGCAGAGCCTGTGTGTGCAGTTTAAGCTGCCATTTCGACCTGGCAAAATAAACCTTTTACCAGGCCCCAGCCTTCCTGTTTAATATATGTAAGGCACCCCTAAGGTAGGCTCTCGACAGCACCAAGGGCAATGTGCAGTGTATTTGAAAAGTTGGACATGTACTGCAAGGCCTATCTCTTCCATAGGATAACATTGGAGTTGCCTTGTTACATTTTATACGTGTAATTTCCAAATGGGAAGAGATGACTGGTTCAGGTTTGATGTCTCTGGAATCCTAATTTAAAATCCTACCTTATGGTGAAGTTGGATTTTATATTACAATTCTGAAAATGCCACTTTTAGAAAGTTGACACTTTCTTGCCTTAGCAATTTGATGCCTGCAGCCTGTGTCTGGTCACTTGACTGGAAGTAGTTGATACTTGGCCTATGTTTATTCTTCCTAGACACAGTGGGAGCTTAGGTGGGACTGGACGGGCCAATATTGGCAGGATGGGAGGGGGGAGTTGGGCACAGCCCCATTTACACTTGAATAGGCTGTGTCCTATCTCCACACCAAGGGCTGCATACCGCCTGTAGTT
Organism: Calotriton arnoldi; assembly: GCA_963921515.1. Taxonomy (NCBI): domain Eukaryota; kingdom Metazoa; phylum Chordata; class Amphibia; order Caudata; family Salamandridae; genus Calotriton; species Calotriton arnoldi. The sequence goes on along the minus strand of CAWUFW010000848.1, from coordinate 881,297 downwards.
AGCCTGAAGCCAGAGCAGAGAAGGCAGGACATCTGTGCACTTCAAAGGCATGCCTCTAGAAGCTTCTCCCCACTTCAAGGGCACCACTGTGTATAAAAGAAGGACCTCAGACACCACCACTTCAGTATACTTCCTGACCTGTGGATACTCTGCCAGGAAGAAGGTCTGCTGTGCTGCTGAAAGGACTGCCACTGTGCTGGACTGCCACTCTGAAGGAGCTGCTGCCCTGCTGTGCTGCCCTGGTGCCTGGTGCCCTCTTGTCTGGGAAGAAGAACTGGACCTGCAAACCACCTTGAAATCAGGACCCCTGAGTGATTCAAAGAGCTAGTCTGCTGGCCTCCTGATCTGAGCCTCAGGGACATAAAAGTCTCGCCAACAGCTCCTGGACCCATCTTCAGCGAGTTCCTAACCCCCAAGTAGTGCCCCTCAGGTCCTGGACCCTTGGTGTGGCTCTCAAGCTCTTGATTTCACATTTTGAGCTATTTGCGACCTCGAACAGGCCCGTTCGCACCAGAACCGCACTGCTCACACAAAATTCAGTACGAGCTGCCACTAGCCCGTCTTCACACCGATGCATCAACAGCCCATGGTGGATCGCCAATGCGAAGCTCCAGCCCGCCCATCTGGGACGCTAAGCCTGCTCTTCGCACCACGCCAACTGCTGCCCACAGTGCTCTCCTTGATCCTCGTGAGCCTCTCCAACTGAGCAGAACTTTTGGCACAAAACTTGAGAAGGTAAACCTTCAGCTCGACTAAGCTGGGACTGTATCTGACCCGCGCTCCATTGCTGTCGGCCTGAACTTTTGATTTCGACCCGGTAATGCAACCAGATAGCGGCAGTTGGTGCTTTATGCTATTTGGCGCTATATTGCAGTTTATTCTTTCAAAATTCTTAACTCTGGTTCAACTGATTGGATGTTTGTCGTTTTGGTCTTGTTTTATCTATTAAATTTTGCTTTGTTTTTCTTACCCAGTGTGAGATCATTTTTATGTGGTGTTTTCCCTGTTTTACTGTTTGAAGTGTTGCACAAATACTTTGCACATACTGACTGCTCTGTGGCAAGTTACTAGGGGGTTGAGCACAGGTTAATACGATGTTGCTTGTGCCTTATCATGAGTAGGATTGTGGTTGCTGCTTGACCAGGGCTCACACCCCAGTAAACCAGTAACCCAATTTCTAACAGAAGATATAATATTCACTACAAATATTGTTACTGACGTAAGTACATATTTTTTGCGAAGTTTTTGAAAAGACTATAGAACAGCCATTCTTTCAATATGCTTTACATTTCCTTATTGATTTAAACCATGTGTTTCTTAACTTCAGGTTTGATTGGTGAAAATGCTCAGCCAATCCCAGACAGCAACATAGGAAACAGAATGCTCCAGAATATGGGATGGACTCCTGGGTCGGGCCTTGGGCCAGAAGGCAAAGGGATCTCAGAGCCCATCAGAGCACTGCAGAGGCCAAAGGGACTTGGTCTAGGATATAGCTGATAGAACTACACTTCAGCAACCTTCATTCAACATCTTAGAACACACCTCCATATGTACTATTCATTCAGCCACTCCAGGTGTTCCTGTATAAACAACACTTTTAAGTGGTATTTCTAATGCTAACTGTCCACCAAATATCAGGCCTCCAACCGGACTTTGTAACAGATTACTGCTATGGACTGCAAATGTAATGGTGCTAAAGATTGCGTAAATCACTGCTGCTGACTGCCATGTACAGAAGAAGCACATGAACTGTTACTCTAAAATGTCAGTCTTTTTGTGAAATTACAGCTAAAAGGAAATTGTTTTAGGGCCATGTTAACATTGCCCAGTGCCACATCTTTCGTCACTGTTTTTATGCCTACGAAGTGCATGATTTTATTCACATCTTTATGGAAGAATTTGACAAAAGGTATTTTTGCAGAACTTAGCTTTCTATCTCTTCACTGTGTTGTTATAAAATCCATGATGTCTTTTAAAATATGTTTTTGTTGAACTGAACAATCTAATGTACGTTTACATCTTAATATTAATCATCTTAAGTAGCACATTTTTCAATAGTCAATCTGAAATTAATTTTGTACTCCTATGAAGGACAATCAGAAAATAGATTTGCATGCTTTCAAAGTTATACTGTTGCTTTTGCAACTTAATCTGCACATTTTATTCGTTATGGTAACTCCAGTTGCACTTGATCACTTCATGTCTTCACAAAGATCTGGGTTGTACGTTGGTCTGTGTTTGATGCAGCACCTAATAGCCGCCCTTTGTAATTGCCACTGTTTAATTTGAACACTTTAAAGGGATCTTAATTGCCTCTACAACAGTACTGGAAGTACAGTAGATCCCTTTGATGGCTAGTAGTTGAGTTTATATCTGTAAAATGTGACCAGTAAGCAACTTTGATGGTAGAACAATATTACAGATTTTTTTCCCCAGGTAAAAGAATCATGAAGTGGTATAAGGTTACTGGCCACATGCATTAGCACTCATTTATATAACATTTTTTGATATAGCATATGAAATCTGGTACAAAGCAAGAAAATGAGTGTCATATTCTAGAGTAATTTTTGTTTAAATTTTTTTTGTTGAACATCTGCAATTTTTTAATGTTGTTTTATGCTGTTTCATGGGGATACTTCAATCTGTTAGTCATGTAACCATTTAGGTTCCTATGTACCCATACTAGGCTGCCTGTAATCAGATGTATGTTGTAATGTTAAACTATCTCAACTGTAAGTGACCTCAGGCTATTTCAAGATGAAACTATTTGCCAATAACCTTTTTAAACTCAGGTGTGATTGTTGTTGACCCTCACTGTATTTCTGGAATAATATATAAAACTTGGTGATAAAGAACTAATGTAGTAAGTGTTCCTATGATATACCTTGCGCACCATTGTCTAAAACCTCATCTTCCGAGGTACATCTTTAATGATAAAAATGGCCCTTAAGTCTGCTTACTTTAAACAATGTTATTCAGTGAAGATCGGTCTCCAAATATTCTAAAGTATATTTATGCTGCGAACAAAGAAACAATGACTGAAGCTGGCGTTGCTTTTAACAATTGTGCGAAAAGAGAATAAACACAACACAAAGACCTCAATATTAATGGCATTGCTTTTCTATTCAGGGTTCATCATGTTCATTGACTTGATGACAATCACATTAAACAAGTAGAAAAAAGCTGAAGAATTAAATTAATTATTGTGTTAGCCATTGGTGCTCTAACGGTGGTGTCAGTGTTTCAGGGCTGGACACACCATTTATTTTACTGGGCATTTCCCCGGCGCTGAGGCTGGATTTGAGAGCCCAGGGTAGCTCCAGGTGCATCTGTCACTTTCCCCCACTACCCTGAGGTGAATCGTAGCAGGCATGAGGGGGGGCTTCAAAAGAAAGAGACAGAGGGTGGAAGGTAGAGAGAAAGCAGTCCTAGAGAGAGAAGAAAGAGAGGCGAGAGAGCGAATGGGTGGATTGAAAGAGAGAAATTGCTTGAGGAGAAACAGGAAGCAGGGCTAATTTGAGCGTTTTTGCCCGGGCTTCTGTTTGTTCCTCAGTCGAGTCCTGCCAGTGTTCTATCAGGATGGTGCACATAGTGAACTGAGAACTATTTGATAGGCTTCCTAGCACTTTTTAGCTAGACAGCCATCTGTACTACTCTTTCAGATATAGCCCAACAGCAGTAACAATCACCTGGCTTCCTGTTTTGGGCAGATCATCATCTTCCAAACTCCACAAACAAGCACCACTATATCCTTCATCATATAAAGCCTTTTTAAATAAATTACGTTACTGGTTGGTGGGGGAGAACCCCTTCTCAAGCAGCAAGCACAATCCTTGTTAAGGTGAAGTCACACGCAAACCCCAAATTAACCTGTGCTCAACCCTCTGGTAGCTTTATCAGTCAGGCTTAACTTAGGGGCAGTATGTAAAGTATTAATGCAGTACTTCAAAGAGTAATACATTGAAAACACAACACAATTGAAATCCAATACCAATTTAGAACAATAGAGTAGAATTTAATAAATGAAACAAGACCAAAACAACAAGAATCCAATCAATAGAAACGGAAATATGCAATTTTAAAGATTTCAGTGAAGATAGAGGTTATCTGGTGGCTCCGGACCAGGAAAAAGTCACAAGTTCAAGCCAACTGGGATGGAGTGCAGGCCGGCTACAGGAACCCAGTTAGGCCCACACTACCAGAGTACCTTAAATCCTGGTTGTGGAGTGTTGCGAGGTCTCACGTTAAGGGGGCATCTCACAGCCGAGGCGATGCAAGGTCCGGGTCGTGATGCATCATGCAACGTCGGTTCTGCGGAGCAGTGAGGCTGCATTGCAAGGTCCTGCATTGTTATCGAGGAGGCCGTCAACAAGGAAAGCTTGTGAAGCGAAGTCCTGCATTGAGAATGTGTCGCAAACTGACTGGTTCAGAATATACTGCGGGGCTTGCGTTGCGAAGTCCTGCATCATCGTTGAGGCTGCCGTCGATGTGAGGCTTGAGATGCAAGTCCCTTGCGTCGGGATGTGTCACGCAGTGGCGATTCCTTTGAGGCTGCAGGCTACGAGAATGATGTGGAGTGTTTACGTTGGGAAAATTCTCACAGCAGAGGTGATGCATCGGTTCTGCTCGGAGTTGCGCTGCACATCAGAGGAGATGCATCAGTTATTTATTTATAAACATTTATTTAGCGCAAACATGACCCAAGAGGGTATCAGAGCGCTTTACATATTGTCATGGAAAAGAAACGGGTAGAGCAAAACAGCAACATATTTAACAACAATAGAGTATGTCGCAACACCAAGGTGAAGGGAGAAAGCCAAGGCCGACATGTCAAGAAACAGGAACATAGATAAGAAGTAGTAAACATGGGTGAAGAGAATGCGCCATAACGTGGTCCGGAGGGTAGAGTTCATGAACTCTAGTTCAGAAAAGTATTCGTCAGTAAGACTCTAACTTCTTTTTTGAGGGATTCAATTTGGTTTCAGTGGGCAGGAGATTCCAAATTCTCTGGGCAATACCCGAGAAAGCACAGTCATAGGTTTTCTTTTTATGAAATTTCTGTAGTTTGAGCAATAAAGTGCTGGTGCTTCTAGAGGATCTGCGGTTGCCAGATAGCTCCTGTTTTGTACAAGGTACAGTGGGGTGTTGAAGTGTAGGGCTTTGTGGGTTATGCAGGCAATTTTCTTTACTGAAGCCTAGCCTCATATGGGAGCCAGTTTAGAGATTTAAAATCAAGAGAGATATGGTTGTTTTTTTTATTTGATCCTGTGATGAGCCTTGCAGAAGAGTTAGGAGAGGCCCTTTGGGGAGCCAACTTGTATTTAGGTACACCACAAAGGTTTGCACTTCCAAACTGGAAATGACTAGGACTTGAACAGCAGACTTAAAATCATCGGGGTGCAGGAGAGAAAGGGTTTAATTTTTCTTAAGATGCTCATTTGGACATTTGCTCCTCTGTTAGCAGTGCTGATGTGCTCCTGCATGTTCAGGTTATCTAGCGTTATTCCCAGTGATCTCGTGGTTGGAATCTTTAATGTGTGGTACGCAGTTAAGAGCTGTTACTTGTTTTTATATTCTTCAATAATGGGAGACTGCTTGGGTGGGGCGATTAGAAGGAATTCCATTTTGAGAGCGATTAGTTTGAGGTGGTTGGAGCTCAGCCAGTTCTGGGTTTCATGCAGAGTTGTGTTGAGAGACCTGATATTCCCAGGGGAAGAGATTTTCAAGTACAGTTGGGTGTCTTCCACATACATGTGATAGTAGATGTTAGATGATTTCAAAATTTCATTTAAAGGCCCCATGAACAGGTTAAAGAGAGTGGGTGAGAGCGTGGAACCCAGTGGTACCCCTAGTGTAACCAATGTGGAATTGGACAGGAACTGATTGACCTTGATTCTTTGCATTCCGTTGTGTAGAAACAAGGCAAACCAGTTTAAGACAGACCCAGATTGTCCCATCCTGCGTTCCAGAAGGTCTAGGAGGCTGTCATATTTGATAGTATCAAAAGCTGACGAGAGGTCGAGAAAGATTAGAAGAAAAGATACATTTTGATCCATCATTTTTTACGTGTCCTCAACTATGTGTGTAAGTGCCGGTTCAGTGCTGTGACCCTAACGGAAACCGAATTGGAATTGGTCTAGGAGATAGAATTGATCTATGTGGTTACCTAGTCGGACATGGACACATTTCTCGAGGATCTTTGCCGGAGTCGGAATGCTGGTGATTAGGCGGAAGTTGTTTAGTTCCCCGTGGTCCGTCGTGGTTTTTTTCAAAATAGAGTTTACCTGCCTCGACTTTAGGCAATCTGGACTCATTCCTTGAAGTAGGGAGACATTTACTATCTTGGTCCAAAGTGGGAGTATAGACTTCTTCATCTCATTGAAGAAATTTGCAAGTAGAGGGTTGCTGAAGTAGTTTGAGGGTTTTAGTGCTGTAAGAAAATTGAGGATGGTGACTTCATCAAAGGTTTTGAATTTGTTCCAAGAAGCATTTCTTTTGAGAGTGTGTCCTTTGACAAAGTTACCATCCTCAATATTCTTACAGCACTGAAACCCTCAAACCACTTCAGCGACCCTCTACCTGCGAATTTTTTCTTGCCTATTCTGCTGAATCCACAGATGAGCTGGCAGAGCACCTTCAGGCCACTTCCAAGGATCCAAAACTGGGATGGGGCCAATTGGCAGAGTAGCACGCACAGTTGCAGAATCCAGGTGCTGATAACAAGAGACTGGCCCTTTGAGTTACTCTGGTGGTACTTGGTAGAGGTTGCAGGTCTCGCCCAGGCCAGGGGGCAGCAGGTCAGCAGAGCAGGCAGCAGTCCTTCAGAGCAGCAGTCCAGGAGAGTGGCAGTCCTTTTCAGCAGCACAGCAGACCTTCTTCCTGGCAGAGTCTTCCACAGGTTCAGGAGTGCACTGAAGAGTTGGTGTCTGAGCTCCAATATTTATACCTGGTGCCTTGGTTGAAGTGGGAGAAACTTTTAGAGGGTTTCCTGCCTCCCCTGCTCAGGTTTCCTGCCTCCCTTCGATAGCTCCAATCTAACTACAGGGGGTATGCAGTCCTTTGTGTGAAGGCAGGACACCGCCTATTCAGGTGGAAGTGGGGCTGTGCCTAACTCCACCCTCCCCTCATGCCAGTGATGGCCCATCCAGGCCCATCTAAGTTCTCTATTGTGTGTGGCAGTCTAGGAGGAATGCACAAAGACTAACTGCTAACCACCCCCAATCATGTGACTCAGAGACAGACTGAAGGACTAAATGGCTACAGCAGGAAAATGACAACTTTCTAAAAGTGGCATTTTCAAAATTGTAATAAATAATCTGAACTTCACCATAAAAGAGGATTTTTGACTACAATTCCCGATACACTAAACATTAACTCTTTTCCTGTTCCCATTTGGAAGTTACAGCTTATTAAAGGAAATAAGGTAACTCCAATGTTATCATATGGGAGAAGCAGGCCTTGCAGTGGTGAAACCCAAATGTACTCGTTTTTCAATACCAGGGCATGTAAAACTTAAAAGTGCGCGTCCTACATTTTTAATACATTGCACCCTGCCCGTTTGGCTGTTTGGGGCCTACCCTAAGAGTGACTTACTTGTAGTAAAAAGGAAGTGTTGGGCCTGGCAAAAGGTTCATTGTCTTTAACAAGGAAGGGGGACTGATAGGGCTTGTTAACGGGGTCCAGCACACGTGCCCAGTCAGTACGTTACACGAAGAGTATGCTGTTCCCCCCCAAAAAAAACGGTGTGGATAACGTGTTACAGGGGTAGGAGGAGGAAATCCTCTTATCGGAACTAGAGTCCTCACACACCAGTAAGCTAGGTGTCCTGCTTCATCATATGGACTTGCTCTCGTCGGGTCGGCGCTGCAATACCCGACAAGCACCCATAAAGGGGCTCTTTGGCGAGATCTTTAGTTCCTTGCCGTATGGTGCCGTGGGTGTGAGGGCCCTAGAGAACAGTGTAGATGTGATGAGTGGGTGACGTTAAAGGTTGGATAATCCAAATGAACTTTTTATTAGGTGGCTATCCACCTTATTAAAGAGAAGTGGAGTGGCTGCTCTCTGGCTTAATGGTCCAGCGGAGCGGAGCTCAACTCTTACAATGTGGTCAACATGTTTCATGCATTGCGGTCAATACTGATCCATAGCATTTCATCAGGACCTAAGTGTAAAACTATCTACACGTGGTGGTGGGTGGAGGGTTCTACCTACCACTCTTCATGGATGCTGAGCACGAGGTCCCGCCAGTCCTAGTTGTAACCTATCTGGAGGGTAACACTCACTCCATTCGGTCTTATCAGCTCCAGACTCCAATGTGGTGATGTCCTGTCCTAGGAGGACGTGTGCCGGTGATCTACCCAACGCCGAGCTGAAAAGTCCAGTCCAGTATCCGGCTTTTCAGCTCGGCGTTGGGTAGATCACCGGCACACGTCCTCCTAGGACAGGACACCACCACATTGGTGTCTGGAGCTGATAAGACCGAATGGAGTGAGTGTTACCCTCCAGATAGGTTACAACTAGGACTGGCGGGACCTCGTGCTCGCATCCATGAAGAGTGGTAGGTAGGAACCCCTCCACCCACCACCACGTATAGATAGTTTTACACTTAGGTCCTGATGAAATGCTATGGATCAGTATTGACCGCAATGCATGAAACATGTTGACCACATTGTAAGAGTTGAGCTCCGCTCCGCTGGACCATTGAGCCAGAGAGCAAACACTCCACTTCTCCTTTAATAAGGTGGATAGCCACCCTAATAAAAAGTTCATTTGGATTATCCAACCTTTAACGTCACCCACTCACATCACATCTACACTGTTCTCTAGGGCCCTCACACCCACAGCACCATACGGCAAGGAACTAAAGATCTCCGCCAAAGAGCCCTTTATGGGTGCCCGTCGGGTATTGCAGCGCCGACCCGACGAGGAGCAAGTCCATATGATGAAGCATGACACCTAGCTTGCTGGGTGTGTGAGGACTCTAGTTCCGATAAGGAGGATTTCCCTCCTCCTACCCCTGTAACACGTTGTCCACACCGTTTTTTTGGGGGAAAAGGTTCATTGTGCCAGGTCAAAATGGCAGTTTAAACTGCATACACAGGCTGCAATGGCAGGCCTGAGACCTGTTCAAAGAGCTTATTAAGTGGGTGGCACAATCAGTGCTGCAGGCCGTGTAGTAGCATTTAATTTAAAGGCCTGTGGTACATGTAGTACCACTTTTACTAGGGATTTATAATTAAATTAAATATGCCAATTGGAGATAAGCCAATGTTACCATCTTTTAAGGAGTGAGCACACACACATTAGCACTGGTTAGCAGTGGTAAAGTGCACAGTGTCATAAGGCCAACAAAAATGAGATCAGAAAAATATGGAGAAGTAAATCAAAATGTTTGGGTGAAGACCACCCTAAGGGTGACCAGTATAACACCTTTGTAGTGGTGTTTTCATACGCCCAGTGGGATTTTTAATTCTGTACTTGCCCAAACACTCTTTTTAGAAAATCATCACTTCTGCCCAGGTATTGTTGATGCCACCCACAAAATAGACATTTTCCTCAAGAAAACATGTTGCTCTTGTATCAGCTATCAAACCGTCCATCAGTAGTTACTCCCAAATTATTTATAGCTGTAAAGTTGTAGCCAGCGACATAACAAAATGGAAGTCTCTGCTTTGTGCAACCACTATCTACTTCGATCCCACATATCCAAAGAATCACAACTATTCTATAACAAGCTGTCATACTTTTTCATCAAAGGAATCCACAATAGTGCATCTTCTCCTGCACACATGACAGTTTGATACTGACCCAGCAGTTTCACCCCCAATCCCTGGTTTCTTATTCAGGCTAATTGCAGAACCAGTAACCATGACCACACTTGACATCTACATGACTGCATAATAGATGCATTAATTTTGAATAATCTGGTGCCATTTGAGCACAACTCATCACAAACTTCCTACATCAGTAGTTTAAAAGCTGCAGGCTCTGTCACATTCTAAGCAACTGCCTTATTCAAACATATGGGCGTGTGGGTTAGAAGTAGATGATCAGAGTTTTGCTTCCATTCTTCAACGACCTAGCCCAACCTTTTCCACAGTTAACATCAGGATTATACATCATTGCTTTTCAGAAATATTGGTTGATTAATTTGTAGAGAAAGACAATTCAGTTGTAGGTTTCTTATCACCAACTATTCCTACAAACCCTTCTTGGTTGAAAGGTAAAATATTTGATCAAAGGAAGAAGGCCTAAGACTAATAAGTCGATCTAGTTAATTTCAAACTTTTTGGTGAAATTGTCTCTGATGGTCATGTTGCTTTTGTCAACTCCCCTTCTGTTCAACAACACCAATATTTTAAGTTGAAACCTGTGGCTTTTTCAGTGAATATATAAGGTTTTTTAAATGCTAATTCCTAACTATAACGTCCCTGAAACCTGTGCTTTTTTCAGTGAATTTCTAAGGTTTTTTAAATGCTAATTACTAACTATAACGTCCCTGGAACCTGTGGTTTTTTCAGTGAATTTCTAAGGTTTTTTAAATGCTAATTTCTAACTATGCCTACATAGGCAGAACATGTACAGAAAGAGGAAGAAAAGCACAGAAAGAAGCAAGAGAAGTGCAGAAAGATGGAAGAGAGATGCAGAAAGAAGAAGAAAGGTGCAGAAAGAAGCAAGAAAAATGCAGAAAGAGGCAGCAGAAGTCCAGAAAGAGGAAGAAAGGTGGAGAAAGAAGCAAGAGAAGTGCAGAAAGAAGCAACAGAGGTGCAGAAAGAGGCCTACTTTGACTGTACCTTTCCACAGACTCATACAAAGTAGCCTAATCACTAATCCTTCTCCCAAAATGTCTTAAACCTCACTTTTCTCTTGAAGGTTCACTATTCATCAACTGCTCAGAATGTTAGGCCTACCAAATGTAAAATAGCAATCCTAACCATATCACTGTTGTAAGTCTGACCAAGTTTGTGAAGGTATGCATGCGTGTCTCTGCTTTTACCTAGTGACATGTTACATAAAAATAAACATACAAATACTTAAAAACCTGTGTTTCAAACAGCATACTCTGTAAATTTGTGTACAAAAAGGTGTATGTATTTCTTTCTGCTCATAATACAGGGCACATGGGTATTCAATAGTATATTTGAGGGGCTCTATAACACCTATATACATAAGACATGTCTGCCTGTGCAACCGAATGACAGAGCAGAACTAAGAAGATTTGACCAGCTATAGGAGAAGCTACCCGCTTTTTAAGCTACCATCTTCAGATGCATAACACGTGAGAATACATGTACAAGTAGACATATACCTCAGTCACTAAAGCACTCGGACCTTTAAACTTGACAGCTTGCACTTCCCATTTGAATACAAAAAGAGGCGAGAGAAGTACAGAAAGAAGCAAGAGAATTGCAGAAAAAAACAAGAGGGGTGCAGAAAGAGTAAGAAATGTGCAGAAAGAGGCAAGAGAAGTGCAGAAAGAGGCTACAGAAGTGCTGAAAGAGGCAAGAGAGGTGTAGAAGGAGCGAAGAGGGGTGCAGAAAGAGGCAAGAGGGGTGCAGAAAGATGCAAGAGAAGTGCGGAAAGAAACAGAAGATGTGCAGAAAGAGGCAAGAGGGTTGCAGAAAGAGGCAAGAGGGTTGCAGAAAGAAGCAAGAGGTGCAGGAAAAAGCAAGTGAAGTGCAGAAAGAAGCAACAGATGTGCAGAAAGATGCAAGAGAACTGCAGAAAGAGGCAAGAGAGGTGCAGAAAGGGAAGAGGGTTACAGAAAAAAATGAGAGGTGCAGAAAAAAGCAAAAGAAGTGCAGAAAGAGGCAAGTGAGTTGCAGAAAAAGGCAAGAGAGGTGCAGAAAGAGGGAAGAGAAGTGCAGAAAGGCAAGTGAGTTGCAGAAAAAGGCAAGAGAGGTGCAGAAAGAGGGAAGAGAAGTGCAGAAAGAGGCAAGAGGTGCAGAAACATGCAAGGGAAGTGCAGAAAGAAGCAACAGAGGAGCAGAAGGAAGCAAGAGAACTGCAGAAAGAGGCAAGAGAGTTGCAGAACAGGCAAGAGAGGTGCAGAAAAAGGGAACAGGGGTGCAGAAAGAAGCGAGAGGTGCACAAAGACGAGAGGTACACACAGAGACAAAAGAGATGCAGAAAGGGAAGACGGGTGCAGAAAGACAACAGGGGTGCATAAAGAAGCAAGAGAACTGCAGAAAGAAGCAACAAAGGTGCAGAAAGAGGCAAGAAAAGTGCAGAAAGAGGCAAGGGAAGTGCAGAAAGAGGCAAGAGAGGTGCAGAAAGAGGCAAGAGAGGTGCAGAAAGAGGAGTGCAGAAAGAGGCAAGAGGGTTGCAGAAAGAAGAAAGAGGTACAGAAAGAAGCAAGAGAAGTGCAGAAAGAAGCAACAAGGGTTCAGAAAGAGGCAATAGGAGTGCAGAAAGAAGCAACAGGGTTGCAGAAGGAGGCAAGAGAAGTGCAGAAACAGGCAAAAGTTGCAGAAAGAGGGAAGAGGGGTGCAGAAAGGCAAGAGAGATACAGAAAGAGGCAAGAGAGGTACAGAAAGAGGGAAGAGGGCTGCAGAAACAGGCAAGAGGTGCAGAAAGAGGCAAGAGAGGCACAGAAAGAGGGAAGAGGGGTGCAGAAAGAGGCAAGAGGGGTGCAGAAAGAAGCAACAGAGGTGCAGAAAGAGGCAAGAGAGGTGCAGAAACAGGCAAGAGAAGTGCAGAAAGAGGCAAGAGAAGCAATGGAAGAGACGAGAGAATTGCAGAAAGAAACAAGAGGTGCAGAAAAAAGCAAGAGAAGTACAGAAAGGCAAGTGAGTTGCAGAAAAAGGCAAGAGAGGTGCAGAAAGAGGCGAGAGGTGCAAAAAGAGGCAAGTGATGTGCAGAAACAGACAAGAGGGGTGCAGAAAGAGGCAAGGGAAGTGCAGAAAGAAGCAACAGAGGAGCAGGAGGCAAGAGAACTTCAGAAAGAGGCAAGAGCGTTACAGAAACAGGCAAAAGAGGTGCAGGAAAAGGGAACGGGTGCAGAAAGGCAAAAGAGGTGCACAAAGAGACAGAGGTACACAAAGAGACAAAAGAGATGCAGAAAGAGGGAAGATGGGTGCAGAAAGAGACAACAGGGGTGCAGAAAGAAGCAAGAGGTACAGAAAGAAGCAACAAAGGTGCAGAAAGAGGCAAGAAAAGTGCATAAAGAGGCAAGAAAAGTGCAGAAAGAGGCAAGAGAGGTGCAGAAAGAGGCAAGAGAGGTTCAGAAACGGAAGAGGAATGCAGAAAGAGGCAAGAGGGGTGCAGAAAGAAGCAAGAGAGGTACAGAAAGAAGCAAGAGAAGTGCAGAAAGAAGCAACAGGGGTGCAGAAAGAGGCAAGGGAAGTGCAGAAAGAAGCAAAAGAGGTGCAGAAGGAGGCAAGAGAAGTGCAGTAAGAGGCAAGAGAGTTGCAGTAACAGGCAAAATGTGCAGAAAGAGCCAAGAGGGGTGCAGAAAGAGGCAAGAGAAGTGCAGAAAGAAGCAACAAAAATGTAGAAAGAGGAAAGAGAAGTACAGGAAAGAAGCAACAGAAATGCAGAAAGAGGCAAGAGAAGTGCAGAAAGAAGCAACAAATGTGCAGAAAGAGGCAAGTAAGGTGCAGAAACAGGCAAGAGGGGGGCAGAAAGAGGCAAAAGGTGCAGAAAGAGGGAACAGGGGTGTAGACAGGCAAGAGGGGTGCAGGAAGAGGCAAGAGAAGTGCAGAAAGAAGCCACAGAGGTGCAGAAAAAGGCAAGAGAGGGGCAGAAACAGGCAAGAGAAGTGCAGAAAGAGGCAAGAGAAGTGCTGAAAGAAGCCACAGAGGTGCAGAAAGAAGCAAGAGAAGTGATGAAAGAGACAAGAGAGTTGCAGAAAGAATCGAGAGGTGCAGAAAAAAGCAAAAGAAGTGCAGAAAGAGGCAAGTGAGCTGCAGAACAAGGCAAGAGGGGTGCAGAAAGAGGCAAGAGCGGTGCAAAAAGAGGCAAGTGAGGTGCAGAAACAGACGAGGGGTGCAGAAAGAGGCAAGGGAAGTGCAGAAAGAAGCAACAGAGGAGCAGAAGGTGGCGAGAGAACTGCAGAAAGAGGCAAGAGAGTTGCAGAAACAGGCAAGAGAGGTGCAGAAAAAGGGAACAGGGGTGCAGAAAGAAGCAAGAGAGGTGCAGAAAGGCGCAAGAGAGGTGCGGAAAAAGAAAGAAGTGCAGAAAGAGGCAAGAGAAGTGCAGAAAGAAGCAACAGAGGTGCAGAAAGAGGCAAGAGAACTGCAGAAAGAGGCAAGAGAGGTGCAGAAAGAGGCAAAAGAGGTGCGGGAAGAGGGGTGCAGAACGAGGCAACCTCAAATCTGCAGATTATGCAGCAGATGATGGATTATGTGGCAAATGCAGAAAATGTATAATTGTGCGCAAATCGGTGCAGCCGAACAGTCGCATAATTCCAGTTGCCCTGCTCATACCTCTGACTAGGTCTAGAAGTGCTCCTCAGTGGTTCCTTCTTTTTTTTGTCTCATTGAGTTTATAGTTTAGCTTCTATGGAAACTAGGAAGAATAAACGAGGAATAATAAACCTGAGGTTACCACTCCACAACATAGACTACCATACCACATAATTACTCTCCATAACACATAATCCCACTCTACATAACTCCTATACACTAAATACCACATACTTTCTATCCATATAATTTCACTACACACAACGTACATACACTCCACTCCAAAAAACATTAGTAAAAAACTTTTACATTTACAATGCCAATAGCTCTAACTCTAGCAAATGTGAAACCTATTACGTTGCAAATGCTTCTTTAACTAGTAGTCGCGTTTGCAGAGTGGTGGAGAAAGGGGCTGGGCCTCCGACCAGAGCTCAGGAATTCCGCTGCGTAGGACTTACAGGAGGTACCAGGAGGGCGTCTTGGCCCCCAAAGTCCCTCAGGAGTGAAGTGGACTTCATCTCGCGGAGGATGCTGCGGGGCTGGTTCTGCTTGCCGAGCTCTCTTGGTGCTCGCTGGCGCCTTGCCTTCGGGCTACCGTCCAGTGAGGTGTGCTGGGCCCATAGCGCCGGAGGTGTTGGTGGAGCGGAGCCCTGCTGCTCCGGGGCCTGCGGATCCTGCCTGGACCGCCCGGATCTGAGCGGAGGAGAGGTGTGGAATCCTGCGTGCTCCGCGCTGGCTGTGGTGAGTGGGGGCAGCCTGCCACTAGCCGGCGACCGTGGAGGCGGCGCCGGTGGGAGTTGGGTCGCGGCCTGCGAGCTGTGGCTTTGCGTGAGGGCGCGCGAGAGGGTGGCATCTGGCATCTATTGGCTGGCGTCCTATATCTTCTAGGGGGCTCAATTGCATTTGGCGCTATTGTACTCCGGTAAGATGGAGGAGTTCCCCCCTTGCTGAGGAGGGTGTCGCTTACAGATTTGTGTAACAAGGGGCTTATTTGTGGTGGAAGACGTCTCCCTGCGCCCTTGATTGCGCGATCTGCTATAACTACATAACAAACTTGTAGCCCCCGCCATTTTGAGCAGAGGACTCAGCCCCCACAGTGAGTTTACTACCTCGATTTCTATTCCCCTCTATGATGGTAGCAACTGGCATTAAAAGAGGACTGCAATAGGAAAACAAACAAGGGACTACAGCTGCAAGCTGAGCCAGCTTCGATAAGGTGGCGGCCATCTTGGAATGACCTTGTCAATCTATAGTCCTTATGGAAAGAACTATTGGACTCAAAAAGAAATACCGGGATTTGCTTTTTCACACGCCATAGCAATCCCTTAACTTTTGTTTCCTACGAGGTATTGTCCAAAAGATCACTGACTTAACACCAACTGGGTCCACAGCTTTTGGATAAAAAAAAAAAAAACTGCGGAGACTCACTTGGGAATTGACCAGATTTACTTCCCCAGACATCTTTCCTTTTTAACGTATCATTTGTTACCTCTTTTTGTATTTTGTTTGTTTTTTGTTATTTGCATAATTGTCACTTTTTCCTCATGTAATGTAAGCGCTTGCTTTTGTATTATCCTCACTTGTAATTTTCTCCTCATGTGGTGTTGCTGTTCCTACTGTGATGCGCTCTGACACCTTCGGGTAAAGTCCGCGCTAAATATAAAACGCATAAAATAAATAAATAAATTAGTAACAGTAGTAAAAAGAGGACATATACCCTCTGGGAGAAACGAAAACTGCTGGTCATAGAAATATGACTGCACTGTAACGACAACAACTAGCTCAATATATCAACCTGGGTAACAAGTTCAATATATCTCCCTAACCTACCTCCTGTCACAAGACAGTCACTTCATCTCTTCAAACTCTACAGAATGGAGATGCCTCCGACCCCGCACTATGCTGTCCCTCAACACTGCTTATGTTTCTGTTCTGTGAATCTTATGTGACCCTTCCTGCATTCCCTTTCCAACTCTGAACTTCCTCGCCCTCGCAAGTATTGTTATTGTTTCTATTGATTGTCAACTCTATCCTCTTACTCTAATTTTTTATCGCTTACTATCTTGCTTTCCTTCAGGTATTCCCTTTCTAATTGTTTCTATTGACTGTTGACTCTATTCTTCTTACTCAAACTTTTTTACCGCTTAGTATTTTCTTGGCTCATTGTTTTATTCATAGGTCCCCCTAACTTTCTATATTTTTTATTTTTTATGTTTGTATTACTCTCTATTACGGCATTCCCTCTCTAAGTTAGACATTCCACGCCCTCGCAAGCTTTGTTGCTGTCTTCTAC
Source organism: Calotriton arnoldi (assembly GCA_963921515.1). Classification (NCBI taxonomy): domain Eukaryota; kingdom Metazoa; phylum Chordata; class Amphibia; order Caudata; family Salamandridae; genus Calotriton; species Calotriton arnoldi. The sequence continues at coordinate 864,599 of CAWUFW010000848.1, read as the reverse complement.
TGATCTGCGCGTACTTGCCGATTGTTTATCTACTTGTTTGCAAACTTTGCTGCTGGTATACTGATCTGTTCCATTTGTGCCAACTGCTTATATATTAGATTTGCTCCATGCTGTCAATATAATTTTGTTTATCTATTTGATCTGCTCCTTTTTGTCGATTTATAATTCCTCGCCTGTCTACCCTATTCCTTGTCTAACCCCCTTACTTCTACCCCCACTCTCCCAGTGCCCCCTGGTTCCCAATCCTCATCTCCTGTTCTACCCCCATTTCCTTAACCTCCCTCTCCCCACTCTCTCTTCCTCTCACGTCTACCCAACATGCCCCCTCACAGCATTGACCATCACCCCCAGGACCCTACTCTCTCCAAACATGGCCCCAACTCATGGACCATTCTCTACCCCCCCAATCTCTCCAAACATGCCAAGAAAAACTTCAAACATAAACTCCTTATCCGTAGCCCTGAAACACTCATTGTTGATAACTACCTCAGCCTCACCTCCCCCATTATAACCAACTACATCTTTTACTCCAAACGTCCTTCCAAATGGAAAAGCATCTTCCTTCAACACCTCCCAATCTCTAAATCAATCAAAATACCATATGGATTCAAAATATCCACCACTCCCTCCCCAGCCTTTCTTGGTGATATTGATATCTCCATCTTCAAAACAGGTAACATCCTCATACAAGCCACGGTATCCCACCTGTCCATCTTCGAACACCACTTCAGCATTATGTCTCTCCGCCTTGACCACTCAGCGCCTAACACTCCTTCTCCCCTACTGAATAACACCCCTCCAACCTCTCCCTCCCCCCTTCCCCCTCACTTCACCTCCACCCGCAACCATCCAGCTAACACCAACCCCCAACAATCGACTTCACCATCACCCTCCCTGGACCTCACTACAGCAAATGGCATCCCCCAACCAACTTTACCTACTTCTCATCCCCCTCTAATTTTCCTCTCTCCACCTAACACCCGGAACTCACACTCCTCGGACCCCTCCACTAAAAACGGTTGCCCCCAATCCCTACCATCTACTTATCATTCCCCTCCCACAACCCCGCCTCGGCCTGACCCCACAACCTCTCCCCCTACCCAACTACTCACGTACTCCACCGTCCTTGCCCTTCAATCCCCTAACACAACTCCTCACCCCCTCCTCCTACCCATCCCGTACACCCTCTTCTCCTCCCCCATCCCCCTATCCTGCCCCTTCAGGCCCTCCTAACTCCGCCTCCCAATCCTTTATCCCAACCCCCGATAAAGACACAACCCCCCACCCCAATATATCCGCTCTCCACTCACTCTATCCCCTTTTATCCTCTCTGACCACATTTCCTGAAGTTCTTAACCTCATGTCTAACCTAGCCCAACCCCTCACACCTTACAGCACCGACACCCCTCACTCCACACCCACTACCCTATCTCCCCCCTCACACCTCAGTCCACCCTCTACAACTAACCCAGACCACTCCCTACCCCTAGATCATTCCCTTCCCCCGCCCCGTCAATACCTCCCCTTACCCTAATTGCCCCGAACCTACACAACAGTGAATCAACATCTCCTTCGAGACAGCAACCTTCCCGGAAAGCTGGAAGCACGCCGAGATCACCGCCTTACTCAAGAAACCCAAGGCAGACCCCAAGGACCTCAAGAACTTCCGACCCATCTCTCTGCTCCCGTTCCCCGCGAAGGTCACCGAGAAAATCGTCAACAAACAACTGACCCGCTACCTCGAGGAGAACAACATCCTGGACCCTTCCCAGTCCGGCTTCCGCAGCAACCACAGCACCGAAACCGCCCTCATCGCCGCCACCGATGACATCAGGACCCTGCTAGACAACGGAGAAACAGCAGCCCTCATCCTCCTGGACCTATCAGCCGCCTTCGACACGGTCTGCCACCACACACTACGAACACGCCTTCACGACGCCGGGATCCAAGAGAAGGCCCTGGACTGGACCACATTCTTCCTTTCCGGCAGAACACAAAGCGTCCGCCTCGCCCCCTTCCGATCCAAGGCCACCAAGATCATCTGCGGCGTACCCCAAGGCTCATCCCTCAGCCCAACGCTGTTCAACATCTACATGGCACCCTCGCCCACGTCGCCCGACAGCACAACCTCAACATCATCTCCTATGCCGACGACACCCAGCTGATCCTCTCCCTCACCAAAGACCCTCACACCGCCAAAGCCCACCTCCACGAAGGAATGAAGGCCGCCGCCGAATGGATGAGGACCAGCCGCCTGAAGCTGAACTCGGACAAGACGGAGGTCCTCATCCTTGGTTCCAACCCTTCAGCCTGGGACGACTCCTGGTGGCCAACATCACTGGGAACAGCCCCGCCACCCACCGACCACGTACGCAACCTAGGGGTCATCCTCGACCCCACCCTCTCCATGACTAAGCAGGTCAACGCCGTTTCCTCATCCTGATTCAACATCCTCCGAATGCTCCGCAGGATCTTCAAGTGGATCCCCACCGAAACAAGAAAAACAGTCACCCAGGCCCTCGTCACCAGCAGGCTGGACTACGGAAACGCCCTCTACGCAGGAACGACGGCTAAGCTCCTGAGACGGCTGCAACGCATCCAGAACGCCTCTGCACGTCTTATCCTCGACATCCCCCGACGCAGCCACATCACACCCCACCTGAGAGACCTGCACTGGCTCCCTGTCAACAAGAGGATAACCTTCAAGCTCCTCACCCACGCACACAAAGCACTCCACAACTCCGGACCAGCCTACCTCAACAGATGACTCAGCTTCTACACCCCCACCCGCCAGCTCCGCTCGACCAGCCTCGCCCTCGCCACAGTCCCCCGCATCCGGAAAACGACCGCCGGCTGCAGATCCTTCTCCCACCTCGCCGCCAAGACCTGGAACACCCTCCCCACCAACCTCCGACAGACCCAAGACCTACTGGCCTTCAGAAGACTCCTCAAGACCTGGCTCTTCGATCAGTAGCAGCACCACCCCTCTCTTCCCCCAGCGCCTTGAGACCCTCGCGGGTATGTAGTGTGCTTTATAAGTGACATGATTGATTGTTTGATTGATTGAACTCGACCTATCTAAATTGATTACTGAACCCCTCCCATCTAACAACCCCGTCACCCCTCACTCCACTCCCACTACCCTATCTCCCCCTCTCACATCAGTCCACCCTCTGCAACTAACCCAGATCTTTCCCTACCCCCGCCCCTTCAGTACCCCCTCCACCCCAATTGACACGAGCCTACATAACACTGAACTTGACCTATCCAAGTTGATTACCGAACCCCTCACACCTAACAGCCCCGTCACCCCTCATTCCACACTCACTTCCCTATCTCCCCCCCACACATCAATGCACCCTCAGTAACTAACCCAGACCATCCCCCCTCGATACCTCCCCTCACCTTAATTGCCCAGAGCCTACACAACATCGAACTTGACCTATCTAATTTGATTACTAAATTCTCTCAATTCAGGAAAGACTTTATATCCCACAGCTCCAGAACCCTCCCTCACCATAAAATCCCCACCCAGCCCTGCCCAAAAATCCCCCCCAAAAATTCCCCTCGAAAATCCCTAACACCAAACACAATCATTGGAGATCGACTCCTCTCCGCTGCCGTATTCATAGACCTCACCGCACCTCGAACCATCTCTCCCCGTCCGACCTCTCCGACCTATGCAACTCTTACCTTCCTAGCTTAAAAACCACCAATTCTCCACTCCCCTACTCCCACATCCCTGTTATCTTAGGGACTAATAGAATCCCCTCCTCCCCCGCTTCCCCCAGACCACCGCCTCAACTCACGTCGATCCACACTTGCCCACCCACCATATGCAACCCCACACCACTTACGTGTATGCTTGTCAACTGTCGCTCCGCAGTCCAACATGCCACGGAAATTTCGGAAACTATCCTGAGTGAATCCATTGACATTGCATTCCTCACAGAAACCTGGCTCAAAGACCACTCAACGAGCATACTTGACCTACTCTCCCCCCGGGATACTCTATTCTGAGAAAAGATAGACCTGACAGAGTTGGGGGTGGTCTAGCCATTATCTTTAAAAATGAACTTCAGCTATCCCTTGTCAATAATTCTGGCTACTCCTCCTGCAAATACCTGGAAGCTGAACTGACAACCCAAAATTCCCACCCAATTCGCCTACACAACATCTATCGCCCTCCGGGCCCCCGCCAGCCCTTCATCGAGGACTTATCTGAGCTCCTGACACAATCCTCATTATCCAACTCAAAAAATATCTTTCTTGGGGATCTCAACCTCCATTGGAACGATACCGATGATCCCACTATCCCCCTCCTCACCAATCTACTTGAGATCAATGAACTCAAACAACTATGCCTGTCCCCGACACACACCAAAGGAGCCATCCTTGACGCCATTCTTTCCAACGAAGATCTGGCCTCCGTGACCAATATCGTCCCCATTGACTGGTCCGACCATCACCTTATACTGTTCACCAATGCTAACAATGCAAATCTCCCCAACTCCAAAATTAACAGACCTAAGAAACTGACCAGAAATCTAAAACATATCCCCCCGGGTGTTCTTGAGTCTAAACTCCAAGCTCAACTTCTTCTCATTCCCCCCTCACAAAATGCCAATGAGCTCACTGAACACTTTAACAATACTGTCACTGGTATTCTTGACCAACTAGCCCCGCCCAAACTCAAAAACCAAAGAACCACCCCCTCAAACTCTTGGTTTAATACCGAGCTTAATAACGAAAGACGGTCACTCAGACTGTCAGAAAGAACCTGGAGACACCATCCCTCTCCCGCCCATCTTGCACTCCTCAGACATGCTAGATCCATGTACAAAAACACATCTCCAAGGAAAAGGCCTCCTTCTTCCGCACTCAACTTGATCATGCCAAAAACAGACCTAGGGAACTCTTCAAAATCATTCATAACCAAACTTCCCCCGCACCTCCAAATGTGACCGTCTCCTCAGCCAGATGTGAAGAAATTTCCCACTTCGTCTCAGAAAAAATAGCCAAAATTGATCAATCCTTCCGCTCCACACAGCTCCCCTCCAACTCCCAATGCAAACCCGTCCTCACCTCTAATGCCTACCCCACATCCCCTCGACCAGCAGACCCTGCTACCTCTCCGGAAACCAACTCCCCTAACTCACAATTAAAGAACAATGCCTCCTTGCTCAACTTCCTCCCCGTGACTGAACTAGAAGTCCTTAAAATAATTGGTAATCTTAAACCGTCCTCCCACACAAAAGACCCCTTACCCTCTAACCTTGTCCCTGCCCTTAAGCACATCATCACCCCATACTGGACCACAATCATCAACACCTCTCTCTCCACTGGCTGTGTCCCCACCTCCCTTCAACTTGGACAAATCTCTCCCATAATCAAAAACCCCAATGACCTAAACAATCTCCGCCCCATCACTAACCTCCCACTTCTCTCAAAGGTCCTTGAAAAATGTGTCCTACTACAACTAGACAAACACATCGAAAACTTCAACCTACTTGATCCCTTTCAATCAGGCTTCAGGAAAGGCTGCAGCACCGAAACGGCAATGCTCAATGTCGTCGATGACATCCACCACTCACTTGATAATGGCGAGTCCTGCCTTCTTATCCTCCTTGATCTCTCCGCAGCGTTTGATACAGTCAACCATACAGCCCTAATCAATGTGCTTAGGACCCGTTTCGGCCTCAATGATACTGCCTACAAATGGTTCGTCTCCTACCTACAACACCGAACTCAGCAAATCAAAATTCAAAACTGTCTCTCTAACCCCACTCCTGTCTCCCTTGGAGTCCCCCATGGGTCTATTCTCTCTCCTCCCTCTTTAACCTCTTTATGGAACCCCTCACCCTCATTCTTAAACAAGCAGGCATCAACTACCACCTCTACGCCGATGACACCCAAATCTATTACAAGATTAAAACTCATGCCGACAACTTACACCTGAACAACACCCTCACCAAAATCCAAACCTGGTTCCACTCCAATCATCTCAAACTTAACCCTAATAAAACTGAAATCATTCTCTTCTCCCCTAAAAACAACCCTCTCCCCATTCAATCATGGATCTCTGACCTTAACGCACTCAACTGCTCACTCACCTTGTCCAACTACGTCAAATTTCTTGGTATTTCTATCGACAACACCCTAACCCTTAACGTCCACATCAAAAACTCTGCTAAAGGAGCCCTCCTCACTCTCCGTCACCTCAAGAAAATCAAACCCTTTATACCCACCAATGATTTTAAACTTGTAGTTCAGTCACTTGTTCTTTCACGTATTGATTATGGTAACGCCATCCTCAACGGAATCCCCAAGGTCCACCTTGCTCCAATCAAAGCTGTGCTCAACCTTGCCGCCAGGCTCATTACAGACTGCAAACGCTTCGATCACATATCCCCGGCTCTCAAATCTCTTAAATGGCTCCCTATTGAAGGCAGATCTGCATATAAAACTGCCTGCATCACTCATAAAGTCCTCCACCAAAACACTCCACAGTACCTCTCCAAGAAACTCCTCATTGCAGGTACCACACGACCCCTGAGAAGCACCAACTCCCTCCTCCTTATACCACCACTGCATAAAAAGAAATCCACACAATCACGCTCCTTCTCTGGAAATGCCCCTATCATCTGGAATGCCCTCCCAAAAAACCTGCGCTGCAACCCCTCCTATTTCAGCTTCAAAAAAGACCTCAAAATCCACCTCCTCAATTATTATTGGGGATCCTAACCTGTGACCTGCACTCGATCTCCAATCTCACCATGTTATATTAGTCCAGTAATATTTGTCCATTTCATGAACATCATCGGCCTAATTACTTGATTTGTATAGCTCCTGCCCATGTTTATCTATTTGATTCATTTATCTAACTGTTTGTTTTGTTTATCTACTTGATTTGTATATTTCACATGTTGTTGTCATTATCTTTTATCTACTTATACGCCATGTCTGGCCCAATTATCATTAGGGGTCCTAACCTGTGACCTGCACCTGATCCCCAATCACCATGTTACATTTTGTTCAGTATTATCTGTCCATCCCCCGAACATCATATACCTAGTTACTTGAAGGTTATAGCTCTTGCACCTGTATATTTATTCTGTTTTTGTATATTTCACACGTTGTTTCTTTATCTTTTTATCTATTTGTATGCCATGTTTGCGTTATATTATCTTCTCATGTAAAGCGCTCTGATACCTCTGGGTCTAGCCAGCGCTATATAAAACTTTCTAAATAAATAAATAAATCTCCCAAGCAGTAGTGTTCCAGTAGGCGCGTTTGGAGAGTGGTGGAGAAAGGGTGGCGTTGCTTCCGAAGACCTCTTAGCAATCCTGATGTGTGGGACTTACTGGAGGTAACAGGAGGGGTAGTTGGCCCCCAAGGACATCCTTGGGGGCCAATTACCCCTCCTATTACCTCCAGTAAGTCCCACACAGCAGGATTGCTAAGTTCTCATAGCAGGCCGCGCACCCTTTGCCCACCATTCTGCAAATGCACTCCCTGGCACGCTCTTGGATGGGGATTGAAGCCCCCTTCACTGCTGGGAGCCCTTAGAGGCCAACTAGCCTACCTTTTACCTCCAGTAAGCCCCACCCAGTGGGATTGCTGAGAGGTGGACACAAGCCACGCCCCGTTCTCCACCAATCTGCAAACGTACCTCCTGCCGCGCTCTTGGTTGGGGGACGAAGTCCCCTTGCCTCCTGAGGGTCCCTGGGGGCCAACTAGCCCTCCTGTTACCTCTAGTAAGCCCCACACAGCTGGATTGCTGAGAGTGGTCAGAGGCCACGCCCCCTTTTTACACCACTCTGCAAACGGGCCTCCTGGCGCACTGCTGCTTGGGGGATGAAGCCCACTTTAGTCCTGAAGTCCTCATGGCACAAGGGGACCTCATCGCCCTACCAGCAGTGCGCCAAGAGACACGTTTGCAGAATGTTGTAAAAAGGGGAGTGGCCTCGGACCACCTCTCAGCAATCCAGCTGTGTGGGGCTTACTAGAGGTAACAGGAGGGCTAGTTGGCCCCCAGGGACCCTCAGGAGGCAAGGGGACTTAATCCCCCAACCCAGAGCGCTCCAGGAGGTGGGTTTGCAGAGTGGTGGAGGGGGCGGGGCCTCCGGCGAGTTGCTGGTTTCTTTTTTTTTTATTTTAGGAAGGGGGCTGTGTGGCTCCCGTTTCCTTGACCCTTTTGGGCCCCGGGACCCCATCCCCGGGGCTAGTCCTTTGTTTATTTTATTTTTTTAATGGGGAGGGGGGCCATGCGGCCCCCCTTCCCAGGCCAATTTCAGCCCCTGGGACCCCATCCCCCGGGGCCTGGCAAAAACTTTTTTTATGGAAGGGGGCCACATGTCCCCCCTTCCATGGGCCACTTTTGGCCCCGGGGACCCCATTCCCCAGGGTATGGCCATAATGTTGGGGACCGTGGGGTGAGCCCCAATGCCCCCGCTATCCCTGCTGGCTCCCCTCCTCCTGCGGGAGCCGGCATTGCTTTTGGACAAAGGGAGCTGCAAACATGCAGCTCCCTTTGCCCAAATGCAATACCGCTTTGCTTCATGGAAGCGAGAGCAGTTTTCTTGCTCTCGCTTCCATGAAGCAAAGCAGAAGTTTGCTATGGCAGGGCGGGAGCAGTGCTTCCACCCTGACATAGCGAACTGCAATGTCCCGGGGGTGGGCACCCTGGGACATTGGTGGAGCCGGCCCTGGGGAGTGGCGGTCCCCAGGGCCATGGAGGGCTCCACGGGGGGGCTGTGTGGCCCCCCTCCCATCTTCTGTGCAGCCCCAGGGAGGTGATGGTCCCCAGGGCCGTGGGTCCGCAACGGACCCCCGTATTTTAATTAATGAATTCCCAGGGGAGGTGGTGGTTCCCAGGGGCAGTGTGGGGGGGGAGGGGCAGGAGCCCCCCCACACTTCATTCAAGAAATTGAAGTCCCGGGGAGGTGGCAGTCCCGGGGCCTTGGGGGGCCTGCGGGGTCCCCCGCCCATACTTAATGAATGCCCAGGGGAGGTGGTGGTCCCCGGGGCAGGGTGGGGAGCAGGACCCCCCCCATGCTTTTTTTAAAATAAAAAGCCCCGGGGAGGTGGCGGTCCCAGGGGTTGCGGAGGGACTTCGAGCCCCCCGCATAGCATTAAAATAGCCCCGGGGACGTGGTGCTTCCTGGGGCTGGGGGTGGCCCTGCAGGGCCCCCATATCACATTTTGGCAATGCCCCCAGGACCTGGCTCACCCGGGGGCTTAATTAAACGAAGCACGAGAGACAGCGCTTCGTTTTTTGGTTTTTTTCGGCAGGATTCACGGACCCTATGCAAATCCCGCCGAAAATATTTTTTTTAAATGCTTTATTTGGCCCTCGGGGTTGCTGTGGGACCCCCTGAGCAGGCCTAGGGGGTCAGGGTGTTCCTACCCTGCCCCCTTTTCTTGTTTTTTTACAGTTTTTCTTCTGACTCGGTTCAACCGAGTCACAAGATGGTTGCCAACACTTCCTGGTTTAAAGTGTTGGCAGCCAATCAGAGTCAAGCTCGAGATCAGGAGGGTTTGCGGATCCACCGCAGTCACTAGATACTAATATTTCTACATATATGAATTTCTCAGCAACTACTGAACGGATTTACACCATTTAACAAAAAGAGTGCACTCTGGACCAAGAGCTACCTTTCTGCCAAATCTGGTGTAATTCCGTTCAGAAGTTCAGGCTGTAGCTGCGACAAAAGTTTCCTATGGAAATTAACATGGAGAAAACTCGTTTTGGGACACCCCCTTTTTTCACAGCCCCCGCTTGACAAATCACCCCAAAACTTTCAAGACAGGAGCTGACCGGAGCGCCCCATTAGTTTTGAAAATTTCACGAAGATTCGTCAAACGGCGCCAAAGATATTGGCAAATCAAAAAACACTTTTCCTATGGAAACTAGGTCCTAACTATAACTACCTACTGGCAACCGACAGTAGGTAATATATATATATATATATATATTATACTCATGTCTTTAGTGGGGAAATGAGGATAGAAACAGTAACACAACTCAGAGCTGAGGGGAACTAATGTGCATAGAAATTGAACTGAAAGAATAAAACCTGTAAGTTGGAAATCACAAAAATCAATTGACAGCATCATATGGAGTTATGAAATGAGGGGGTAGAGATGATTTGATTAGAGTGGGGCACTAGCCCAATGATTTGAATTACTGTTGCAGCAAAGATATCACAAATTTATGAAACATTGCGGAAGGAAGGTAATAATAATAAATTGTGAAACTGTAGTTACGGGTACTATGGGCACTTGCCCGGTATTTATGTTTGAATATGGGTTTATTTAAAAATACCTATGTGTATATTATAGTTGTATACTGTGTGCCAAGTACTACAGTGTTTAAACTGGTAAATGTGCAATTTCTTCACGCATTTGTCAGGAGATAAAAAATATATAAACGTGCATGCAACTGGAAAAAACAATCAGCCCGCAGTAATATGAAGAGCAAACATGTTGCAATATACTATGAGAAGATACTGTGTATCAATATAATGTGGGATGCTGTCAAGAGTCTGTCTTCAGTGGAAATCAGGCTCATGGGATTTAAAAGTCAGTCTGGGATACGTCCCTCTGCAATAGCATGTGACCAAGGTCGCTGAGACGACCGAAACGCATTATGCAAGGCTGACCGAGAAATAAAAGAAAAAACTTTACCACATTGAAGTCTGCTCTACTTTGTGGTGACAGATACCAAAACCGGATCGATATATATATATATATATATATATATATATATATATATATATATATATATATATATATATATATATATATATATATATATATAATCTACTGGCGGTCGCCAGTAGATAGTTATAGTTACAACCTATTATCCATAGGAAATCCGTGACATTCTATTTGAAATAACTCTCTTGCCGGTTGACGTATCTTCGCAAAATTTTCAAACTTTGTGGCCCGCTCCGGTCCGCTCCTACCCTGAAAGTCTCGGGGAATTCGTCAAGCGGGGGCCGAGAAAAAGGGGGTCCCAAAACGCGTTTTCCCCATGCAATTTTCCATAGGAAACTTTAGACACGGCTACAGCCCGAACTGCTGAACGGAATTACACCAAATTTGGCAAAGAGGTAGTTCTTGGTTCAGAAAGAACCCTTTTTGTTAAATGGTGTAAATCCGTTCAGTAGTTGCTGAGAAAATCAAAAGTAAAAAGATAGTGATATCTATGGCCGAGTAGGGTCCGCGTACCCTCCCGATCACGAGCTGCATGTTAATTGGCTGTCAGCTGGCTGTCAACATTCCGATTCAGGAAATGTTGGCAGCCATTTTGTCCCTCGGTAGAACTGAGGGACAGAAACAAGTGCGCAAAGCGCACAAAGGGGGCAGGGTAGAAACACCCTGACCCCCTAGGTTTGCTCAGTGGGTCCCACAAGGACCCCCTGGGCAAAAAAAAATAAATTTTTTTTTAAAAAAATCGGCAGGATGCGCTTAGGGTGCGCGAATCCTGCCGAAAAAAAAAAATTCGAAGCGCGGTCTCCCGCGCTTCGATTGTATTTTGCCCCTGGGTGGCCCAAGTCCCGGGGGCATGGTGGGGGGATAATTTAATGTGTGGGGGCCTCAGAGGGCCCCCAAGCCCCGGGGACCGCCACCCCCGGGGCTTTTTTTAAAATGGTGCGGGAGGGCTCTGAGCCCTCCCGCAGCCCCGGGGACCACCACCTCCCCGGGGCTTTTTTTTATTAATTAAAAAACCTGTGTGGGGGGCTCCAGCCCCCCACACACCCCGGGGACCGCCACCTCCCGGGGCACTAAACATTTAAATATGGGGGTCCGTTACGGACCCCAGAGCCCCGGGGACCACCACCTCCCGGGGCTGTGAACTGAATGGGAGGGGGCCGCGCTCCCCCTCCTGGAGCCCTTGATGGCCCTGGGGACCACCACCCCCAGGGCCGGCTCCTGCAGTGTCCCGGGGTGCCTACCCCCGGGACACTGCTGTTTGCAATGACAGGACGGGAGCCTCGCGGCTCCCGTCCTGTCATTGCAAACTGCTTTGGATATTGGAAGAGAGAGCAGGGAAACCTGCTCTCTCTTCCAATATCCAAAGCCGATTGCTTTCCATATGGGGAGCAGCATGTTAGCTGCTCCCCATGTGTAAAGCAATGCCGGCTCCCGTAGGACACGGGGAGCCGGCGGGACTGTGGGGGGATTGGGGACCCCCCACAGTCCCCAACGAGAGGGCCAGCCCCGGGGATGGGGTCCCGGGGCAAGTAGTGGCTCGGGAGGGAGCCACGTGGCCCCCTCCCCAAAAAATAAAAAATAAAAAGTAAAAAAAAGGGAAAGGCCGGCCCCGGGGATGGGGTCCCCGGGGCCTTAAATGGCCTGAGGAGGGGGCCACGCAGCCCCCTCCCTACGAAAAAAAAAAAAAATCGAGGCCATGCCCCGGGGGATGGGGTCCCCGGGGCCAATACAGGCCCAGGGAAGGGGGCCACGCGGCCCTCTTCCCGTTTTTTTTTAAATTTGTAATTAAAAAAAGGGGTAAGGCCCTGGGGGATGGGGTCCCCAGGGCATAAAAACTGGAAAAGGAAGGGGGCCACAGAGCCCCCTTCAAGGGACAAAACATTTTTTTTTTTTTTAAACGATCGGGCCCGCAGGCCCCGCCCTTTTCCTTCACCACTCTGCAAACGCGCCCTGGCGCGTTTGCAGAGGGGAACGAATTCCCCTTGAATACTGGGGGTCCCTGGAGGCCAACTAGCCCACCAGGAACCTCCAGTATGCGCCAGGGGCTGCCTTGCAGAGAGGTGTACAGAGGCCACGCCCCTTTTACACCTCTCTGCAACGCAGCTCTGTGGCGCTTTTGGAGGTATATGGTGGGCTAGTTGGACTCCGGGGACCCTCAGGATTCAAGGGGCCTTAATTCCCCAACTTAAAACGCGCCACGGGGCGCGTTTGCACAGTGGTGAAGGGAGGGGGCGGGGCTTCAGGTGACATGTGTGCAAACAGGCCCCGTGGCGCGTTTAAGATGGGGAATTAAATCCCTTCAATCCTGAGGGTCCCTGGGGGCCAACTAGCCCAACAGGTACATCCAGAAAGCGCCACAGAGCTGCGTTGCAGAGAGGTGTAAAAGGGGTGTGGCCTCTCTACACGTCTCTGCAACGCAGCCTCTGGCGCATATTGGAGGTTCCTGGTGGACTAGTTGGCCCCTAGGGACCCTCAGGATTCAAGGGGACTTAATCCCCCAACTTAAAACGCGCCACGGGGCGCGTTTGCACAGATGTCACCTCAGGCCCCGCCCCTCCCTTCACCATTGTGCAAATATTCTTCTAAAATCATCCGAAATACGAATTCCTATTTACTCACCTGTTATAAGGAGAGACCTCAGTGCTGCATCTTTCAGCCCAGTACTGGTCCTGAAAAGTAATTTTAACCGTACTTACCAGTAACTTGAATTTCCTTCCATAGGATATCATTGCCTGCTTTTTGTTGAAAAAGTTTCTAAGTGTTGATTTTTGAAACATACAAATATTCCTCTAAAATCAGCCGAAATACGAATTCCGATTTACTCACCTGTTATAAGGAGAGACCTCAGTGCTGTATCTTTCAGCCCAGTACTGGTCCTGAAAAGTAATTTTAACCGTACTTACCAGTAACTTGAATTTCCTTCTATAGGCTAACATTGACTGTTTTCACTTGGAAATTCTTCTAAGTGTGGAGTTTTGGAACTTTAAAATATTCCTCTAAAATAAGCCGAAATACGAATTCCGATTTACTCACCTGTTATCAGGAGAGACCTCAGTGCTGTATCTTTCAGCCCAGTACTAATCCTGAAAAGTAATTTTAACCGTACTTACCAGTAACTTGAATTTCCTTCCATAGGCTAACATTGACTGGTTTCACTTGGAAATTCTTCTAAGTGTGGAGTTTTGGAACTTTATAATATTCCTCTAAAATCAACCAAAGTACGAATTCCAATTTACTCACCTGTTATCAGGAGAGACCTCAGTGCTGTATCTTTCAGCCCAGTACTAATCCTGAAAAGTAATTTTAACCGTACTTACCAGTAACTTGAATTTCCTTCCATAGGCTAACATTGACTGGTTTCACTTGGAAATTCTTCTAAGTGTGGAGTTTTGGAACTTTATAATATTCCTCTAAAATCAACCAAAGTACGAATTCCAATTTACTCACCTGTTATCAGGAGAGAACCCAGTGCTGCATCTTTTAGCCCAGCACTGACCCTGAAAAGTAATTTTAACCGTACTTACCAGTAACTTGAATTTCCTTCATAGGCTAACATTGACTGGTTTCACTTGGAAATTCTTCTAAGTGTGGAGTTTTGGAACTTTATAATATTCCTCTAAAATCAACCAAAGTACGAATTCCAATTTACTCACCTGTTATCAGGAGAGAACCCAGTGCTGCATCTTTTAGCCCAGCACTGACCCTGAAAAGTAATTTTAACCGTACTTACCAGTAACTTATATTTTCTTCCATAGGAATCCATTGTCTGGTTTTCAGCAGAAAAGTTTCAAAGTGTCGATTTTCACAAACTACAAATATTCCTAAAAAATCGCCTGTATGACTTAAACGCATTCTTTCGACTGTTTACAGGAGATGCACCAGTGCTGGATCCAGGATCCAACACTGAGTAAGAAAAAGTAACGATAACAGTTTTTAACTTCTAAGTGAATTTCCTTCCATAGGATAACATTGGTGATTCTATGAGAAAAAGTTTCTAAGTGTGAACTTTTAAAGTACAATAATATTCCTTAAAAATCACGACTGTAACCAAAACGCTTTTACTCAACTGTTTACAGGAGATGTCCCAGGACTGAATCTAGGATCCAGTCCTGTGGTTAGAAAAGTAATCCATAAAGTAACTAATTGCATTTAACTAGAAATTCACATTGAGCTGAATGTTGCATTGTTTGAAAATGTGTTGCCCATTGCAACAACTGTAACTACTGTACTTAAAAGTCTATTGCCTATGTGCAAAGTATTTAAACTAAAGTAATTCATTCTGAGAAAGTATTTTTGTAATGTAATGTATAATGTAATTACAATGTAATTTAAAAAATAAAATATTTTTAAAAAAATTGTTTCTAAAAAATTGGGAAATCAGTATGAAAAAAATGTATATAACAATTAATACATTTAAAAATTGTCATTTACAAAACCTTTGAAATTCACTGAAAAAACCGTAGGTTTCAGACATGTTATAGTTACAAATTAGCATTTAAAAAACCTTTGAAATTCACTGAAAAAACCATAGGTTTCAGGGACGTTATAGTTACAAATTAGCATTTAAAAACCTTTGAAATTCACTGAAAAAACCATAGGTTTTAGGGTCAGTTATAGTTAGTTGGACATTGCACTCGTACAAAACCCGTGAAATTCCCCGTTATAGTTAGTCCAGCTAACTATAACTCGCGCCCCGCAATGCACTGCTGATGACGTCACATATTACATCACTCATGACATGGTCAGTGACATCACTGATGACATCACTGATGACATCACTGATGACATCTCAAATGACATCACTGATGACATCATCCACGTGATAATCTGATGCACCTCCTCACACCCCAATATAACCTTTGATACACCCACTCTAAATTACAGACTGCCATTCGCAAAACCATAGACACTCCAACACCAATAACTACATACCCACTCACTGATTCTTAGGTCTACGCACACATCCACTCACTCACCCGTACAGTCACTCATACTTACGGTCACTCAGTACAGGACTATCATATGCACTCATACTCCTATATAGACACTCAAACACCGCCACTCATCCATAGAGGTACTCACACACCTAGTCAGTCATGCAAATAATTAAACACACTACCATTTACTCACCTATACAGTTATACACACACCAGCTCACTTACTCATACAAATAGTAGCACATTCTTACGCTCTTATACAATCACTGATACAAGCACACACTCATCCATACAGCCACTATCACAATCACTCACTCTCGCTTATAGCTATTTATATACTCCAACACACATATATACTGCCTTTCACATATGTAGTTACTCACACATGTACCACTGGGACATACATTCACTCACTAACACACTCTTACACACACTTACCCACCCATACAGTCTATCACAGATGCACTCTTGAAACCATCCACCCAGTGAATCACCCACTCACACATCTATGCACAGAGTTGCACACACCCCTCCCACACAAACACTCAGGCACCCATACAGATACTCAGACAAGCATTCAATAACTCATATAGACACTCATGTAGCTATTCACAAACACATGCAGCCACTTACACAGCAACAGACAGACGGATACAGACATTCACCCAGTTTAGTCACTAACCCATGCATTCAGTAAGATACGTTAAATCACTCACTTATAGAGTCAGTCACGCACCTACTAAATCATCCATACAGACACTTACACACCCACTCATTCTTCAATACGTCTTTTCCTATATATATTAAAAATATTTAAACTTTACAGAAACACACAGTCACTGGATGATGTCATCAGTGATGTCATTTGAGATGTCATCAGTGATGTCATCAGTGATGTCACTGACCATGTCATGAGTGATGTAATATGTGACGTCATCAGCAGTGCATTGCGGGGCGCGAGTTATAGTTAGCTGGACTAACTATAACGGGGGAATTTCACGGGTTTTGTACGAGTGCAATGTCCAACTAACTATAACTGTCCCTAAAACCTATGGTTTTTTTCAGTGATATATATATATATATATATATATATATATATATACATACATACATACATACATACACAGACAGCACATTTTCTATTGAAATGGTCACAAAATTTGCACAGACGAACATTTTTGTTGTTAAAAATATATAGCACACAAATGATGCGTGGAAATTTGGCTTCAGTGAATATTTATCTTTTGTACATCACCAAATAAAAGTGTCTTGATTTTTTTTTTATTCTATTAAAATCTTTGTTCTCATCACACTTCAGAATTACAAAAAAGTGCTTCATTTTTGCTTGCCTTACTGCTGATATATTTTTTAGTATGTCTACAGTTCGTTTACAGGTATCTACATTTTTTGTGTGTTACAAGAAATAACATTCTACAGCCTTTTCTTTCACTCTTCCTGTACCCCCAGCAATATTGTCACATAAAAGCTCCTCTCACTTTGCCTTCAGAAAATGAAAAGTACACACCTATCCCCATGTTAAAAGATTAAGCAGCAATTTGTCAGAAGACATAGCTTGACCTTTGAAGCACAGCAGTAAATGTGGCAAGATAAATATAAAATGTAAAAGCATCTTTATTCCTCTTTTGTGACCCACCAGAAATCGGCTGATGACCCATAGTACAGAAAACGCTGCTCTTAACTCTTTTGAGTTATGGGGGTGTTGCCTTCCCTCTGTCAATCTGGAAACACTTTTACTACTACTTGGTTTTGACTCCATTCATTTATTTGTTTATGCATGGTGTGAAATAATTGCGAAAACCCTCAAAGTTTATTCTGTTTCAGTGTTCTATGCATTTTACATGGCTACCCACGTTGGTGAAATATCACGTTTCCTGCCCCAAACCTAAAATTAATAATCTTTGGAGACCTTTGATGCCTTTCACTGCCCCCTCACTACACGTGCAAATTCTGCTGACCTCTCTGAACAGTAGTCAATTCTGGCACTCCACAGTAACTGTTAAGATCTCAGCTGGAGCATTCATTAAACTAAGCATCACCAGATTGGAAATCAGAAAATACAGGAAGAAGAATGTAAAATGTTAGAGAATCTTCTTCTAGGCTCCTTGGATCTCAAATCCCATCTCAGTCCATATCCGCCAGGGTTTCAATTAACATCTCAAAACAGGTAATCTACCAAATTTTGGGCTATTCCAATTCCCACTTCTACACATCCCACACATTCTCCCGCCTGCAGTTTTTTTTACTCTCCTCTGGCCTTGTGGTATTTTGATATCTGTAGTGATACTGGTCTTCTGAACAGGACCTGCCGCATGTGCTCTCTTTAAAGATTATGTGTATGATTTCCAAATTGCCATAACAGTCTCTCTGATATGTCAGTCCCCAAATGAAATACAGGCAATAATTCTCCACTGCCTGGACAATGGATTTTCAGAAATGCAAGTGGAGAAGTAGGAGGATTTTCCATAGTGATCTAAGGCATAAACATAGTTGGAAGCATGCTTAGTCATTTGAAGATTGAAAGGTCAAGTGGAAATGGATTTCAAGATTACAGATGGAATGAAAGGGATCGGAGGGCAGTCTAGGGGTAAAAGCCACCAGGATTCGGACCAGTAAGCAAGATTCCATTGACCAGCAGTACATGGATGTATGTACCCAATTATGAGTTGCTTGCAGCAGTGTTCCCTGAGATACCACTCTGGGCCACTCTAAGTTATTTTCTGTCTTAGGTCCTAGAATTATTAAGACCGCAAACTCCATACCCAATAACTCAGAGACCAGAAAACTGGACCTGGACCATTGAGCAAAGCTGCGGGGCCTAGTGACAGCACCTGCACTTTGACTCTACATGGTGGGAGCTACAAATGCTCTTCCTCGCCTGATCTTGTATTTTACTGTATCATCTATGGATTTGGGTCCATTGACAGGGCAAAATCATGCAGATTTAGACATGGTATTACCTAGTCTGCGTATTATTTCCCATTCAAGAGAAATAGCTTGTAATCCCTGGATTTAGTTGCAGGGATAATGAGAGATGGAATCTGGGGAACCAGCCCTTTAGTAGACCCAACCTCATTCGAGGGAGTTCCTAATAAATGCTTTAGTGGTGGTAAAATTTGTGGGTCCATTTCATGTGTCTTTTAAAGAGCAGTGTCCCTTTGCCGCAGTCAGTATAACACCAAGTTATCTCTATTCAACATCTGAATACTTGCTGTGTGTTGATTGTTTTACTTTGTTTAGCTAAGTAGGTTGTCTGACAAATATTCCCTTAGACGCACAGCCTGTTCTTTTCTCAGGCGATTCATCCGGGAATCAATCCTTATATTGTTTTGATAAAATGTTGATTTTTACACAATTTCATGAAGTTCTTTTAGTAATCTCGGCTTTCATGGCCTGTTTTTTTCTTCATCACTGCTGTCATGACAATGTCCATCACTGTGACCAGTAGCACTCATCCACACAACTGATGCATGTGACACACCAGTAAAGCGCCAAACACTTTTGCTCCAACACCCACTACGCGAGAGTTTAAACACAATTTCCAACAGTTTATGTGTCATAACAGAGGGAAGATTCTTGATTAGCATCACCCTCTGATGAAGGACATCCGTCCAAAATGCTTGGGGTTGTGGGGATGAGTACTACTGTCATAGCTATGAACATTCTCCTGTCTGAAAGAGATAACAAGAAATTGTTTTCATTTATGCTTTTAATTACTTATTTCATCACTTATTATATAGCATGGGGAAGTGCACCACAGAACTGTAGATGAAGTGACATTTGTAAAATCAACAGCTTTACAGGAAAAATGTGTAGAATTGCATAAAATACATGGTCCGTTCCCTTCTGTCAGATTTCCAGGCCCTGGCTATTATTTTACGGGATGGAGAGGATGCCTCCTCTCTCTTGGCCCTCCTGGAGTTGCAGGTGCGCTGCTTGTCTGACATTTTGTTTGACACTGTGTGCCGCTGCGGCTGCTTCTGGTGCTTCGTTTGCTGCGAGGCGTCCTATCTGGATGCGTTCCTGGAAGGCTGGGTCTTCTCAGTAGTCGGTCCTGCTTAAATTGCCCTTTGTGGGTTCCCGGGTGTTCGGGCCTCCACTGGTGGACATGATCGTGCTGTCGGCAGGGAACCGCGAGCTTGTGGCTCCTGTCCGCCCTCCTTCTCGGGGGCGTGGGTTTGGCTCCTGCCGTGCCTTGGGGCCTTCTGCTCGAGGTGCTTTGCTGCCCTTTCGTGGCAGGGGTCGTGGCCGGGGGGCCCCTGGAGGTGCCTAGTCCCGTGCCCCTGCCGGTGGTGCTGCCCCCGCTCCTACCTCTGCGCAGTGACTGTCTGCTTGGGGGTCGCCATCGTTGTTTCCTGCCCCAGTGGTTAGCGGTTCCGGATGCCTGGGCGGTGCAGACTGTGTCCGGGGGTTATCGGATCGTGTTCTCCTCTCCTCCCCCCCCTGGTCTTCCGGGTGTCCCCCTGCCCCGTCATCCTCTATGGCGGGAGGCTTTGCTGGTCGGTGTGCGCCTCCTGTTGGAGTAGGTGGCTATCATGGAGATTCCTCCTCTGGGGAGGGGCATGGGTTGTTCTTCGATTCTCTTCCTGGTCTCCGGGTACGATGCTTCGGATCGGCGCCCTGTCTTGGATCTGGTGTGGGTCGTTCTCTTCGTCCCCCGCCGTACGTTCAAGATGGTGACTTTGTTGTCCATCCTGCCTCGGGTGCTTCCTGGCGTCCCTGGTCCTGATGGCTGCTTATCTGCACGTCCCGATCCGTCCTGCGGATCGGCAGTTTCTCCGGTTTACGGTTGGTTCCCGGCACTTCCGGTTCCAGGTGCTTCCTTTCGGCCTTTCCTCAGCGCCATGGGTTTTCACGCAGCTCTTGGCCCCTCTGGTGAGTGTTCTCCATTCCAGAGGTCTGCATTTGTCAGATGTGGACCGGGTGTGTCGTCTTCTGGGGTCCTATGGGTTCCTCGTCATTCACCGGGAGTCCTCCCTGCTGGCCTCCCAGACTCTGGGGTTCCTGGGTGCTCTGTTCCGCATGGTTCTGGGGATGGTGTTCCTCTCCCAGGAGCGCCAGTTAACTTTGTTCCGTCACCTCTCTTGGGTTCTGTCCCAGTCCCGGGTGTCTGCCCGTCTCTGGTGGCGGAGTCAGGGGTGTTGGCTTCCACTCTGCCTCTCCTCCCTTGGGCCCGGCTGCATTTGTATCCCCTCCTGCTTCATGTCCTGTCGCAATGGGATCCTGCCTCTCTGGTCTAAGATGCCCTGGTTCCCGTCACTCCGGGGATTCGGGATGCTCTCCAGTGGTGGTTGTCCCCTCCGTCTCTTTCCCGGGGGTTCAACCTTATTCCTCCTCGGAATGTGGTTGTGTTGTCCATGGAGTGCGGTCCTGGGTGCTTCCGAGGCTCGGGTCGGTGGTCCCGTTTCGGGTCTCTCCTGTCCTCGAACTGGAAGGAGTTATGGGCGGTTTGGTTGGCTCTTCAGTGGTTTGCGCCTCTCCTTCTGGGCCATGCTGTCTCGGTTCGGACCGGCTGCCAGGTTGTTCGGGCTTCTGTCAATCGCCTTGGGGGCATGTGCTGGTCTTTGTTTCTCCTTTCCAGGGTGTTCGGTCTTTGGGCCGAACGGTATCTCTGGCGGCTGTGTATCTTCCGGGGACGGAGATTGGGCCTGCAGACTCTCCGAGCGGAGTGTTCCCTTCCTCTGTGACTGGGTCTGTCCCCGGCTCTGTTCGATCTGATTGTCCTCCGGTTCCGCCTTCCCTGGCTGGATCTTTTTGCCTCGGAGGACTCTGCCCTTCTGCCTCGGGTTTGCGGCCTCGTTCCCTCCCGGTTGGCCTGGGCGATCGACGCTTTCTCTGTTCCGTGGTCGCTGGGGCTCCTGTTTGCCTTCCCTCCGTTTGCTTTGATTCCCCGGGTCCTCCGGTAGTTTCGGTTGGACCGGGCGGAGGTTCTTCTGGTTGTGCCGCAGTGGTCCCGTCAGCCTTGGTTTCCCCTGCTTCTGTCCTTGTCAGTATGCCCCCTTTGGCGGTCCGCACTGTGTCCCTCCCCTCTGCGGGCTCCTCTTCTCAGGGTTGCCTCCCTACGCCGCCTCCGGCTGGGGGTTTGGCGCTTGTGGGATTGAGTTTGTTGGGTCAGGGTTGCTCTGCTGGGGTTGCCCAGTGCATCCAGTTGTCTCGGCGACCTTCCTCCTTGAAGTCCTACGACCGTCATTGGACGACCTTCTCCTCCTGGTGTCTTGGGTAGGGTCTCTCTTCTTCCTCCTGCGAGGCTGTGAGGGTGCTGGACTTCTTGCGGGATGGGTTCGTCCTGGGACTCGCTGTCTCTTCGCTCCGTGCGCTTTGGGCTGCCGTTCTTTCTTTTCGGGGTTCCTCTGTGTCTTCTGTCTCCCCGTTAGTGGCTCGCCTTTTGCGGGGTTTCTTGATTCAGCGACCTGTCTCTCACTCTCCTGTGCCGGCCTGGGGTCTTACCCTGGTTCTCCAGGCCTTGACGGGCCACCTTTCGAGCCTTTGGTTTCGGTGGACCTTACGTTCCTTTCTGCTAAGGTTCTTTTCCTGGTGGCCATTGCTTCTGGGCGGAGGTTTGGTGTGCTTGGTGCTTTGATAACTTCGCCCCCCTTTTTGCGTTTCTACGCTGCCGAGGTCATTCTCCGTCCCAGTCAAATTTTTCTGCCCAGGTTTTTGTCCTCTTTTCCCTGTCGGGGGTTTTTGTTCTCCCTGTTTTTCTTCCGGACCCTGCCTCCCCGGAGGTGTTGGTCCTCTGTTCTTTGGATGTGCTGAGGGCTCTCCGCATCTCTTTGGATCGGACCAGTGGTTTCCGGAAGGTTGATTCCTTGTTTGTCACCTGCGGCCTCTCTGGGAGGGGTCTTCATCCTACCTTGTCTACCTTGACTCGTTGGGTCAAGGGTGCTGTTGTTTCGGCCTACGAGTCCGCCCGCTGTCCTCTCCCTTCTTCGGTTCGGGGTCGGTCTACCAGGGGTGTCTCCTCCTCCTGGGCCATGTTCAATGGGGCCTCCTTGGGGGACATTTGTATTGCTGCCACATGGGCTTCTCCCCATCCTTTTGTTTCCCGTTATCGCCTTCGGTTGGGGATGGCGGGCTCGCCTGCCTTTGGCACCCATGTTTTGTCTGCTGTACATGGTTTATGTTTTGTACTGCTTTGTGTTGATTAAGTGGACCTGCTTTTCGCATTTCTGGTCTGTTTTCTTACAATCACCGTGTGCTTGGGTATGGGCTCACTGTTAAGGAATGGGACGGGAAGACAGGACGAGGAGGTAATGCCCGGTTACTCACCGGTAATATTCATTACTCCGAGTCCTGGTCTTCCCGTCCCATTCCTGAGCCCTTCCCTCCCTCCCTGAGTTTTGTGTTTGGTGATTGTTTCCTTTCTGGGTTTTCTTTGGTATTCTCAGGATGTTCTGTGACGCACTTCCCCCTTTTATCCTCACCTGATGGTGGCGCCATGTTGGGGGAAGTGCGAAAAGCTCTGCTAGGTAGTAGGTTTCTGTGGAGCAGACTAGCTGCTCACTGTTAAGGAATGGGACGGGAAGACCAGGACTCGGAGTAATGAATATTACCGGTGAGTAACCGGGCATTATATACAACATTCCAAATGATGCTACCCTGGAAGTTGTTGATAGGATCTTATGATTCGGTGAATGGCACTCTCTTACACCTATTGATTTCATTTTGGAATGCACCACTTTAGCATTCAAGGAGAAATTTTGCAAATGTGAAGAAACTCTATACCTACAGATCCAGGGAAGTTCAATGAGGAGTATTTTCGCCCCTAGTCAGGTCTGTAGAAATATTTACTATTTTGAAAAGACATGGATATTGGGAGACTCTAATCCCTATAAAGATAACATCCAATTATGTTGTTGATTTATCAATGATATACTAGTAATATGGAAGGGTGAGAAATCCCAATCAAATGTATTTTGCAACTGGATTAACACACTGAGTCCCTTTCTAAGATTCACGCAAACATATGCGGATCAAGAACTATATTTTGTGGACCTTTTCATCTCTATCAAATAAGGGGTCATGGAAACAAAGACATTCAATGAAAGAACAGATTGAAAAAGTCTGCTTCTGTTTAGCAGTCATCCTCCCCAGGCACTGACATCCAATTAACCGTTTGGTCAGTTTTTAAGGATCCAGAGAAACTGTAGTCAACTAACATATTATAATAAACAAGCAAATCGAACTCACCACTAAATTATGTCAAAGGACCTACCCTACCATCCAGAGAGTTAGGAAGAGAGCGGGGAATAATAATAGGGAATCTCTACTAGAACTAAAAAATGCAGTGGATCCTCCAAAATTGACGTGTGTAACTACATTTACCCCACAATCAAATGAGATTAAGAAAATTATTAACAGAAAATGGAACATTCTAAATACGGGAGGTCTACAATTGATGAAACCTCTATTCTCGTTCAAACGGTCATCAAACTTGAGGGACCTTCTGGTATATACGAGACTGAGGAGACCACAGACAGAGAACAGTATAACCCGAAGTTGTGGGATACCACCAGTTGAGTAACACTATCTATTCGGTCACTGTAATGTATGTGGTTTAACTTTATGTACTAAGGAACTAGATATAGGTCCGGATATCAAATGGAGTTTACACAAAAATACTAACTGTAACACAAAAACCTGTGTCTATATGATTGCGTGCCTTTGTGGGTTACAGTATACAGGCATGACCACAAGACCTGAGCGCACACGCATAAATGAACACAGGAGCACCATTAGGTGCCAAAGAATTGCAACAAAATTGTCAACCCATTTCATTGAAAAAGTACATGGTCCCAACTACTTGAGGCGGATGATACTTGAGACAGTAGCAGAAATCTGGGATGCTCAGAGACTCCTTTTACAAAAAGAGCAGAGTTGAGTATTTAGACTGGAAACACACATAAACATATTCTATGATGATATTCCTTGGTCTCTGTAACAGCACGTGTAAGTTCCAGGGACAAGGGGAGAGGACTCGTCTGAATATTGGGGGTCTTTATAGCCAATAGTAAGAGTGAAAACTCTAGTATAGAAGATTCAGTTAAACTACAATAAAAAATATACAAATCTGTTGATGATCCAACTATTGAAACTCTTCTCTCATCAGAGTTTATATTCCCACAAATATCAAACATATTTCATATGGTCCGGGAATATTATTAGTCCTAATGGCATATGCTCAATTCAGGATTTCCCCCCCTTTTTTTTTTAGAATGTATCAAGATATCTCCCCAAAAAAAATTCTTCAACTGCAGTAGTTCTCCATTTCTTCATAAGGAGGAAATAATTATTGTAAAATCCACCTACTTTTAATTCCCTTGGAGATAAGCTGCCAAACTCAACTCAGAACTTCCAACTTCCAGAAAGGAATGCAAGACGTCGCAGTCTGGATGACCAACAGCTGCCTGAAGCTCAACGCCGAGAAGACAGAAGTCCTCGTCCTCGGTACCACCCCTTCTGCATGGGACAGCACCTGGTGGCCGACCGCCCTCGGAAGCCCACCTACCCCCTCAGACCACGCCAAGAACCTCGGCATCGTACTCGACTCATCACTCACCATGAACCGACAGGTCAACGCTGTCACCTCCAGCTGCTTCAACACCCTCCGCATCCTCCGCAAGACCTTCAAGTGGATCCCCCTGAGTCAAGGAAGATAGTCACCCACGCACTCATCACCAGCAGACTGGACTATGGAAACGCACTCTACGCCGGCATCAACAAGTCCCTACTCCGCAAACTCCAGACAATACAGAACACCGCCGCCAGACTCGTCCTCGCCATCCCCCGACACGAACACATCAGCCAACACCTACGAAGTCTCCAGTGGCACCCCGTGGAGAAAAGAGTCACTTTCAAAATCCTCACTCATGCCTACAAATGCCTACACAACAATGGACCCAAATACCTCAACGACAGAATCAACTTCCACGTACCCAAAAGAAACCTCCGATCTTCCAACCTCGCACTGGCCAAAACCCCGTGCATCCACAGAGCCAGAGCAGCCGGAAGATCCTTCTTTCACATTGCAGCCAAGACCTGGAATGAGTTACCGGCAGACATCAGACGCGCCCCCTCTCCTGGACACCTTCAGGAAGACCCTCAAGACCTGGCTCTTCGGCTAAACAGATCTGCGGACCCCCCCTCTCAGCGCCTTGAGACCCTCACGGGTGAGTAGCACGCTTACAATTCCCTGATTGATTGATTGATAAGCGACCAGTAATATATTATGAGCATATATCATACTTGAGAAATCTAGAGTTCCACAGTGGACTCATCCCTACCAATATGGTGCCCGATGACGCTCTATGATCTTTTCAGCACAGACGTCCTAATCAAGTATGCGACGCATGATGTGAAGACACGCATGAAGGGGGCAGTCGGGGGGCTAAATACCAAAATGCCAGGAGGTTTCTTCATGTTGGGACAGTGGATACAGGTAGGCAAAAAGCAGAGGACTATCAAAAGATCAAGTAAGTGTCCCTGACCGTGCCGGGGATGAGGACAGGGGTCTAAATACTCTTTGTGACTATGTCCTCCCCAAAAATATGCCTATATCTCTCTAAATGACCAACGGGTAGTCGAAGCTCCTGCCATTCCCAAGGGGCCATTTTACTTAATGATTAAGGTGAGAATACCTCACATTGATACAAACTTATCAGTCAGGTTTGGTTTATTCTAATGTAAATATGAGCTGAATGCACACAAAAACTCTTTCACATGATTTTGATATTGCATGATGTATGATACTTCCACAAATACAATGAATTAATTCACCTGGCATGTGGCAACAACTTGAGAATGGGGTGACAGGGACTAGCGATTCCAAAGTTTGCGATATGCATGAAACACCAGCCAAGCAGTTTTCCATATATATTTGTATTGTTTCTTTTGCATATTGGTATTTGTCTGTTTTAATTTTTAGGTCGTCAAAGCAGGGCAAAAACAAATACATCCATACTCGGGGTGTACGTTTTTACATATTAATTGCTCGCACAGAAGGGAGGGCAATTTCACTCTCAGACATCCAGGTGCCTACTTGGGTAGATTAGGTTGTAAGCAGGTCCTGAAGAAATGCCATTGATCCGCTTAGGGACAGATTAGGCGTTGAAAAAAAGGAAAGAAAAAAGGAAAAAAAAACAGAGCAGCACCGGTATTATGTATATAGTTATATTGAGTTTTCGAACTAAAAATCGTCATGTTGTGAAAGTTTGTGTTTCTATTTTTTCCTGTTATGTGTGTGTATGAGAGAGACATAGGTTTAAAATGTTTGGTTCACACTGCCATTGATCCGCTTAGGGACAGATTAGGCGTTAAATATGTTGACCATTATTATAATGATCGAGGAACCATAATTGTTCCTGTAGACCAACTTTGTGGTTTAAATTTTTGTCAGAGACCCCAAGAATAAATTTAGGATATAGGAGATCTCTAGTCCAATTTAACAGTACAATACCAATCTACATTTGTTTTAAGATTCATAGTTCACCTAGACTGATATTCCTGGCCTAGAGGCAATACTAAACGATTTCCGGCAAAGTGCCCCCTTGAGGGGTCTATTGGGCATTGCAGCACCTGCCCAACGAGGAGCACAACCCGATGATGAAGCATGCCACCATTGGTGAGTGAGGGCTTGTGTTCTTAATAGGAGCTGCCTTTGATGACCAGATCGGGTCCAGTGCCATAATATAGGCTGGTTTCCTGTCTTTGCTACAGAACGTCATGCTTTTTTGTTTGATTTAGTTGATAAAGGCAGGAGGTGTGCTGGACCAAAATCCCTCTGTACCCCTCGAGGATTTTTAGATGAGGTTAAATGGTGCCACCAGGATTTAGTAGCTTTCGCTAAGTAAGGGTGTTAGAGGACACTTGCAAGATGAACAGCCTAATGCACACTGATCGTGGGATGGTGTATCTGTAATATTGCAGCAAAGTGTTAAGTTGTTTTGTGATTATGATGACATACCCAGTAAAGTATGTATATGTTCTCTATTTCCTCCCTTAGCACATGTATATAGGCTTCTGACCACTAATTGTGAGGTGTAGAATTATCATAGATTCCTTTTTAGATCTATCTACAGACAGCTTTAGCTCTGAGACAAAATCCATGTTATGAACACTAAAAACATGCACAGAAGTTGTGCTGGGTCATCCCCTTTCAGCCATTGGTATGTTTTTCTCATCCCCTTTAAGCTATTGCTTGAAGAAAATAAAGTATTATTGAAATAATTGTGATGCTTTATTCTGCTGATTTTAGATCAAAAGTGATTATGCACTCAAATGTGTTTGTTCACCAAAATGTGATTTTTGCTCCTGAATGTGTTTTCCACCTGAAATAGTCTCCACACTCCGGTTGACATTGCATGAAAATCAATTTGGCACCTAAATGTTTTTTCCTCCTAAATATGTATCTTCAGCTAAAAGCCATGCCATACTCCTGCTGATGTTGCACATTAATGTAATTTTGTGCTTCAAAGTGATTTTGCACCCAAATGTGATGTTTTCTTCTAAAAAGCTTTCCACATTTCTGCTGATGTTGCACTGAGGGCAAATTTTCTTCTAAATGTGACTTTTGCTCCATCTGTTTTCACAGTTGTGTTAAAATTGCAGCTAGGATTACTTTGCTCCTGCATGTGTTTTACTACTAAATGTAATTTGTGCTTCTAAAATAGTTTCTCCACTCCTGTTGATGTTCATCACCTGTAATTTTGCACCTAAATGTGATTTTGCTCCTAAATGTAATATCACAATCCTGCTTACTGTTCACCAAAGGTATTTCTACACATAGATGTGACTTGTGCTTCTAGAGGATTTCCACTCTTATGCTTATGTTGCACAAAGGGATGTTGTGTACCACAATGTGCTACCAACCAAATGTGATGTCATACTGATGCTCATCTTTTACAGCGTATGTGACCTCTTACCACATTATCTGAATATATTGCGTGACACCATAGGGCTTCATATCTAAACTGTCCCATACTGAACCTGCTTCTCCAGCTCAATAACCTATAAATGTTTTTCACAAGATCTTATTGTAGCCACCAAACCAAAATAGCCATTGTCAAAGCCAATAGGTCTGGCACTTGCCGTCAGCCTTTTGGCTTTGGCAATTCTTGTTTTGTTCCGTCATGCTTTTTGCAAAACTTTATTTTTGGGAAAGCTGTCAGGCCCTTATCAATCTAAAAAAATAAAACATCGGATGAAGGCAAAAATATTTTTTGGTTCTGCAAAAAGCACACATTACCATATTGACCCTGGCACCGAAAATATCTACTTTGTGTGTGGATGTACTCCTTGTGAGAGTGCAGCACGCCATAACTGTCAGTGAAGTCAGCCAGTGGGGGAAGTGAGCTGACCCATATCCTCATGATGCATGCTGAAGTGAGTGGAAAAAAATGTGAGTTACACAACGGACTAACGGATGACGTCTGGATGAAAATCCCTCTATTTTTCACAAAAATGTAGTAAAATGAAAAGGTCATGGCTTACACCAGACCTAAAAAAAAAAAAAAGCCAATCAGTCTGGTGTTGGCTGCTAGCCACTTGCCTTTGCAAATGTTTCTTTTGTAATGTTTTGTAAATATTTGGTAAATAGATAAAGAGGGTTGAAAAAATAAACAATCAGGCTTGCAAAGACACATTGGGCTGTAGAGATAGTGTTGCATAGCTCGCTAGCTTGACACACAGACAAGTGGATAGATGGTTGCAAATACAGAGACAGTTTCATAGCTTGATAGAGAAGGTTGCCTAGATAGAGAAGGTTGCCTAGATAGAGAAGGTTGCCTAGATAGAGAAGGTTGCCTAGATAGAGATGGGTGCCTAGATAGAGATGGGTGCCTAGATAGATAGATAGAAAGCCTGATAGCTATGTAGATAGATAGGCTGATAGAGAGACAGAGAGACAGACAGACTGGCAGGTAGAGAGATAGACATGTGTAATTAGGTAGACAGAAAGGGATAGATAAATAGATAGATAGATAGATAGATAGATAGCTAGATAGCTAGCTAGATAGCTAGATAGCTAGAAAGCCTGATAGCTATGTAGATAGATAGGCTGATAGAGAGACAGAGAGGTAGACAGACAGACTGACAGGTAGAGAGATAGACATGTGTAATTAGGTAGACAGAAAGGGATAGATAGATAGACAGATAGATAGACAGACAGATGTATATATATATGCTGCCATCTGTTCCGGTGCACCTGAGCAAGGGGAGTGCTGGCACTACAGGAGTAAGCGTTCCGTTAAAATCTGCTTTCTCTGGTCACCTCCACAACGGAACCAGACGCAAGCACACTGAGGCAATTCCGTGATTTATTCCAATCAAGAAATTGGAATAAATGGCACAACTCTGATTGGTAATATAATAGTAAAATGTCTACATAAGCACAAAATACAAAAGCACTGAACGTAAAGTAGAAAGCCAGAGAAGCACGGTATACAGGCTAAATTGGTTTACAAGTATAACTGTAGTCCTCAATTAAAATACACACCAGCTTGACATGCAGGAGTGCATTTATACATGTACTTCTTTGCGTACATTGTAAAAAGGGAATAACTTTACAAAGAACAGTATTAAATGGGCACAATCTGGTATGCTGTGAAATAGCAGCAGCCAGATAAACAGTGGTCACTCCAAAAGGAATTTACAACAGCATTAGCAGGAGACAGGAACTGATAAAGTTTTAATGTGCTCTGTGCTCACATCAGAAGCACCCTGCTATCACATCAGGCTCTAAACACAAAGGCAGCACCTAAAGTAAAACAGAAACCCTGGCACTGAAGGGAACTACCTTGTGAGCAGATGTACTCCTTGCAAAAGAGCAAAATGCAGTCACTCAAAGTGAAGTTAGCTATTAGATGAAGTAGGCTGACTCATTGCCCCAAGCTGGGTCCTCTAGTGGGTGGAAGTAAAATGTGAATGACACAACTACGGACCAATGGATGAGGAGAGCTGGCTGAAGTTCCTTTGGGGAAGTATATAATACATATAATTCTAGTAAAATCTAAATTTCTTGGCTAACGTCAGACCTAAAAAGCCAGTTCTGACAGTGTGGTAATTTTATCTAACCAGCAGAATTTTTCGTCTCATCCACACACCAAAAATATTCCTAAGTCCTAAAACCCTGATACTGTAACTACATCCAGCAGAAATTGATTGTAACCAGTCAACTGGCATTTTCACCATAACCTGAATTTGATTTCTACCCCGATTTGTCTGCTTAATTGTAAATGAAGAGCTGGTAAGATGAATGGGTGGTTTAATATCCTTTACTTCAGAGCATTATGAGTCGCCTGCAGATTTTTCATCCTAACATATTGACTAGTCTGCTTAAGGTGGATGGAAAATATGCAAATAATGTAGGGTAGTATAATATGCCCCTGTGAGGACCGTTGAAATGACATCCTGCTCAGGCCTAGATGTATCTGATCTGACAGAGAAAGTATAAGGGGCAATAGTCATGCTACTGTAGAACACGAGTACTGTATTAATATTGTTTGCTCTGAAATATTTGTCCCAAAACGCCCCTCCTTTCTCGCTTGTCTTTTGCATTCATTTGTAACGGTGGTCCTGTCCCAACGTAAAGAATGCGTCGGCGTCAACGTCTACGTCTCATCAGACAGGGAGGTATGCAAGCCTACCTGTGCTTTTATGTGCATACCATCGCATATCTCCGTTATGCCCCTTAACATTTCTACCAAAAACGGGAAGCAGTTTTTCCCCCCACTCTGTGAGTAATTGCCTGCACAGCAGTGACAGATGTGCAATATCGCAGCTTCTTCGGGAAAAAATTAACAGTTTGTCCAGCATGTCAGCTTGCTCTTTTTAGTGCTTCGGAGGTCCTGCCCCCATTATGGATGATTTAGAAATTGAGGCGAGCAAAGACCAGCTGCCTGCACTGAAAGCCTTCGTTAGTAGGCCTCATCTGCATTCCGGCATTCGCGTCCGTCTGGAGATTGGTGGGGCCCCTCTGGCCACGAGATGAGAAGGAACTGACAACGCCTTGATTTGTTGAGGGAGAGAATAAATGGGTTTTTCAGGCGATGAGGAAATATCGCCATTACCGGCCAATTTACGGCATTTTATCTGTTCTTCAAACATGTCACTTGTGTTATTGTGGCATGGTAATTACATAGTGGAATGGAAAGAAAACAAATTCCGGTTACATATTCAGATGGCTTGCAAAATCATCTAATCCCGATAAATGCCCATTTGTGATACACATGGATGAAAGGCTCATTTTAATTTTGAATAGCTAGCACAACCATAAATAGGATATAGGATTAAATCCCTCCGAATCCGATTACCTAAAAGCAAATCATATTTTTTTCTTCTCTCTTTCATAACCTCGGGATTAGGAACAGCTATAAATAAACAGTCACAATTTTTTTCTAGTGTACTCGTGTTGCTATCGGGCAGGCGTTTCCTTATCAAATATTGAAAGTTTGAATAGAACGGAGGAAAGACAGACTCTCAAAACATAAGACTACTTAAAATTTGTTTAGAATTGGAATAAGTGTAAACATTGTGCATGCCACAAAAGACACTAATGCTAAAAAATAATGTGAACCAATGCCAATAAAAGCTACAAATAAAACGCGTGAATGATATATCGTTGGAATACAAAAAATGCTGCGCAGTCAAACTGTCTTGTCTAAATAAGCTAATTTAAATGTATGTGTGATTTCACAAATTAAAAGGAAAAATTTTTTTTTTTTTTTGCTTCTGGCTACTGGGCAGTCGAGTGTAAAACGACTAATCTCGCTGGCCTCTGCAGATCAATTCTCCTTCCGGTTCATTCTCCCGGCCTTCTGCTGGTACCACGGACAGAAGGAGGAGGCCTTCCGGGAGCTCTGGGGGTGTTCTCCTTCCTGTCTGTGAGCCGCCTCTCTGCACAAAGCAGCAGTGAAACCATGAGGGGACCAGCTTCCTTAACTCCAGCAGGTGTCCATGCAGGCAGATGGAATCTGCTGCAAGTCCTCGTGACAAGAACCTTGTATAAAACACAGACTGTAAAAATGTCACTAAATTGTCACATGTAGTCCATGCTGTTTTCTCCCTCGTGCCATATTTGTTCAATTCTTAGTATTTTGGACTGAATACGTTTTAATCAGAATGTCCGGCGTGCTCTGTTTCCCAATTATGAAATCTTTTTTTGCAGATCATGCTATGTCAAAGATAACAATGTTGATTCCTTTATTCAGAAATTTGGCGGACAGGCGTGTTTCCGTTTGTTAAGTATCTGTATAATAAGAAAGGCAAGTTAATGCCTCAAAACTAATGCAAGACTTTTAATAAAGGGCTACAAACTGGTAACAATTTTTTGTTTTCATACAGTTCATCATTTGCACATCTTCCGTTTCTAACTGCTGTGAATAACATTTGGTAACGGCACCCAATTTAATTGTACTTGATTTGCTGACCCTGGACAACTGAAAGGCTGATTTAAGCACGCCAGGACCAGCGGCGTAGTTTGGTCAATAAGGAAGGGGGGGGGGGGAGGCGGGGGGAGCTGAGGGGTCTGAACTTCAGATTTCTCAGCAATCACGCTAGGATATCATGGTAAAATACAGTATATGAAAAGCAGGGAGGAGGGGTGGGGTGGGGGGCTTAGGTGGGTATAATGTGTATTGTTAGGAGTACTTAAAACACAACATTTATGAAATGAACCAATATTTTCTAAGACCTTCGAAACAGAAACGAGAGCGAGTGTGTTTTTGTCTGTGTGTATGTAAAAGTTATAGGTGAACTATGACAGACACCTCAGCAAGCACTTGTACCCAACTATTTAATTGCAAATGACTTCATATGCAAACTTCTACCTCTAAATCACTACTTTTAGCTTCTCTACATTATATATGCGCTATCATTATATGGCCTCAAGATGGACTTTGCCTGTAGGGCTCGAGCATCATTAGAGGTGCAGTAGTAGTATGCAAGCGCTCAAAGTGAAATGATATGAGGACATTCCAACATGGGTGAGGTCTGGAGACATACTGAGCTGCTTAGAAATTCAGCCTCATACGGATGCCTGTACTTCAATACCTATTGAATGGAGGTATATGATGTGGGTAGGTCACAGGCTCTGCCACTCATAGAACTCAGCAACTGGCAGTGCAAAGGCACTACCAAAGCAAGAACCAGCTTTACACAATTAGATGGCTGCTATGGGTGTACATCTTTGTTTCTTTAAGGCGATATGCAAAGAGAGAATTAAAACATATAAAAAGCCCTGATGAAGTAAAAGAAGTTGTGGAGTGGAGGAAATTGAGGTTTCCAATACTAAGAAGCACTGGCAAAGCCAATAGGTATGGCATTGACTGCCAACTTTCTGGCAATTCTTGTTGAGGTTTGTCGTAGTTTTTGCAAAACTTTATTGTTTAAAAATGTGCCAGACCCTCATAAATCTAATAAAAAATTATTTGCTAAATGCAAATAAGTTTTTTTGTTCTAAAATAATTAAAACACATATTACCATAGTACTCTGTGGGACTGAAGGGGACCTGCTTTGTGAGTGGATGTGTTCCTTGTGAAGTCAGCCAATGGCTAAAGTGGGCCAATGGATTGCCCCTTAATGCATGCTGGAGTGGGTGAAAGGAAAAGGTGAATGACACAATCGCAGACTAATGGATAAAATCTGGCTGAAACCCATATAAGTAGCTATGAAAAAAAGAAAAAAGAAAGCCAGGGTAGAAGGCAAGAAAAAAAGGAAAGAGAAAAAGGAAGGGAAGAAAGACAAATGGAAAAAAGACAAGAATCAAAGAAGACAAGAATGGAAGCTGGCAAGAAAGAAGGAAAGAAAGAAAGAATGAATGGAAGAAAGACAGAATGAAGGAAAGAAAGAAAAAGAAAGAAAGAAAAAAGTAAAAGAGAATAACTTAATACAAACCAGTTTCAAATGGGCACAATCTTGTATGCTGCGAAATAGCAGCATTCAGAAAAGCAAAACGCTCCAAAAGGAATTTACAACAGCAGTGGCAGGAGATGGGATCTGATAAAGATGGAATGTGCCCTGTGTTTACATCAGAAGCATCCTGCTATCACTTCAGGCTCTAAACACAAAGGCAGCACTAAAGTAATTATCAAGTAAAAACAAAAACACTGGCATTGAAGGGAACAAGCTTGCATGCAGATGTGCTTCTTGTTAGAGAGCAAACTGCAGTTAGTCAAAGTGAAGTTAACCAGTGACTTAAGTAGGCTGATTCACTGCCCTATGCTGTATACTGAAGTGGGCGTAAGTAAAATGTGCATGACACAACAACAGACCAATAGATGAAGTGAGGTGAAAGCCCCTATATGTAAGTATATTATACATATTTTAGTACAATCAATAGATCTTGGCTAACTCCTAAGAAAACCTAAAAAGTGAGGTGATGCTTGATGGTCTAGAAGAATTGTATATCTGTAATATATATGTTACAGTACATGCAACCATATATTGACTCCCTTATAAGGAGCTACCACTCAGTGCGGATCTTCCGCTATGGTGGAGGAGCGTCACCCCCCTGCCAGCACCCTCCAAAACATGAAAAATAAAACGATAATAAAACGGATTTAAAACCTATTTTATTACCGTTTTATTTTCCTAGTGCTGAGTCTTGGGGGCGGGGCCACAGTGACGACAGGCACTGAGGGGAGTGGTATGTGCACTCCCTTCACTGCTCATGACGGTTTGACCGGCCGTGTCAGGCTGGCCAAACCATCATGCGCAGTGAAAGCTCTCTCCAACCCAGCAAAGCAGCTGGGTTGGAGAGAGTAGGCACAGACTCCCAGTCTGTCCTGGAGCGCAAATCGAGGGCACTCAGGCCAATCTTGAAGCTGCTCTCACATCTTGAAGCTGCTCTCATGCATGAGAGCAGCTTCAGAATTGGCTGCAGGGCAGGCTGGGAACCTGTGCCTTCGGAATAGGAGTGGAGCAGACGAGCGTGACGCGATGGTGGAGGGCAGCAGGTAAGTACTTTTTTATTTTTTACATTTGTCTCCCTCGTCCCCCTTTCCAGCCCCCCGACCCCTCCGTCCGCCTCTTTTCCCTGACACGAGCCACGCCTGCTACCACTACATGGACCCTACAAACTGGCCACACTATTGCATACCACTACTTTTTCTACCATTACAACTGTATTGTATTATTATGTAATAACAGGCATTTGCAAAGCCAAAAAGTCTTGCCTTTAAAAGGCGAATGCCAACCTAATCCTATTAAGGAAGAAGAGAATGTAGGTTACTATAACACACATTCAAGCAGGTCCACATGGAAACAAAGTGCTTGTGGAAGAAGAATCTACAGTGTAGCAAATCAAAGAGAGAAGCAGAACACTCAGGCAAGCAATGCAACAGAAGGGCAGAGGATCGAGAAAGCAATGCACAATAGTAAGAAATTAGATTACTATTTTTAGTGGGTAACTGCCCATTTCAAGCAACAATCACAACCCATGTCAGGGTGCACCCTCCAAGTCACTAAATTAACCTAAGCTCGACCCCTGGTAGTTATGGCACAGAGCTGACAGGTTTAACTTAGGGGAATGAGTAAAGTATTTATGCTGTACCAATACAGTATTACAGTCAAAATTCAAAACATCAAAAATCCCAAACCGAATTAGAAAAGTAAAATTTTAATAAACCAAATGACACCAAAATAGCAAAAAAATCCAATAAGGGGAACCAGAGCTATGAATTTATAAACTTGTAGGTAGAAGTGGTGCAAAAATGCACAAATCGCCAATGTTAGTCAATGGTCACAGTAGACCGGAACCTAGGTGCAATTTTAGGCTGACTGCGATGAAGGCGGGTGGAATACACGAACCAGGGTTGTCCTGGTCAAAGATTTGACCTTCTGACTTAGGGCCTAATTACGACTACGGCGGTCCTTCGGCCCGCCGTAGTCACCGTGGCAGTCCTTCGGCCCGCCGTAGTCACCGTGGCAGTCCGTGAACCCCCAGACTGACAGTCCATCTGCCGTAGTATAAGTTCAGTGATTGGACCACCACTAGATCTGCAACCACCGGGGCTCCCTGATCCCGTGGCGGTGGCGCAGTAGTCTGAGGCAGCAATATGATGGCGGTGCTACTTCAACACCTCTGAGCATATTACGAGTTGCGTCACCGAGACCCTATCCACTGCAGTGAGCCCGCCATGGAAAGGTTGGCGGTGAGGCAACTCAGGGGGACCTGTTGCCTCTGTGCATGGGGATGCATGCCCTGTATTTCTGCTCCCCCAGTTCCTGAACAGGAAGAAATGCACGAAATTGTGCTTTTCTTCCTGTGCAGGAATGTGCTTCGGCGGTCCCACATTGCTGCCTTTCTATGGCTCTCCTTTGAGCCTTAGAAAAGAACTCCAGTGGGACCACCGCAGCACACACCACCTGCCAGGATTACATTCGTAATCCAGCGGGCAATCTGACTTCAAGTTTGGAGGTCTTCATGCGGGGCGTTGGCGTGGCAGCCCGCAGGAATACCGCCAAACTCGTAATCAGGCCCTTAGGGCCAGATGTACGACCGTTTATGCATGCGCATACGGGTTTGCGAACCCGTTTGCACATGCAAAAACAGCAGGGACCGCTACCTGCCCTTAAAAAATGAAACGAAAATGTTTCATTTTTTTCTTTTTTAAATGCATCCCGTTTTCCTTTAACTGCTTTATTTAAAAGCAGTCCCAGACATGGTGGTCTGCTGAGTCCAGCAGGCCACCATACCTGGGAGGGCCTGCCATTCCCAATGGGGTCGCAAATTGTGGGAGGCTCATTAATATTCATGAGCCTCTCAATTTGCGACCCCATTGGGAATCGTAAACAGTGTGATACACACTGTTGTACATCCAAAATAGCGCCTCGCAAATTGCGAGTCGCAAAGAACTCGCAATTTGCGAGGCGCTATTTTGCGCATCATACATCTGGCCCCTAGTCTTTTATGTCCCAATCCACCACAGGAGTACACTTCTAAAGCCTCCCAGGACCTCAGGGGAGGCACTTGGAGACTCAAATGGTGTCAGGTAGACGCCAACAGCTGGATCCAGTCCCGGTCCATTTGCTGCTGGTTACTTCTGGGAAATGGTTGTTCTCTCCATGTAGCCAAACAGGAGGTCATCCAACTGACCCTTGGAGACCTCTTCTTTGTTCTGATTAGAAGAGGAAGCAGGTCCTTTCCTTCAGGGCTCCTCTAGGGTCACAGACCACAGGTCTGGTCCTCTTCTGATGTTCTGCAGGTCCAGTAAGTGTTCTGAAGTGGGTATCTGGAGATGCCTGGCATGAGCAAAGAGGTGAGGGGGTGACTTCTGGCCCTTCCCTAACTAATGGGATAAAAGTTCCCAGACTCTGACATACCTACATTTGCATTATTTTCTGTTAGCTTTACTGCAAACAGGCCCAAAATGCAATGTGTAAACAAACAACATTTGTTCTGTGGGATTCTTCTTATATAATTAACCCGTTTACCGCGGCGATAATTTTGCCGCAGTGCGGGGCGTTCCATTATGTGGGCGGGGCCGCGTCCACCAACGGGCGTGCGCAGCACTACCGAGGTAGTGCTCGCGACGGCCGTTGGCCGACGGGCGCACTTAAGGGGTTAATATCGCTCTCTTGGTATATGAAATATATTGCTCCATTTATTCTCAAACATATGTATGAAATGAATACCAACAGAATCAATTTAAGTGCAGATGGATCAGTGCTCAAAAGTGCAGTGAAGTGCAATATTTACAATGATACATATATCCAATGTCTTAGAAATGTAGTAACCAAAGCACAGTCCAAAATATATCTACACGTTACTGTCTGCAATTTAATTGAACAACAGACAATCCCCTCTAAAATTGTCGATGTTTTGACCCTCCAATCACTTTACAAGGGTCTCCTCAGGACAAAACATGCCGTCTGGCACTTCACCTACCTGGGCAGAAATATATGCAATGTGTCACGTTATTTTCAAGATAGCAAAAGTCTTTGGCTACACCAAACTCGGGGTCTAAGAGGGTGTGTGTGTGTGTGTGTGTGTTTTGATTGTACTATGGAAATACCAGTGTCCTCCCACATATAACACTCAAATCCTTTCTGAGGCAGGGAGTGTAGCCACAACAAACCCAAACACAGAGGTGTGATAGTGCAAAAGCAACAAGACAGTGGATGCACAAAAATTGTCTTGGCATCCTGTTCTCTCCCTTTCAAGTGTGCTCCAAGCATTACATGTGGCTTAACAGACCTGTCAAGCTGGATGTGACACTGTGCTGTAATCTAGGAGGCCCAAAGACCCCACCCTTCATAATCTGTATAGGTGGTAGGAGTCAGCTCGGCCCTTTCAGGTCAGCCTGTTATTCCTCCCGGTCGGCATGTCCCACTTTTTTCTCTGCTATTGAAGATGAACACAGGCTTAAGGCTGACAGAGGATTATGCTAATTAGCCTTCTGACCATTCCGGCAGGTAAAGAGTAACTTTGTAAAAGTCACCCTTCCTTAATATTTAAAAAAAATCAGATCTCACCATTGAATTGAAGTTTTAAAAACTGTTAAAATAGTAATGTCATTATCTTCCTACCTGGTCCCTTTCTCACAATACAGTATTGGTCTAATATTATTTGCCAGTATTTCACTTGGTGCAAGCCAGCCTTTCTACAGTGAAAATAGCTATTGAGAACTAGCCACTCCCTTAAACTAAACTCAGACATAACAGAGGTCCTTTTCTTTTGACCTAGTGGTCCTCCCCCTCCTACCCTTTGGTGGCCTGAGGAACTTAATCCCCCTCCAGCTCCCGTCTCCTTTGCTAGGAATCCAGGAATAGTGTTTGACTCTAACCTGTCTTTTTCTGCTCAAACAAGTCTCGTCAGTATGTTTTGCTAAACTCAAATCTTTAAATAAACTGCTGCAGTTGGTCCCAGAGACCACTTGAAAAACGGTGATTCATACCTTGGTAGCCTACCGTTTAGACTATGCTAATAGTGTCTATTTGGGCCTTCCTGCTTTCTTAATTTGAATACCATGCACCTGCCTTGTGGGTAACAAGGTCTGCACAGGGGTGACTTAGTAGTTAAAAGGAAGCTTTTTTCTTGTTAAACCTTTGACAGGTCGCAGAGCATGTTTACACTGTTACAATCAGGCTACAATGTTAGGCCTGAAGTAAGTCATTTTTGCACTGCTACTATGGTGGATTGCACAATAGGTGCTGCAGTCCATTAGTGGCATTTAACTTCTAGGCCCTCAGTACGTTTTGTACCATATACTAGGGACTTAAAGGCAAGTATGCTGATTCAACCATGTTAAAAGGAGAAGTGCAACACTTTACTGCTGGTTAGCAGGTGTAAAATGCACAGAGTTCTAAAGCCAGCACAATAGGTAGGGCAAAAGTCTAGGGGTACACCACACAAAATATGGTAATTTCCTACAACAATGGAATACAGGGAACAACGGGAAGAAAAAAACACAACGCAAGAGAAGCAGAGCAGCAAGGAAAGCAAAGCACGCAGAGAGGTAGAGCAGTGAGTGAAGCAAAGCACAAGGGTAGGTAGAGCAGCAAGGAGAGCAGAGAATGCAGAGAGGTAGAACACCCACAATCCAAAGCACTGAAGGAAGCACAGTATTTATGAAAGCAGAACACAAAGAGAAGCAGATCACATGGAGTCAGAACAGATTTTGGAGGCAGAGAAAAGGAAAACAAATAGGAAGACCATGCATTTAGAGAAGCAGGGCACCAAGGGTAGCAGTGTGCACAAAGAAGCAGAGATCCCAGAGAGGGAGAGCAGTTGGGGGATGCAGAGCCAACAGGAGTGCAGAGCATCAAGGGAATCAAAGCACAAAGGCAACCTGAGCAGAAAGAGAAGCAGCCCAGCTAGGGCAGGAGAACATCCTGGAAATAAGAGCAAACAACTACTGTCAACTGAAGAGGCAGAACACTCAGAAATAGAGCACACTGAGAAATAACAGCATTGGAGATTATGCAGTAGACCAAACAAAGGGCCAAATGTGGTCTCTCTGCAAATGCCGCACAGTAATCAGTTCACGGATTGCAGGCCAGCTTTTGGAAGAGTTTTAACAAAACTTTACAATTAGATTCCGAAATGGGTAACACTGCCTCTTGGGATCACGAGTGCAGTATCCGAAAACCTAAGCAATTTAGTAGGCATTGCATTTCAGACAGATTTACTGAGTATAGAACAAGATCCCCTGCAAGAAAGCCCAGTTACAAGAACACAAATCCTTCATAAAATTAGACGAGTGTTAAGAGCATCAACATGAAATTCTCAACGGTGTTCAGTCATGAGTAGGCATCGCTGTTAGCCAAAATATTCACCCAAGAACCCAATACATTTTCTCTACTTTGGGCTTTGTCAAATGTTCACTGTCCTAGGTACAGCCCTTATTTAAAGTTATGCAGGGTATAGATTTAGCTGTACCACACGAACGGTGCAATAGACATGCAAGAGCCTGTAAAAATGTATGCAGGCTCCCAAATGTCCAAATCCAAAAGCTGATAGATTGTTTCGCTTTAAATGCTCACGTCCACTGATCAATCCTATGGGCAATTTTTAAGTTGTAAAAGCATCTCTAAAAGTTCCTTTTTATTTGTGATATTTAATCTTTCAAAACTTATAACAGTCAAGTCATAATTGCAAATATCTTGCCTTCCCTACCAATGGGCACGTTTTAGGCCTTCTTCCTCAGGGGTTCATGGGACTGAACCATGTTGTAAGTTTTTTAAATATAAAATATCACAAATGAAAAGGAACTGCTAGAAAAGGTTTTACAACTTACACATAGTTTCCAGTATAGCGTGAACATTTAAAGCTGAACAATATATTAGCTTTTGGATTAACACCCGCTGGCACAGCGAGCCCCTGGATTGAAAAGTAGTCCACATACATGTTTGAGAGCTGTGAAGTTTGGGTGCATTGGACTTTGATTTGAGGCGCCCAAGTATCTCATTTGAAAACCTCTTCGAGGAATAGACAGCACATCATTTGCTTCCTGTGGACCACCTGTCCGCCTAAAGTAAGGTTGTTCAATGTAAATCCAGAATAACTGAGCCATGCCAGACTTTCGGTATAATTGCTGACTAGGTCATTAAGCTACATTTGGATTAATTGTGGGTAAATGTATATTATATGAGGATACCCTGAACATTTGGCAAGGATCCATTCCTACTATATCTAGGCTGGACAAACTTTGTTTTAAGCATCAGTCAGCTAAGTCTCTTTTATCAACTGAAATGATTTATCTCTAAATATTCACAGGAGAAAGAAAACGTTATCCATACTAGTACTTCATATTATATCATAAGTGGATGTTGTTGTCGTACATGAGATGACGGCAGGTGACAGTTGTGTGTAGGTCAGTTTATATTTCATTATGAAGCATCCGTGATGCACACCCTATTGTCTTTCGGCCTTATGTACAAAGCCATTTCGCAATCACCAAAGCTGTGAGTCC
The DNA here is from genome assembly GCA_963921515.1 of Calotriton arnoldi. NCBI lineage: Eukaryota > Metazoa > Chordata > Amphibia > Caudata > Salamandridae > Calotriton > Calotriton arnoldi. The sequence goes on along the minus strand of CAWUFW010000848.1, from coordinate 822,513 downwards.
CATACTCACAAGATTTGCAACTGCAAAACGGCTTTTTGCCATATACTAAATCCATTTTCTAATTTGGTAATGCGTTACTGAATCGTAAAAAGGGTTTATAAACTCATAACGAATCGCTGTTTGGAAGGAGCATACTTAGGGCATCCCTTCCAATTAGGAATTTGTTATGGTATGTATCAATGTTTTGCAACTGAAATCCAGTCACTATACATTGCAGTTTTAGCAACACCTAAAAGGAGGTATTAGCCCATTCTAAAAATGAATTGTTAATGTTAAAAAAAGTTTGTTGGTGGGTAGGCAGTGGTCCATGGGATTTAGTCCTGTCTGCAACTCTGCCTGAAACCACTCACTACACCAACAAAACAATATCCTCCTGTGCCGGTGTCGACTGTAGCAACCCCAACCCAACCATTGTTTGTGGGACCAGAGTCCTTCAATGCACCTGGATGCAGTTTGCTTGAAGTAAGCCAAAGGAAAAGGGAACTGTTAAGAGCAGCTAGAAGAGTGATGCAGCAGTGGGCTGATATCATCGGTACACAGGTACTAGTGGACATTTATCAATGTCAAGACCTCACTGAAGATGATTGGGGCAGTAATTGAGAACTGTTGTATTAAATGTAATAAATATGCACATGACACAGACTGGACAAGAAGGTCTACAAGACTGTTGAGCTTAACTGCTCCCATTTTTCCTTTAACGCACACACTTGGCCTGACACAAACTCCACTAAGACAGTTTCCCTTGCGTGAAATACCTAGATAGGTTGGTGGAGCTTATATATACGTTCCATGGTTAGCTCGTGACCTCCATCACCTTGCCAGGCAGTTTCCAAATATTAGAGAAGACCTAAGGAAATTCACACAGGAGCTACAGTTGGTGATGGACAATTATGGCGGTAAGTGGAATGATGGCGATAGAATAATGATGCTGATTATACTCTCTTGATTTATGGGTCAAGGTAACTGGAACTGCACAGTGGCCTGTGGGTGAGCTGGATAGGGAGGACTCTAGAAATGTCTCTGATACTTACAAGCACAGAAGAGATATGTTGGTAGCCAGATAGGTAAATTGTGCCCTAAAAGACTGATTGGGTAAAAAAACATACATGCATGTAAACAAAAGAAGAAGGATTCAAATTATGATTATGGGACGCCTCTTCAGGCAGCGTTTGAGAGTTATTCTGGCATTGATAATGCTGCCATGACAGCTCAAGCTGCTGCGGTGTCAGCATGCGTGAAATGTTTGCATCCTTCAGAACAATTTCAGACAGTGTGTGTTGGCTGGCAAAGTAAAACACTTCTGAAGATTATAGAGCTTGCAAATTATTGTGCACGAGTAAAAGAAAAAGGAAGCTGAATAAACAGCAAGCTGATGACGCTGCAAAAGCAGAATTTGCAAGCCCAGACACAACCACAGATGGGTGCAATACCTCTGGGCAGAGGACGGGGTTTTGTATTTAATGATAAGCGAAGGTGGCATAGGGTGAGGCACAAGAGGTGGGTTTCTTCCCCCCACCTCAGGGTGGGTGCTACAATTCTGGAGTAGTGAGTCATGATGACAAAATTGCCTCTCAAGGACTGGTCAAAGAGGACGGGCTCATTTCCATCCCCAGCCCTTGGGACATAATCGCGAAGGTAGGACGTTTCGATTGTGGTTTCCCTTGCCCCAGCTGCCTTAACAGTCCCAGGATTTTTATCAACAGTGGGGGTTCTCGCCCTAATAGGACAGCCCGAGTGGAACACAAGACTGCGTGCAGCCCGTGCTACTTTCAATATATCAGAAGGACCCCTGTGTTAAAGCCGTAGTGGGGGGAAAGGAGGTACCTGTTTTAGAGGATACAGGGGCCACAATGTCTATGCTTAAAATATCTCATTTCCCAGACTTTATCACTCTCAGGCAAAATGGTCCAAGCTGTTGGTATTTTTAATGAAGATTTTGTGCATCCTGGGTCACAATCTGTTCCAGTGACAATAGGATCACTAACCGATCAGCATGCCTGTCTGCCTACTTGTACATCTGCTGTTAGTTGCTGTTAATTTGTTATGCAGACATTTGTTGTGTCAAATTAATTTCACTATTTACTGTACATCTGATGGAGTTTATCTAGATATGCCCATGGCATCATATGATGCTGTTACTGATATGTTACCAATGTTCTCTGATGTCTCATGCTCCCTACATGTAAATCTTCCCTTCCCATGGAGGTGCTGTCTTCAGTGCCGGAGTGTGTTTGATATCAGGGAACCAATGAAGTTGGTGCTATGCTTAATGTCCCACCTGTGTGAGGGTCACACTGAAGCCAGGATCAAGGTTACTGAGAATTCCCCAGTACCCCCTTTCTAAAGAAGCTGAATCTGGATTAGAGTCTGTAATAACTTCCCTTTCAGCACAAGGGGGCCGATTACGATGCGATTCCGAAGGCTCCGACCATTGGTCAGAGCTTTCCGAACCGCATCGTAATGTGCCGGACGGATTCCCTTTCGACCGCCTCATTATAATGAGGCGGTCAGAAACTAATCCCACCGGTCATTCCGGCTGCCTTCCGACGGGCTCGTAGAGCCCATCCGCCAGTCGGTATGCGTCAAGTAATCTCAAGGGCGGGCATTTCCGCCCTTGAGATTACGATGACGGTTTCCGACATGGTTTCCATGCCGGACTGTCCGACATGGAAACCATGCCAGAAAGCGTCTTTGGGGGCCCCCAGCAGGGCCCCCTTTGGTGCACGGCCTCTGGTTGGAGGCCAAGGGGGCACCTATGGTGCCTCCCTGTTGATCCCTGCACCTTGTGGTGCCTGCCATGGGGTGCAGGGATCAACCGCACCTCCCATTTTACAACGGGAGCATGCATTCCAGCGGTTTATGGCTGGAATGCATGCTCCCATTGTAAAATATAGGAATGCGACCGAACAGTGTTCGGTCACATCCTAATGGGCAGGTCAGGACCGCCGACCGGGTGTTGGTTGGTCCCATGACCGATGCGGTGTCGGGCGGAAGTGATTCCGCCCGCCATTGTAATCAGGCCCAAGGTGTTTTAGTTCCTACTGAAAGCCCATCTAATACACAGCCTCTCCCTGTGAAAAAGGCAAATAAAAGGGGCTAAGTGGCTGTTTTGTCCAAGATCTATGCGCAGTGAATGCCATTGTCCTCTCTTCAGTCCCATAGTTCCTATTTCAGCCACTACATTATCATCTATTCCTCCCACTTCCAATGATTTGACTGTGGTTGATCTGTGCACAGCTTTCTTTCCAATAGCGCTATGCCCAGATAGTCAGTATCTCTTTGCATTCTCTCTTAAAGGATGCCAACTGACATGGATAGAATTCTGCTAAGGGTATACAACATCTCCCAGTATTTTCTCCTAGGCAATGATAAGAGATGTAGATACATTGACAATGCTAGCTAGTTCTACTCTTGTACAGTACGTAGAGAATCTGTTGCTGGCATCCCCTTCTTATCAGGCATGACTGCAGATACCATTGCCTTATTGACCCGCTTAGTCAACAATGAGCATAATATTTCCAAAGATAAACTGCAATAGTGTTGGACAAGAGTACATTACTTGGGCCATGATATTTCTCCTGGTGCAAGGCACATTTCTGCTCACACAGTGTACTAAAGGCAGTTCCTCTACCAATCACTTAGTCCAACGTTCGCACGTTTTTGGATATGGCAGGATACTGTTTCTAATGGGTTCCAGATTATGCTGAGCTTGCAAAGCCTTTGCAAAATATCAAGTTGTCTGTCTCCTATCTGGTCCTTTGGACAGAAGAGGCATTGAAACAAGCTTTAGTTTCTACACCAGCGCCAGGTCTCCCTGACTATGCAAAATCCTTTACTCTTCATAGCTGTGAGAAAGATTCCTTTGCAGTGGGGGGCCTTGTCACAGAAACCTGGGGATCAAAACTACCCGACTGCATATTATTCCACTGCACTTGACCCTGTAGTGGCAGCATGCCCGCCATGCCTAAAATCTGTTGCTGCTTCAGCTGAATTAGTGCAAGCTACTGAAAATATTGTTCTTGGTGCCCCTTTGCCGGTAGCAGTCCCACATGCTGTGGTGTCCTTACTGTTGAAAAGCAGAAGCTGAATTATAATTTTCCTCTTCCACAGGAACAATGTTACCGTTTGTCCAAGGACATATATGCCAACTCTCTCTGTAGTTAAATATTTTAATGACTGTTTGTTCATTAAGCAAAGGAGTTTTTTTCCACTCATCCATCCTCAATTATCCGTCACTGCTACCCCCTTTTTCAAAGTCACCTCCTGGTCTCCCATCTGCACTCTGTAGGCTCCTTCCTTCTCTCTCATGTTTCTCCATTCACTTCTGTACCCACTTAGGCCCTGATTACCAGTCTGGCGGTCCACAGACCACCATACTCGCGGGGGCACGGCGGTGGCGGTCTCCAGATCGCTCGATTACGACTCAGGCAGTCGGACCACGACAGCCCCGCCGCAGCCGCCAGGGATTTGCCATTGCCTGGTGGTGTTGCGGTGGTGAAGAGGCATCCATATGCTTGGCGGGACCACTGCAGTCCTGCCAAGCATATTTGGAGTTTTCTCTCAGTCAGGGTTTTCATGGCGTTTCCTCCACCATGTAAACCCTGACAGTGAGAAAACAAATGGGGCCCTACAGGGCCTCCGGTGCCTCTGAGTTCTGTGGATGCACACAGGGGGGCACAACATGTGCTCCTCTGTGTGCATGCACACCAGTTCCTGCACGGCCTGGACTTTTCATTCCATGCTGTGCAGGAACTGCTTTTGGCGTTCCCATTCTGCTGCCTGTTTTTAGAGGCATCGCTGTGGGAATGCCAAAAACAAGCCCGCCAGACAGGAGGAAACTCCTAATCTGATGGATGGCCCAACCACCGCTTTAGCGGTGCGGCAGCAGGGCAGACCCGGCGCTGCACCACCAAAGTAGTAATCGGACCCTTAGTGCTTTCAAGCACCCCTGGAGTGTAAATACTCTGCAAGGCAACATCAGCACATGATTGAATGGGACGTTTTCTGCCATGGGCTGTGAAGAGCTGGTGGTAGGTTTTGCTGTAACCCAATGCCATGACAACTACTGACACTTACTCTGAGCAAAACAGTGCTCAATGGGATGAATATAAGTCCAAATTCAACCGGAGTGAGTAGATTTTTCACATTTCTCTGAATCGACAGCTGACCATACATGATAAAAATATGTTGCTCAGCAGAAGACTCAGGAAAGGGTTTTGGGATAAGAGAGAAACACATACACTGTATATCGATCGCCTCTCTGACTTGTTTAAATGCTGGGCACTGACGTCTACTGGGTCATAGCAGATATCTGAAGGCAAGATTAATATCTTTAGTACCTTATCAATGTACTGAGCAACAGTCATTTGCTATAACAAATGGTATACCTTCAGAAGTTTTCTATGTCTTCTTAGACTGTCTGCCATTGAAGCTCTGACATACCTGGAATTGAAACAAAAATAATATCTCTGTAATGAAGATCATAGGAATTCTGGAATTCTCACACTCTCTTCTCTGATGAAAGTTACTACCTTCTATTTGTGACAGCATGCTCATTAGTCATATATTCAATGTTGCTTTCTTAAAATGTAATATAACAAACATTCACTGGAAGTATACAATTCATATTAATACCAAAGAATCACTTCTCTAATCTCATATCACTATTTTAATACAATTCATGAGGAAAGTTTCTAAAGTATTTTAAAGAGAAGAGGATAATTTCCGTCCCTCATGTAGATGATCAAATAAATGCGCAAAAGAAGATATATATTATCTTAAAGGTATCTCTGAATTACTACTTTTACAATACAGGTTTGTTTTCACAGTACATTTGAAGTCCTTAGAATGCTTCTCTGTATTCAACCTGGACTTCAAATACTGTTTCTAAATGTAAACAAAGAACCTTCAAGGCTTTCCACGAGTTTTAGTCACAAGGTTCTGACTGCAGCAGCATTGTATTTCGATTGTCTAGCAAGGACACTCTAATATACATGGAACTTATACACGATAACTTCAAAACGCCCACCACCATTTGTAAAATGTATATTACGTTTAGTCTGCAGATTTTATTATGCGTGATCTTTACCCACCAAACTTTACTCCGCAGGTAAGCTTACATCACTTCACCTTTACACCTCATGCCTTTACTCTGCATTTTTATAATGGTTTATATTATCTTTTTATAGAGGGTTTGTATTGAAATAAATATTTGAATGTAGTTTTTTTTATATTTCTTTTTAATGTAGTTTAAAAAGGGGCAGGGTTGATCACGAATATTAATTACATTTCTTTATTTAAAAATTTAAGTTAAGTAATATAATATTTTAAGGATAAGATATAAGCTGAGTTGGTGTGAAGTGTTTTAGTACTCGGGTATAAATGTAATATATCGTTTACATTTTTAGGTGTATTATGTGTGGGTTTTAGGGGTGTGGGAGTGTATTAATACTCAGTTTTTAAATATTATATATATTTTTTTAAATGTAAAAAAATACATTTTAGGAGCAGTATGCAAGGGTTGTAGGGGAATTGAGTGGGAGTGTATTAATACTCAGTTTAAAAAAGATATGATATATAGTAAATTATATTTATTTGAAATGTTTTTAGAAAATATAAATAAATAATACATTTATATGAAAACATCAATATGTATACATTTAAAAATACATATTATAACATGTTTTAACATTAAATGAACACACAGACCATTTATAAAAAAATCTATATTTTAATTTTAAATGTATTTATAAAAATATTTATTGAGTAAAAAATGTAATAAAAATGATTACAAAATATACAATACAAAGTAGCATTTTATAAATGAATTTTTAAATATTGTTACAATAAAAACAAATATTTTCTTGCATTTTCAATGAAGTGCATGGTAGACATTGTCCTTTGTTTATTTCTTTAACTGCGGGCATTTTCTTTGACGTAAACTTGGTTTTTACATTGTTTTTGACTTTCGGTTGGAGTTCGTTGAGAAGATCATTGCCATGTAGCTAAATTGCGGTGATAAGTACTTTTCATCTTTACATATTAATGACATATATAAAACAGTTTATTTTAAAGACAGGCTAGTGGAGATCTCATATTTGTTAGTATGTTAAAAAGCTTTTGTTTCTGTGTGTTTAACAAATATTCTTTCACAGGTTGATGGTGAGGACACACACTGGATGCTGAATTAAAAAGAGGAAATTAATATTTGGAATGCAAGTTTTTTAAAACTATAACAAAAAGGTGTCATTATTTTTTAAAAGGCACTTTTTTTGAATTTCTATTTCTAGAGATTAAGATTAAAATAATGTGGAATGTATGCAACGGAAATATGATTATGGATTTTTTTCTATTAAAAACTATTTTAGGCAACTTCACTCATGTTGTGCAAGGCTTTTTTTCAAAAAACGTTTAAGAATTTTGGAGGTTTTAAAGGGTTTACCAAAATGGATTATAATAAATATGGGTTACTCAATAGGATTGCCATATGGCTCTTTACACATTACGCTAAACCTTGAAGGAAGAAGACGACATCAAGTAGAATACTTTAAATCTAATGTAAACCAAATTTGAAATGTGTAATTTACAGACAGAGAATAAATGAAAAGCAAATAGTTGTTTTTACTGTAATTTAATAGATGTTAGTGATGTAGGACATAGGCAAGGTTTTCCAAGTATGTAGTATATATGCAATGTTTTCCGTATACCCATACGTTTCAAATTGTTGCATTTTAGAAAGAAGCTGCTCATTCATGTGTTTAGATTGTTTGCATACTCAGCTTTGTAAATTGTTTGAAAAATATAGTGCTTGTCTCATTCCTTGGAAACTTCGCTTCTTTCTCAAAATTATATAAAGTAGGGTGAGCTTTACTTACAGCACAGGAGAAAGAGTTATGCCATCCCTCTATGGCATTGTACATTTTTTATCCCCCCGCCCCCATGAACAGTTCGAGTAGCTGTTCCACCATTCAATACAATAACGTGGAAGTCTTCTGTGATAGGACCGGTTGAGATGGGCATTCCAGATTTGTTCAAACTAATTTAATAGAGGAGCCAATTTTTCTTCATTTTGGGAAACATATTGTGATTGTATAATTGCAGTGTAGTATTCGTCTACATGTTCTTAAAGTACAAAAGCTAAGGCTGTTAATTTTTTCAATTCACACTGTAATTTTGTTTCTGTCATGTGATCCCCAACCAAAGATGTTTATTGAATTGTACACCGAATTGCCTGTGAGAATTGGAAAAAGCTTAATGGGATTTGAGTACTGGGGTACAATTTGGAGATTATAGCAATAATTGCTAATTCAAAGTTGATTATAATTTATTTTTGCAGGATATTTGTTTATTGTTTTAGCTTTAATGAAACTAAGAAACTTATTAACCTTCTGAGGTTGCAATTGACTTGACCACTTTCTCCTTCCTTGTAGCACTAGAGTTTCTTCTGGGAGGTGCCTGGCTCCTGCTTCCCACTCCAACCGCCATCTTGACAGAGCGGTTCTAACATTACTTAATTTTAATCTTATGGGTTTTAGTGTTCTCATGTTTCATTTAGCTTACCTTATTTTACCAGTAGCTGTGCTCCACACGGGAGCTTTTGGTGTATAGCGGGGGTTGCTGCATACCCCAAGGTTACTTACCGTAGGGGGAAGACTATTAGAAACATGGTTTGCCCCAGTTATATAACCACTAGGACCAAGAACACATGGTTGCCGTCAGCGACACACGGTTTTTACACGTGCTAAGAATGTAACGTTTGCTGTTTGGGAAGGAACAAAAACAAACAATTTAGTTACAACTAGGACAGGGAATATGGCATTAGACACTATATCAGTTGCAAAACTAAATATGTAGTCTACATCATTGGCTGTGAATGTAACAAAATATATGTAGGAAGCACTGTGAGACCGTTGAAATTGCGCATAGAGGGACATGTCCGTGCCATAAAAAACAACAACATGAAATACCCAATGACATTCCACATGGGGAAACATCATGGGGGGGACCATAAAATCTGGTTTCATGGCATTGACTATGTCCCTCCTAACCCAAGGGGGGGTAATCGTGAATTGTCATTGAGATGCAAAGAGGCCGCATGGATATGCCGCCTACACTTCATTGAAAGGGGACACAATACCGATGATGAATTACATTATTTTTTGTGAGACCAAGGATCTGTATAGTAATAGCATTGTCCCCCCCTCTTTTTCAAAAAAATGTTTATAAAATATGTATCAACGTTTGTATTATGCTGGGGACACAACCAATGATGAAATCTATACTGAGACATATGTGTTTTATGTAGACATTTTGGTACTCTTCTAGGCCGATTGAATTTGAATCAAATAACTAAATGCTAAGGATGTTGACGTTAATAATTATACCTATGTGAGGATATGTGAGCACTATGTCAGTACATATGTAACCATTAATATGCAATCAGATTATTATTATGGTAACAGAAATATGTCCCTAAGTGAAATGATTCATCCCCACTAGACAAAATATGGTCGAGATTCATAAGACTACACAGGCATGTGAGTTATATTATATATACACATGTACATATACTTTCCACCTTGTACTTTCTTATCTTAGCTTTGGTTTCATGGGGCTCTGTGATCTCATGCTCTTTGTGGATGATGTGTATGCCATTTACTCTTCCAAAATGGCAGACACACTCACGACCTACTATACCTTTTGCGTTACAGAGATCGGTCCTCTTGGATGACTTACTTACATTTGATTTAGCCGACCTCCTTGGGCTCCATTTTTAACTAGCTGACTTTAGTAATTGATATGTTATTTTTATTTTTATCTCTATTTTCAGATAGACTTTATCATTAGGATTCATAATATATATATATATTTTTTAATACGACCAACATGGGCAGAACTTATGTGTTGGGTGTAATGCCTTCCACTAGGGAATGACACCCAGGTAGCGTTTAATTTACTATCCGATGCCGCGTTACACTTGACAACGCCAGATCGGGGATGTACGGCTACTTTTCCAAAATGGCCGAAATACTGATGCTGTACACTTCCCTTCACGTTTTACCAAATTCCTTCCCTTTGAAGAACTCACTCACAATTGACACTGATGATTATTCCGTAATTTAAATTTATGGCTGGTATGTTATTTGCTTCATCCATATACAGGCTAAATGTAATACATTTCTTGAAATTACTTGACTTTTCTGCCTCTCCAATATGGCCGACTTCTGTTGGTTGCAAATTGTTCTATTCGGCCATCAGGTGACGTTATACGTCTCCGGATTACGCTGCGTGGTTTCTAAAATGCGAGACCTAGAAGGCACGGGTTACTTGCATCGAGCGCACGTCGGAGATTGGGAGGAATTCTTCCGTTCGGTCTCAACAGCAATTGAAGTAAGTCCCACAATACAGCGTCTGTGGCCGTTTTGGCTTTTTTTAGAAATGTTTGGTTGCTTTTTGGAGGGCATTATGCATGGGCAATTCTATACCGGCCCCTCTTTTTTGTTGATATTACTGGATAGCACAGACTGACAGGCGAAAGTGGTCGTATATACCTTTTGGGGGAACTTTTTGTATGTTGCTTTTTCAGACGATAATACTTTGAGTTTTACATTCTTTTAAACTACATTACGTCGTGCTGTGCTCATACTGCTATGCGTCCCACTATGGAAAGATCATGGGATATTGCCCATATGATCATAGAACTCGAACTCTCGCATGATGGCAGTTACAATGACAATTTCAATTTTGATACAGCTGCACGTAGCTCTGATGGGGCTCACCTATATGTCTGTGTAATGCAGACGCAATCTCTTATTCTCGGCTCAATCTTCAGCTTCTTTGTGGGTAATTTTTAGATGGTCAAAAGCACATTATGCTTAAGTTACTTAAACCATCTTTACTGTCATATTTACAGTTTCACTCCACTTTGGAGAGAACCAGTACTTGGAACTCAACCAATGTGATTTTGGGGCAGCATATCTTATTTGGCTTTCTTACCCAGATGGGGAATTTGAGAAATAGAACGACATTTTTGCTTCCTGACATTGTCTATTTTAGTTGTTTCAAATAGGAGGGATGCTAATGAACGGGAGAAACTTTCTTTGGTCTTTTGCTTGTTTTATATTGAACACGGCCTGTGGGGCCATCTCTCATAGATAACAAGGTGCCAGGCTTCTAAAGTATCGCTATGGCATTGTTTCTCTGAACCGACACATGTTTTTGGATATATATACCTATGATACCGCTATCCAGGTGTTAACCATGACCTTTAATTCTACAGGTGCCTTGTATAAGGCGGATATGCTTTTCATGAAATACAGATCTGGAAAAATACCACAATATTCATCTAACCTACAAGGGGGTGGAATTTTAGTCTGCGTTTTGACTTCCTATTGCCCTGTATATTTACTTACCTCACTGCTTATTTCTTGGCAACTTTTGAAACTTGCCAACATGCTCATTTGAGGACTGGTGAATAAAACCTTACCTCATATGGGCTTCTATTGCGCTTTTTCTCTCCCTTTCTAATAGATGTTGTTCTTTGGAAATTAATGTCCTCTATCAGACAGTTCTTATACTCTTGATAACAAGACCAGATGTTACTTATTTGCTTCACTGCAATTTTGGTATGTACTTATAACCATGCTTCATCTCTACATTTCTTCTTGCTTTTCACTTCCTCCTTTCTCTTCTACACGTGTGGCTATCTCATGCACTTAGCACTTTATAACTCGTGCCGATCATGGGCACAGGGATAATGAATTATTTAATGACAAATGGGAAGAATATATGCCCATTAGACGTCCTAGACGTGTTAAGACTAGTGGCAATCACTCCTGTACACTCTATGAGTGTTCTGTCACGGTTCTTCTTAGCCTTTCACTTATTGTTGTTGGAACTGGTTGTACGTTTAGTTTGTCTGCTTGTACAAATAGGATGCATATTTGTCTATAATGAGTCTAAGTTGTGGGCTCACTCACAACACACTGTGTGTTTTTGTCTTTTTTTCACTGTATTATGTATTCTCACAAACTTTCTCCGTTCTGTTTGTGTCCCATTGGTTGTGTAAATAGGATTCATCAATGTGTGTCTATGTATATATTTACTTAATTACAGCCCTGAAATAGTCCATTGTTTGTTGGACGAAACGCGTAGGCTAGCTTTATCAGTATCTTAAAGAAGTATCAATAAAAGAAGAATATCATTGTATTCATGAAATTCGTTGCTACTAATTTTCAAAATTTCTGTGATCATTTTGAAATTTTTTATTTTACCAGTAGCTGTGCTCCACAAGGGAGCTTGTGGTGTATAGCAGGGTTGCCTGACCCCAGTTCACTGTTTTCTTTGCCCGCACTTTTTTTATTTAAATCGCGCCGAGTAGCACTCCCGACCATGCCCCCACCACACCCCTGGATGCCGGGCTACAAAGCTGGCTTTTCAGCACGTTTGCGCATGCTTCGGAGGTTGCAAATGACTTGACCGCTTTTTCTTTCCTTGTAGCACTAGAGTGCTTTCTTGGAGGTGCCTGGCTCCCGCGTCCCACTCCAATCGTCATCTTGACAGAGCGGTTCTGACATCGCTTTATTTTAATCTTATGAGTTTTAGTGTTCTCACATTTCATTTAGCCTACCTTATTTTACCAGTAGCTGTGCACAACAAGGGAGCTTGTGGTGTGTAGCGGGGGTTGCTGGATCCCGGTTCGCTGTTTTCTTTGCCCACACTTTATTGATTTAAATCGCACAGAGTAGCACTCCTTACCATGCCCTCACCACACCCCGTGATGCCGGGCTACAAAGCCAGCTTGTCAGTGTGTCCGCGCAGCTGAAGGCGTGCCTAAGGCAAGCCCCACTGTGCCCGTCCGCTCTCGGACCGCGGTCAGCGGCAGCCGTCTTGCTGGCTTTAATACATTTATGGTAGGCGTGATTTGTTACCCCAGGGATACACTGTTATGCTTAAACCGCCCAGGTAAAACCTGCACTGGTCCTCAGTTAGAACCTCACCGCTGTGATGGTCAACTGATATGCCCAACTTGTACGTTTTCACTCACTAATTACTCAATCAAACTGCCACCCTCCTACAAATCTAATAAAAAACTCAAGTCAAGGTGCTATGGCACACTTATTAATGCAAGATCCTTAGTTAAGAACTCAATTGGATTTGCAGAGTTCATGTCTGCGCATTGTCTTGATATGGCCTTTGTTACAGAAACCTGGGCTGATGCTGCATCAGACCCTGAGTTAATCTCGGCCTTGCCAACAGGCTAGACTAATAGGGAAAAGGGGTGGCGGCCTCGCCTTCATTTTCCAGGATCATTAAAAAAATTATTTTAAAGCTCTTCCTGACTCTCAGATCTGTGAAGCATTAGCGTTCAAGATAGAATTTAGTAGTCACCATTTCTTCAATGGACTCCTACTATATCGTCCCCCAGGTCCCAGATCCATGTTCACTTTCAAAATAGGGAATCTGCTAGAACTAAAAGCTAACTCATCTGACCTAACAATTCTTGGGGACTTCAATTCCCATCTGGAAAAGCCCCTTGACAAGGACTCTGTTAATCTCATTGACCAAATGGCCAGTGTAGACCTATTTCGACTGGTGCAGGGCCCTACACATGTTGCAGAACATCTTCTTTACGGAATTTGTTCTGATAACCCACAGCTTAAACGGTTGTCCTCGCTCCCTTTGGTTTGGTCCGACCACATGGCGGTCATGTTTGAGATTACAGGTATGATGTGTGAACTAAACATCAAACGACCTAACCTGCACATGACTTGATGCCTATGGCACAATCTTAATGCCGATTTGTTAAATTCCTCTCTTGCCCAGACGGTACCACAGATCTCATTATATCTAGATGTAGCCACTTGTAACTATCATCAATGGATAAACTGCTCCCTAAATCGTCTGGTTCCATCTAAAAGCTATCATAATCGTAAATTTAATACTGCAGAACCTTGGTTCAATGAAGACCTAAGAGATCAAGAACAAAAATGTTGCAGATTAGAAAGGAAATGGAGACTGTGCTCCAAAGAATGTTACAAAGCCTCAATCCAATACTACAAAAAGATGATTCAAGTAGAAAAACCAGCTACTTCACTCTTAAAATCGAAGCCACAAAGAATTCCTCAAAGGAACTGCTTGCCACGGTGAAAAAACTTTCAAAACTTCCTGAAGTAAAAAATATCATGGCCAGTCAGCAGTTTTGCAATACTCTGGCATCCTTCTTTCAAGACAAAGTGAAATCTGTCTATGACACTTTTTCTGGTCTCAAACAGGCCTTCCGGTCATACTACCAGGTTGCTGCGGGCCCTTCAAAGCCAATTGAGGCATTGACAAACCGTTAATGCAGTAAAACTCCCTTAAATGCATCGATTGATGCTTAATCTAATCTACCAGCGAGTCTCTCTCAAAACAACAATAATGGCATTTTACAAACGTTCTCCTCCCTGTCTGTAGTTCAGACTTTAGACCTTTTAAAACAAGTCAAATTTCCAAGTCAAAGACCCCTGTCCCCCTAAAAACATGAATCTGGTACCGGAGATCACTGCAGCCCATCTTACAGGCATTTTTAACAGGCTGTTCGATACGGGCTCTTTCCCGAAGGAGTGGTAAATTGCTTTTATCCTTCCACTCCTAAAAAAACCGAAGCTAGATGTAACTGACCCGAATGATCACAGACCAATTTCTCGCCTTCTGTTTCCGGCCAAAGTCACTGAGAAGGCCATTAATTTGGAATTAACGGCTTTTATCAATAACAATCAGCTACTCGATTCAACTCAGCTCGGGTTTCAAAGCCATCATAGTACGGAACTTGCATTAATAACTGCCACCGAAGAAATCAGACAGACCTGAGATGGTGGAGGCAATGCGGCCCTGATCTTATTAGATCTTTTGGTCGCCTTTGATACGGTCAACCATGACCTTCTTGTTGACTGGCTTGCCTCCATCAGTATTAAAGACAGAGCTCTCGCCCTGTTAAAATCCTTTCTCATGGGTCGGGTACAAACAGTGGCCTTAGGAGAATTCATATCACCATCTTTCATTTGCCATCCAGGGTGCCTCAAGGGTCTTCTTTAAGTCTTACCCTCTTCAATCTGTATGTTAACCTGCTGGCTGATCTAATTAAATCTTATGGTTTTGCTCTGGTCTCCTACGCCGACGATACTCAGTTCATTGTATCGGTAGCGGTAATCCAGAAACTATCGCTGCCAAACTCCATGATTGCATGCTTCACATTGGCATTTGGATGAGGGACAATTGCTTGAGGTTGAACTCCTCAAAACGGGAGGTTTTGTTGTTCGACAATAACTCCTCCTTCTGGTCCTCTAATTGGTGGCCTCATGAACTCGGAACTCTCCCGACCCCAAATGTAAAGGTTAAAAACCTGGGTGTGATATTCGACAACCAAATTTCTTTTGAAGTGCAGATAATCAAATAACCTCTTCATGCTTTTTCATACTGAAACTTCTTAGGAGGTTCTTCCCTTACATTCCACCGGCCTTGCAGAAAACCGTAGTCACGGCTCTTCTTACCTCTCGGCTAGGCTACTGCAACGCGTTGTTTACCAACATCCAAAAACATTTCCTGAACAAGTTGCTGACCCTTCAAAACATGGCAACACAATTGCTTTTGGGCATTCCTAAACATAGGGGCCTATTAGGATGGCGGGCGGACTTTCGTCCGCCCGCCACCCTAGCAGTGCTGGGACCGGCCGCCAGTGGTGCAGCAGTCCCGCACTGGCGATTAGGATGCCACCGCCACCGTTGCGGTGGCATCCTCCATTCCCAGCATTGTGGCGGGCGGTGCTCACAGCACTGCCTGCCACAATGCTGGGAATGCACTGTGTGCATTGTCATGCACAAGGTGACAGGCACTGCGAGGTGCCTGCCACCATGTCCATGACAATGCAGGGGGGTACCATAGGTACCCCCCATGTGCTCACCCCCACCCCCCCAACATCTTGGGGGCCCGCAACAGGCCCCCGAAAGTGGAATCCGTCTGGCTTTCCATGGCGGAGTCACCGCCATGGAAAGCCCTGCACCGCCGCCCATCGTAATATGGATGGCGGTGCCTGCAAGGCACCACCACCATATTGCAGGCCTTTTCTGCCCGGTAGGCAATCGGGCCGATTGCCTACCGGCGGAAAACTGGCGGACGGTCTTTCCGTCCGCCTGGGTCCCCACCACCATCGTAATATGGCGGTGGGGAAATGTTAAGCGGCGGTGGAAAATAGCAGGCGTATCGCCACCGCCATACGGGAGGCGGCGATCCGCCCGCTATCATAATGACCCCCATAGGTCTACAACACAAGCCCTGGTCCATTTACACTGGCTCCTCATTGGAAAGCGCATTAACTTTAAAGCCCTGTGTATAGCTTTTAAATCCTTACATGACTTAGGTCCTGCCCATTGTAGCGCCGGCCCGATGAGGAGCTAGCCCAATGATGAAGCATGGCATCCATCTGTGTGCGTGAGGGCCATTGCTCCCATTGGAGCGAATCCCCCATCTAACAAACTGATCCTATACACACTCTCCCCATTGTCGTCACAAGGAACTGCATAGTCTTGTTGAATCTTTAGCTATTGTAAGAAGCTCGTTGCTGAATCTAAACGCTCCTGGTCCCTCCCCCCCCGTTTGATATATTTACAATAAATGTACCTGTTGTACTTCAACAATATGTTCCCACATTTGAACAGAACATATGTGGCTAATGGCATGTTCTCTATTTTATGTATCGTGTGATGAAGTACTAAACAAAAAAGAAAAAAAGTATTACATTTTTTTAAAACAATTTGTTTATCAGGATTGATGTAGATTCATCTAAATCATTAAAAAAAGAAAAAAATAATTTTTGTTGCACATGTTGCTGCACCTGTTTGAAAATGTTAATGCTAAAAGTAGTTGGAAATGTTAATGTTTTGATTTTTAAATCAAGAACATTGATAGTTATTTTTATGAAATTGTGATTTACTTTTTTAAGCTGTTGGTCTTTGTAGAATTCGTTTACTTGGAAATGGTTTGTTTCTTCATGTGGTAAATGACAGTTGTTTTTTTGAAATTGTGAAATCAGGGAAAAAAGGTTAATATTTAATTATAACGACATGTTTTTATTTTTGGTGCTCTGCTTCTTCAAGTGGCATTACTTTCTATTGAAAAAACATTTCTGTAAAGGAGGAAAACATTTAATTTTTTTAAATAAATCGTTATTGTTACATTTCACCAAAAATAAAAAATAATAGGTTTAAATAGATTCACCTTAGGTTTATTTATTTTTATTTGTAACACATATGGTATTTGTCACTAGAAAAAGTTATATTATAGGTATATTACAGGTGATTTCTGTAAAATGAGATATATTATTAATACTTATTTGTATTAGCTCAAATAAATTTTCTTGTACTTACTTGTTGGAAAGATTGAAAAGTTAAATTTAACGCTCAGCTTTCACTTCTGTTGTTTTTAAAAAAAAACTTGTAAATAGCCTTTGTTACACTCTAAACAAAAAATGTAATTTACCTTCTGTGACTCACAAAGAATTATTACTTCATTAGTGTATGAAATTGGGTTATTAGTTGAGACTCACGTAATAAACACAATACTTGTCAGGCTGAACCATAAAAGTGACTAAATTAACATGTGCTTAGCCCTGTGGTACCTTGCCACAAAAGCAGCCAGACTTAACTCAGAGGCAGTTTGTAAAGAATGCATGCAACACTCAAACATAACATCCCAAACAAATTTAGAAAAATAGAGTCAATTTTAATAAATAAAATTACACTAAAATGATAAAAATCCAATTGGTAGAACCAGAGTTATGAATATGTTATCGTTTCAGGTAAAAATATCTACAAAAAACACAAAGCGCCACTTGTGGTTATGTGGTTGTGCTAGATTGGGTCAAAGTCACAAGTTCAGGCCGACCTCAATGGAGCATTGGTCGGATACAGGGACCAGTCAGTCCAAGGATCCTCAGCTGGAGCTTCGCTTTGGCAGGACAGGTGAAGAGATGACTGTCGACATGAGGCGCAAGGTCATCTGTGGAGCTTCCCAATGGCGGTAGACCAGGCAGTTGCTGTTGGCACAAACAGGAGGTCGCCATCAGAACTTCATGTTGGCGAGAGACGTAGCAGTCGTTGCTGACGGGAAGAGACTGCTTGCGGTCGCGAAGAGCCCAAAACCTCTGAATTTTCACCTGTATCTCAGCCTTTCAAGCTTTGAAGTGGGAGGAGCACACTCTGATGCCAGCCAAGGGTCCAAGTCCCAGTAGGGTACCCCTTGTGGATCAGGATTCACTCCAGAAGAGACCAATAGCAGGTTCCAGGCAGCAGCAGCAGAGGCCAGCAGGAGGGCTTAGTGCTGGTAAGCTGGGCAGTTACAGGGAAGGCATCTGAAAGCTTGTTGTGTCACTGTAGCTCAAATGGGAGGTCAGCAACCTGACCCTTCGAGTCACTTCTGGGGATCCAGGGTTCAAGGCAAGCAGGTCCAGTCTCCTTCTTCGACAGCAGAACACATCTTCTTCTGAATCCTCCAAACGTCCTGGAGTGTTCTGAGGGTGTCACTTTTATACCCAGATACCTCTCTTTGTCTCCCCTCCAAAATTGATTCTGGTCAGTTCTGCACCTTCCCCTGGGTTTGGCTTCAAACTGTCTAGGGTAAAAAAGGGGAGTTAGGTCCAGGTGTCAGCTGCATCTAACAGGTACAGAGCAAGCAGCTTCAGAAGTCATGAAGGGAGTGGGCACAGCCCTCAGACTACCCTTCCTTTTGAAGCCCAATAAGAGCTGAGTATAACATCCCAGGCTATCCTGCTCAGGAGAGGAACATCCTGCCCCACACCCAAGGCCCTTTTGTTCCCTGTCTGGAAGGAATTCACATCATACCGCAGGAGAGCCAATACAGTCATGTGACACTGGCAGGAAGGCACATTTGGTTTGGGTAGGAAAATATTTACTTTCTAAAAGAACTAAGAAAATAGGGGGGGTGTCCTAGCCATCACATGCAAATGCTGCTAAACCAATTTAACAGACTAAAGGCCATCAATTAAATTGATATGGGCTTGAAGCATTTATTTGCTACTTCGTTCTGTACACTTTACTCCACATTTAATCATGGGTCAGGTAAGTGTGGATACGTTTCAGTCAAGAGCAAATTAGAGCAAATTATACATATTAATGCAACAAATAAAACAAAGACATACAGACTTTGTGATAAAGTAATGTGATGTAACAAACAATACATGAAGCGTGATACATAACAACAATTATCTAAACATTATATCACCAGTCTTAGTTCACAAACGGAGCAGCTACTAGGACAACCTTTAGCATCCACATTGTGTAACAAATTCAAGAAGCTTCTACCCACGGGGAAAAGAGACATTAGGCCCAGTAGTGAGACAATTCAAATAACATTTCTACTGGGGGAGCCCTAATTAAAAGCAAAAGTCCCCGCCTAGTGTAATGCTGACGCGTTTCGATTCCCAAGGTGGTTTGTGGGATTCTATTCAGGGCGTGGACTGGTTTATCTAAGAAACAAAAAGGGGGTATGAATTATACACGAGGAGGGACTCTAAACTTCCCAATTATCCAAGTTATGTGCCTTTTTTCTTAGTTCACTACGGCCCCGTCCAGCCGCCTAGGGCCAAACCCCTTGTTGCTATTATACTTTCTAGAAGAGGCATTTTCAGAATAGTAACTTTAAATATGATTTTTCCATCTAAGAGGATTTTAAATTCCAATTCCAATGAGTGGAAGTAGTAGTTCTTTATCTGCTCCCAAACTAAACTTATCACCTATTAAGTGTAATAAGATAACACAGTGTTAATCTATGGGAAAGGTAGCCTTGCTACAGGGAAAAATGACTTTGGGAGTTTTTCACTGCTAGGACATGTAAAACTTAAGTGCACACATCCTATGTTTTAAATACCATTGATCCTGCTCTATGAGCCTGTAAGGCATAAATTAGGGGTGACTTATAAGCATTAAAAAAGAAGGTTTGGGCTTGGTAAAAAGTTGATTTTGGATGGCAGCTTAAAACAGCACTACAGACTTCAGTGTCCGGATTGAAAAATGTTTTACAGTGCTATTTTAGTGAGTGGCTGTTGTAATTGATGGTCCATTAGCCAAGGTGTATAATTTAAGGTTGGTTTATTCAAGCTTAGTTACAGGGTAAGTAAGTAGATGATGGTAAATAGCGGATAGCCCCACCAGGAGCAGCCTCCCTGCTGCTCAGCCTGCAGACCCCAACTGACACTCAGCACATGACCAGGCACCCATGCATTCTGTGACATCACCAAACATTCAGCATTCCAAACATCACCAAGCAGTTCAGCACTCATCCTGGCTGAGCAGTAGGGAAGACATAGTTAAGGAAAAGGAATGGTAACACTTAAGTTATAACAGTGGCACAATGGGTGCTGCAGCCGGCCACCTGTAGCATTTAATTTACAGGCCCAGGGTACATGTAGAATCATGTACTAAGGACTTATAAGTAAGTTAAATGTGCCAACTAGATGTGTACTGTTTGTATCATGCTTAAGGGAGTGAGCGCAAGCGCTTTATCACTGGTTAGCAGGGGTAAAGTGCACAGAGTCCTAATGACAACAAAAATGGGTTCAGCAAAAACAGGGCAAAACGTCTGGGTAAATACCACACCAAGGATGTCAGTTCTAGCAATTAGAAATTGTAACACATTTTAAAATTATTTACGAATTTGAAAAACTATTGACCTGGTTTGAAGGAATAACATTTTACTTTTATATGTTAATGGTATGAAGAAAAAATCTAAAAAAATAATAATAATAATTCATAAATGTAATTTTCAGAAAACAATGCTTTACAAAAATCAGGCCATCTTTTTTAGGCTTCTTTACATTTAAATATATATCTTTTCAATTATAATAAATTTGAAAAGCAATTGCTCTCCTGCAAGATCAGAGTACTACACTGACATGCCTGCTGAGCGTGGAAACGTAAGTGCTGGGCACAGATCATGATATAGACAAAAACAACCCAGATCCTGCAACATGGAGAGGACAAGGAAACAAACTAAACCAGTCAGGACATACCAAAAAAATATATAACTTCTAGCCCAGAACTTGAAACCAAATCCATGAAGCCCCCAACAGGAGAACTAACTTCAGAGGAAGAGAATTTACCACAACCTTTGAGCAAAGTGATGAGAAAAGGAGGGAAATCAGAGGCCCAGTTATGCAAGGAACAAAAGCAAGGAACAAGGGCAAACAACCAACTACCAGCAAGGAAGTGATGATGTGACACAACAAATAAGAGTCCCATTGATCCACAATCCATGGGCAATAGCAGAAACTACCAACAGTGAATTAAAGCACAATTGGATCAACCAAACCCTCCATCAACATGCCAGAAGAAGAAGGCAACAAAAGTGAAGAATGCAGAGAAGTGCACAGAAGCGTACAGGGCAGCAATTCCCACCAGAGAGAGGCCAAGGCAGTGAAGCAAGTGAGCCAGAGAAGAGCCAAAATGACCTAGTGGACCATCCACTACAGAAAACAGGGGAGTGAAGTAAAAGGACCAATCAAGGAAGCTGAACCAAATGACAGCTGACAAAAGCACCGGTGCACAGCAAGGGCAAACCTCCAGAAGTTGACAACGAGATGAATCAGCAAAGGAGACATCTCCAGTCAAAATGCACAAAACAGAGAGACCCAGAAAAGGAAAATCTACTACACAACAATAGTTCCAGAGGCACAACACAATCCATGAGCAAGGCCAGAGGGCCACGCCAGGTACCAGAAGAGGGTGCCCTGCAAAGAGGGCCAAGAAACATAACCAAATTGGTTAATGCAGACTACACCTGTTGTATATTCCTAAACATATATGAAGGCAACAAGCCTCTATGCCAGAGGGGGCAGCAAGAGTTATTTGGGACAGGAGAGCATGGCAGTATGCAGCACAAACAGTAAACACTCCTTGAAAAGCTCAGAATTCCTGATGGAGGGGTCTGAGACAGCAGAAGCAGCCAGGAAACAACAAAAAAGAGAAAGCCAAAACCCCTCGACCAACAGAAACCAGTAAGGAGAAACAGCCCAATTTCATATTGAGAGAATGTGTATGCGAGCATAAGGCTGAACGACTGACCAGAGCAAAGGGGCCAACAGATAGGTGCACAGAAGGTAGATAAGGACTGTGACAAGGAGGAAGGACAAAGTAGTAACGTGGCCTATACCTGGAAAACATTTTTAGATGGTGGAATAAGAAAAAGTTGCATGTTCTAATTCAATTGTCTTATATGTTGACACCTGAGGGGAAACAGCGTTTACATCGCATGTGCTACAACGCATGTGATTACAACGCGGTCGTTACAACAACTGCGTTGTTACAACGCAAGCCATTACATCACAAGTCGTTTCTACGAGTTGCTGTAGGGGGCGCGCTAAACTAAGGAATAGTATAATTTACTATTCCAACACCTTCCCTACTGTTGCACACCCTGGAGTTGGAATAGTAAATTATACTATTCCTAAGTTCAGCGTGCCCCCTACAGCAAGTCGTAGAAACGACTTGTGATGTAATGGCTTGCGTTGTAACAACGCAGTCGTTGTAACGACCGCATTGTAATCGCATGCTTTGTAGTGCATGCAATGTAACATTGCATATTCCACCTGAGGAATGCCCACAGTGCAGCTTGTGAATACTCTGTAGTAAAAAGAATGCAGGCAGAGCAGGGCTTTGTATTTAAATCTGCCAATCCTAGAACATTGCATGGCTACTACTGGAGATGTTTCTGACCCATGAATGTCCAAAGTCTGTGAAAATCATCATATAGGGGCACCAATAATGCCTAGATGTCTGATCTGTACATACCCCACAAGTAACAATACGGATCCTAGGCCAGTTCTTTTGTAGATATATTGCAGTGGAAGAAGCTAACTAGGACAATCAGTAGATGCTCCTTTGCCAGGTTCTGGGTCAGCTTATCTTATAAGAACCACAGAACCTTGGTTTGTCGACAAACTTAGGTTACAAAAACAAGCCTGTCGTAGACTGGAAAGGAAATGGCGCATCAACTATGACCCTCTAGATAAAGATGCTTACAAACCGGCCATTTCAGTATATAAGGAGATGATTGTGAAAGCAAAATCCAGCTATTTTGCAGCTAAAATCCAAGCCTCCCTAAACTCCTCTAAGGAACTTTTTTTTTGACGTGGCAAAACAACTAACCAAGGTTCCCGAAACTAAAAACAACACCACCAATCAGGCTTTCTGTAATTACTTAGGCTCTTTTTTCAAGAACAAGGTTACTCTACAACCTGCTCGCCTCAAATTCTTCACTCTAACTCCCTTCCAGAGGGCCGGATTCTTTAGCAGCTCAGGATTCAAATACAAATATCTCATCAATCTACTCATCCCAAATAGACAATATCACAGTCTCTCTTTCTAACGCACCTGTAGGAATTGCCCCATTAGACAATGCCGTTCTGACCTCTTTTTCGTCCCTGTCTATAGCATCTGCTCAGTCCCTACTCAGTCAGGTTAAGTCAGGCTCTCCTTTTGATCCCTGTCCCCCCCGAATCCTTCACCTTGCACCCGATATCATATCAAAGCACCTCACTATCTTTTTTTTTTATAACCTTTATTTCTCAATTCTAACAGCAAACGGCAGCAGTACAATTATAAAATTTCAACTTACAGGTCAGGCATCAGCAATGACAACATGTTTTGAAAGATAAAGCCAAGCAATCTTTACTCAGGGTATGCTGTCGCATGTTTCCTCAAAATGTTAGCAGTCTAACCACTCTCTGCCCATGTTCCCCTTCTGACATGCTCACATCAATCTCCGATTCGTTAGAGGAGTCCTCGTCCATATTATGGTTCAGAAATGCATCACATAGTTCCCTCCACTCCCTGAGGTGCTCCTCTAATTTCTCATCCCACCTGCTTAGTTTCATATGTGTTTCTTCAGCCAGTATCTATTCCCACACATCCCAGTGCCAGAGCTCTACCGTGGGGCACGCAGACCCATGCACGTTATAGCTACTCTACGACCTCACATATATCTTTAATCTGATGTTTGAGACTGGTTACTATCCAAAAGAATGGAAAAGAGCCTCCATCCTCCCTCTTTTTAAAAAAACCACGTTGGACGCAAGCGATCCTAATAACTACTGCCCTGATCATCTTCCTTTTCTGGTGAAGATTGTAGAGAAAGCCATTAATACGGGGCTTTCCGCTTTCATCAGCGACAATGGACTTCTGGATAATACTGAGTTTGGTTTCAGAAGGGAGCACAGTACTAAAGTGGCCACAATCACTGCCTCTGAGGAAATTAGACAAACTTTGGATGCAGGCGGGAATGCTGCCCTAATATTATTAGATCTCTCTGCAGCATTCGACACGGTCAAATGTGGCCTGCTTATCAACTGTCATTTCACTCTAGGAATCAGTGCCAGGGCGCTTCAGCTCCTGAAATCCTTCCTCTCAGATCAAGAGCAGTTCATTGCCCTGGACGAGTTCAACTCCCCCTCTTTCTCTCTATCATGTGGGGTCACGCAGGGCTCATATCTGAGCCCTACTCTCTTTAATCTTTACATGACCCCCTTGGCCAAATTGATCAAATCTTTTTGCTTTGCAGTGGTGTCCTACGCAGATGACACCCAGATTTTGGTGTCAGTGGCCAGCAATCCTGACAACACCGCTTCCAGATTCCATGACTACATGCTCTAGAGAGGGACCTGGATGCCATACAATTTTCTCAAACTAAAGTCGGGTAAGACCAAAGTGCCACTCTTTGGCTGAAATACATAATTTTGTTCACCTAGATAGTGGCCGCAGCATATTGGAGAGACCCCTCCCCTGTATCCAAGGCTAAGAGTTTAGGGGTTCTGTGGTAAACTACTTCTCTACCATTCCCCACTGTACTGCTCTGTTGGAATGCACCATGACATCATAGAATGCCTGAGTGCCTCTCTGTGTTTAGAGTGTCAGTTGGTTAACCCAGGCTGAGCGGCTAGGAGCCTGCTCCTGGTGGGGCTGCATCTATACCTTCTATCTTATCCTACTCACCTATCCTGGAACCAAGCTACAATAAAGGATTACTCTATTTATACAGCTGGACTCTGTATCTTCCTTTACAACATTTTGGCGACGATCTTGAACCTACGCGTGGAGTAAGGAGTAAGGACAACTAAGCTACTAGGGAACTAAAGAACAAGGAAACAAGGACATTAAGGACTTTCAAAACGTCAATTGAAATTCAGAGAAACGCCCTGGACAGCCCCACCAGTGTCCCTCATCATCTGGACAGCCTGCAGCCCAGGGCGTTTGACCTTCTACTGCCGGTATTAGTGCAGCTTTGGAGTAGATTACTGCCATCCTACTGCCTTGGAAGACTTGTCCAGCAACAGGAGTCTACATGGATTTGGAGATCTTTGTTATCTGTGCCTAAGTGGAAGCTGACTTAACTTGTAAACGTCCTTGATGCCACACAGAAGAAATGGTCGTTTTCGTCTGTGCTTGCCTGTGTTTAAAAGATACTTTTAAAGCCATCCGGCTCACCGTTTACCAGCCCTTTTGGATTTGGGTGAAATTCAATTGTTTGTGTGTTTGCCAACCGGTGTTTTGAACGTTTTCTGTGAGTATTTTTCATTTTGCGCTTCACCGCTGTGTGCCTCTACAATTTGGCAGTTGAACCGCTGCCTGTCATTTTAAAATTGGCACGGGCTGTGCATAGCGCACACACAGAGCGCACGCTGCCTTACCTTCATTCAGATGTCCGGCGATGCCTCCTTTCAGTCCTCTGTGACGTTTGCTCGTCCACGAGGCTTCTTGCTGTCTGGCACGTTTGGGAGCACAGTGATGCCGTGAGCCATCCGGCTCAGCGTCCCAGACGTGCCGCCATCTTGTGCTTGGAAGTAGCACATCGAGGTTAATGTATTCCTTGGCTGTACCGTGGTGGAGTTCGTCACTGCCAATCACGTTTTTTTGGGAGAGGCCTTAAAACATAATTGCTCGGAACGTCTTCCACATGTCTGTGACTGTGGCATTTCTTCTTTGGACGCGGATACGCTTTTCTACCAAGCGCAATGATTGGTTTGAACGTGGCGAGTTATCCCTGATGACGTGCTTCGCCATATGGGAAGAGCGGGAGACTAGAATAGCTCTTCTCTATCTGATGCAGACTGAGTTATTCCATCGGAATTTCTGCAGCGTGTCTTTTAACTTTGAAGCAAGTTGGTTATCTTTTGGAAGTGAGACGTCAACTGGGAGGAGGCAGTCACTGTATTGTTATTACAGCTACATGGAGCTCATGGTCAAGGATTTCACGTGGGGTGAGCACCTCGGGTGAGAGACCGCTCACCGGAGCTTGAGACTTTCATTTCATTATATTGCTTGCCATTATTATGCTTGTCCTGTTTTGGGTGTGTGCGTTTATGAACGTGTTTTGTTCCTAAGACTCTTAACAGGTGTAAGGCAATTCTCATTCAGTTTACTACTGCACTGTGTACTCTTTATTTGGGAGGCTATCGGGGTGGTTTACCCTGTCAAGAGGAGGCTTAGTGGGTGGTCCTGCGTGTACCCATTTATGCGCTGGTTTGGGGGTCTAGTGTACCTTATAATGTGGTGGTTGAGGGGACAGTCAGTGACTTAATTCCGTTCCCTAGGTGGACGGATACCCTGCGGTGTACCCATGTATGGGGAGGTTGTGCGAGCGGTGAGTGCTCAAGTCAAGTTTTTTTGTTAGTGTAGAGTGTACCTGTTTTGGTAGGTTGTGGGGCTAGTCAAATGCTCCAATTTAGTTTTTAGGGTGCTGTATACTCTATGGTATACCCTCATTGGGGAGGTTGTTGGGCCAGTCAATGCCCAATTTTTGGTTTCCTAGGGTGTTGTGTTACCCTACGGTGTACCCTTCATTGGGGAGGTTGTTGGGCCAGTCAATGCCCAATTTTTGTTTCCTAGGGTGTGGTTTTACCCTATGGCTGTACCCTTCATTGGGGAGGTTGTTGGGCCAGTCAATGCCCGATTTTTGCTTCCTGGGGTGTTGTTTTACCCTATGGTGTACCCTTCATTGGGGGAGGTTGTGGGGCCAATTTTTGTTTTCTAAGGTGATTACCATAACTTTTGTTTTCAAAAGTGATTACTCTGTGGTGTACCCTACCTAGGGGAGGTTGTGTAATTTTCCAGGGTCAGTACCCTGCGTTCTTCCCTATTTTTGGTGGATGTTGTTTGGTCAGTTCCTAGGGTTACTACTCATGGGGCATCATTTCATGTTGACACTATGCTCCTGTCGAAGTCCACCTGCTTGGAACTCGTGGCCAAGGGTTTCATGTTCGTAGGACTTTGAGTGAGAAGCTTCTCTCTAGTGTTTAGACCTCTTCCGCTACCCTTAACTGACCTATTATCCTAGTTTTCAAGTGTCAGCATGCCTTCTACCTTAATTAGGGGAACTTTTGTCCTTTCCAGAGCGTTTTCTCTCTGGTGTATCTTTCTTGTGGAGGTTGCACTCTTCTGGTTATCTAGAGTGAATATTTCCCTTGTTGTACCTTTTCTTGGGGATGTTGTTTTTCTCTCAAGGGTCAGTGTCAACACCCACTTTTGTTTACCAGGGTGACTACCCGGTGGTGTACCCGCGTATGGGGAGGTAGTGGGTGTGACCACCCTTCTCTGTTGCAGTGGTTTTTTCCATCTAAGCCTTGCTTTGTTTTTCCCTAAGGGAGGGGGATGGGGCGTGTATTAATGATATTTGCAATTTTAATACATTCAATGATGTTTTGCATTTTAATGCATTTCTTTTCATGCCTGTGTTATTCACGATACCTCATGTACTACACCATAAGATATTTGCATCTCAATGTGTTCATTTCATGCTCACGTTATTCCTGAGGTATCTCATTTGTCTTTCTCCTTATTTCTGCTGTTGTTCCCCAAGGAAGGAGGATGTGTGGTAAACTACTTCTCTACCATTCCCCACTGTACTGCTCTGTTGGAATGCACCATGACATCATAGAATGCCTGAGTGCCTCTCTGTGTTTAGAGTGTCAGTTGGTTAACCCAGGCTGAGCGGCTAGGAGCCTGCTCCTGGTGGGGCTGCATCTATACCTTCTATCTTATCCTACTCACCTTTCCTGGAACCAAGCTACAATAAAGGATTACTCTATTTATACAGCTGGACTCCGTATCATCCTTTACCACAGGTTCCCTTCAATAGCAATCTTTCTTTGGGTTGTCATATCAATGCTATCACTTCGTCCTTTTTCATGCTAAAAACTCTCAGGAAAATCCTTCCCTTCATCCCATCTGATTTATGGAAAAATGTTTTTTCTACCCTTATTATTTCTAAAATGTATTACTGTAATGCCTTATTTACCAACATCCAGAAAAGATGCTTACTAAAATTACAAATTCTTCAGAATGCGACTGCCCACTTACTCCTGGGGATTCCCAAGTTTCAATCTGTTTCCCAGGGACTTTCCCAGCTTCACTGGCTTCCCATTAAAAAACATATAGACTTCAAGGCCCTCTGCCTCGCCTTTAAGGCGCTGCATGATGTTGGACCCAAGTATCTTAAACAACGGTTCCAATGGTACACCCCCAGTAGACTGAGTTGTACGATGGTGCAACGCATGTAAATACATTGTGTGCCTTTGCCATATATTTTTTTTGCACGCATGTTTTTACCGCGAATATGCATTTACAACACATGCTTTTAGATTTCAAAACAATGTATTTGTGGGGGGAGACCACCCACCCCCCCCAACTTACCTTAAATGCGTAGGATTGGCATGCATTATAAATGCATATTCGCGGTAAAAATATGCGCGCTAAAAAATGCGTGGTAAAGGCACAACGAGGTAAAAACCTTGTTGTAAAGGCTGTTTCCTGTCCACCACTCAGTTCTTCATTAGTGCATAATCTTGTAGTACAGAGATTTAAAAGATCTCACTGAGGTGGCAGGAGCTTTATTGCCTGTAATGCTAAGCTTTGGAACTCAATGTCCCTAGATCTTACGAGAAAAACATATCTGCTGTCTTTCCACATAGCTCTTAAAACCTGGCGTTTCAACACTTAGACCTCCTGCTTTCTGCTTAGATTTGTAACCTGTCTCCCGGGGCTTTAGTGCCTAGACACCCTAGGGTAGTAGAGTGCTCTAAAAAGTTTAATTTGATTTCATTTCATCTTTTGGGCTCTCAGTGTGTCTCCTGAATTGACTCCAACGATCCAGAGCAAAGAGCATTTTTAGATTGAAGGGCATTGAGAAACAGGAACTGAGTGCTATTCCTCCTCCATTTATCAGAGCATCTTTAAGACATGACCTGTGCTCACTTATCAGAGGGCTTGGCGCACCGAGTACTAGGGGGTGCCAGTGGAAAGTATGTTGAAAAGTGGTTAAGATTGTGGTTTACCTCAGATGGGTTTGGGAGGTGAAATGATGGTGCCACACACCTGAATGTAAGACTGGGGGCTTCATAGCAGATACAGTGGTAAGGTCACCAGTACATCACATGACCTCACAAGGTCTGTTTCTCTCCTTTCGCCAACAACCGTCCTGGAATCACCAACCCACAACATCCCACATTCTTTTCCAGGTTCCACCCAGGCGCTGACCCAACAGGAGACAAAATGCTTGAACCAACTGTGTGCTGTACCAAAGGGAGACCACCAGCATCATTTCAATGGTAGAGGAGGATACAGGTGATTTCACATAGGAAGTAGTTAGACTGTACTCATGTCCAGTTTCCAATAAAGAGGATAGGCCATAATAAATTTGACACATAAATATGAACTGCATAGCGGTGCCAAAGCGGAGGACCCCAATGCCGAGAGAAAGTGCAGCAGCATCTGATATCCAATTAATTTAAGATCTGCAATGATTAGATTGCAGCATATATCTGAGAATTTAGTAGAGGATATTTTTAAAACATGTCATCATGCAAACCATCAGACTGTTTGACAAATGATCAATAATGTTGAGTCTTTTTTCAGTGTAGAACACGCTTTTTAAAAAATGGAGCATATAGAAGAAATGCCCATGGGCACATATTAGCTGGAAGTATTAGCAGCTCAGCATGAGCTTGCCAGTTTTCAATGCAAAACAGCAGCACAAAGGCCAATTCACAGCGTCAGCGTTGTGTTGTGAAACGAATGTTTCAGTGCCTCATCAGTGCTCAATTTGAGCTGGTCGATGCCAGTAGAGGCCGCCAGCACTCATTTTGGGGGACCAGCACTTATTTTTCCTGATCAGAAATTTACCTAGAGCAAGAGACAGAAAAACACACAAAGGGGAAAGAAGGAAGAAGTGAAAAATGGAACAACTGTCACAAAGGGGGAAAGGAGGAACCTGCAAGAGTGAGATAAAGAGGAGGGGTGTCTGGTGGTGAATCAGAGAGGCCTGAAGTGGATTGAAGACTATGCAGCCCTAGTATTTGGCTGGCTGACATTGACTAGCACTGGACATGGACTTCTGGGCACAAGCACTTATTCTTTTACAAATTGAGCACTGTCAGTCTCACAAATGTCTTTATGAGCCTTATACTCAAAAGACTTTGCATTAATTGAGTCAGTGCAATTAACTTTGTGAAGGCAAAGTCTAGAATTGCAAGGCACAAAAATCACTTATGGTTCATAATAATTGCAAACGGAAAGCCGACTCACCTCCCTTTCTGCTTGCAAATTAAAGCACGAATACTTTGGGTGTTTTTGCGATTGCAAATCATGGAATGCTTTACGCTTGCTGAGGTCAGTCGCTGAGCTTTTGAAAACTGTAAGTTGTCTAAAATTGACAGCTTACATTGTTCATGGGGGCCAGGTTCACAAAATCATTGATGGGACTGGGTTACATCACGCAATTTTGAATATAAATTGTTAGAAAATGCTGGGCGGATGGAAGTGAGGTGAGATTATCCTTTTGTGAAATGTATGCAATTTTTATCCACTGTAAATCTGGACAATGTGCTAACTTTTATTGCCAAATCTCTGCCCCTTCTGCACACACTGCCCGCTGCTCATACATTGCCCCTCTGAACTCTGCCACTTATGCTCACCAATGGTGGCTAGTGATGTTTGAAAGTGGTGGAACATAATATGTGCCCTAAATTCCAGCGAGCAGTGCAAGTGAGTCAGATGTCTTCTAGGAGGGTGGTTCTCCCCCTGAGAAATTTGGGAAAAAACTGGGGTCAAGTACTGCACTATATAGCACAATTCTCACGTAAATAGCTAAAAGCCATTGACTCTGAAATGGAGGCACTTGTGAAATGTTCCAGTACTTTCTTGGTGTGTCAAGAAAGCCTGATCCTCTCCAAGAGCTGCCATGGGTTCACCACAAATGTCAAGAATTATCTCCAGTATGCCAGTAGCAGAATTCTGTCTCTGATGCCCCCTCTCCATCTTCTATAGATCCACCCCACACCCAGATGTGTCTCCAATGACTTCTGGCATGTAGAGGCCACCTTTTTGTGACGTCTACTCTCAGATGTCAAGCATTTCCTCCGATATGTCAGCAATAGCATTTTACTATAGGCACCCCTATATGCCAAGAAATACTTCCAGGGTGCCAGGGCCTGCATTTCACTGTGGGTAATTCCTGTTATCCATATGTCTTGGGTGCCCGCCTCGATAAGTCAAGGATTACCTCCAATGTGCCAGGGCCAGCAACACACTAGCATGCATAATACACACCCACACACTCAGTCACACTTGCACATTTCCAAACAGACATGCAACTAAACTCTCACATGCACTCTCACACACACACACACACACACACACACATATTCTCTCATTCTCAATCTCACACTTTGGCAGTGGCACCGAAACTCTGTCATTCAGACACACTTTTTCTAATCGCTTTTGTTAGAAAATCTTGCACTGCTACTGTCCCTGCTATACCTGTCTTGCCTTCTAGTGAAGATTGGTAAAACATTTTCTCTATATACCATTAAAAATTCAAGTCCAATGCCATTGTTAATGTTTGTTTTCATGTATGACGTAAATGAAATAGTGCCCTTCCATTTAATAGGTGAACAGAATGTGTATTTAGTTTTACTTGTGAATCAAGCAGTAATCATATTGGAAATGGACTACATCACATTATAAAATGTAAAATGTAGTGTTCAACTGATCTTGTGTCATGTGTGAGTCCTTCAGGCAGTCTTGGCTTTTTAGCCAGAAACACTCATCTCACAATGTCAACAAAAAAAGCTACAAGTCCCACAGTGCAAACTTGTTGAGTCTAAAAGCCAGGACTCGCTGAAAGTGTGGCACAGGACAGTGGGCCACTTGGGAATTGTTGGAAATGGCCCTTTCTGCAGGGTCACCCCCAAACCTTTTGCCTTCCTCATCCCTTTTTGCTGAATTTGTTTTTGTTGGCTTTAGGACTCTGTGCACTTTGCCACTGCTAACCAGTGCTAAAGTACCTGTGCTCTCTCCTTAAAACATGGTAGAATTGGCTTATACCCAATTGCCATATTTAATTTACTTAAAAGTCCCTAGTAAAGGGCACCACATGTGCCCAGGGCCTGTAAATTAAATACTACTAGTGGGTCTGCAGCACTGATTTTGCCTCACACTTAAGTAGCCCTTTAAACATGTCCCAGGTATGCCATTGCAGAGCTCGTGTGTGCAGTTTAAACCACCATTTCGATCTGGGGCAAAATAAATCTTTTGCCAGGCCTAAACCTACCTTTTTGCAACATATGTCACCCCTAAGATAGGCCTTGGACAGCCCCAAGGGCAGGGTGCAGTGTATATAAAAAGCAGGACATGTACTTTTAGGCTTTACATGTCCTGATAGAGAAAAATTCCTTGAACTCATTTTACACTACTGAAAGGCCTATCTCTCCCATAGGATAACATTGGGATTGCTTTAGTACATGTTATAAGTGTAATTTCCAAATAGGAAGATATTACTGGATCAAGTTTGGTGTCTCTGGAATCCTAATTTAAAATCCTGACTTATAGTGAAGTCGGATTTTAAATAACAATTCTGAAAATGCCACTTTTAGAAAGTTTCACAAAGAGCAATTGATAGACATAATGCTGAACAATGTCAAACATTCACCCCCAGTACAGAGATCTGGGCCTAAATCCATAGTTTGTTTTGCTCACCATGCCATTCCAGTTTGGACCCAGCCATATGCAAATCAGTCTTGACCCTGCGCCCCATGGGAACAGGCCTGCTCGAACTGCCAGGCCAGGTCCTACCTGGACCGGAAACAAGCATCCTGAGACCGGTTTCAGGGTATTGCCCCTCATAAGGTAGGCTAGCTTGACTCCAGTGGCATGGAGAGCACGGGACCCACTTGTGGGCATATCCTTCCCACTTAGGGCGACAAATGCAAAAAGAACAATTGATGGAAAGTTGACACATTTTAGCCTTCGCATTTTGGTGCCTGCACCCTGTCTCTGGTCACATGACTGGGTGTAGTTGTCAGTTGGGCTTTGTGTAATCCTCCTAGACAGCCACATGCAATGGGAGCTTAGGTGTGAATGAATGGGCCATCACTGGCAGGATGGGTGGGAGGAGCTGACACCAGCCTCACTTACACTTGAATAGGCTGCGTCCTGTCTCCACACAAAGGGCTGCCTTCCCCCTGTAGTTAGTCTGGAGCCAGGACAGGGAGGGCAGGTCATCTGTGCACTTCAAAGGCATGTCTCTAGATGTTTCTCCCCACTTCAAAGGAACAACTGTGTATAAAAGAAGGACCTCAGACACCACCACTTCAGTACACATCTGGACCTGTGGTTACTCTGCCAGAAAGAAGGACTATTGGGCTGACGACGGACTGCCACTCTGCTGGACTGCTACTCAGCTGAACTCCTGCTTTGCTGTGTTGACTTGTTGCCTGCTGCCTTCTTGCCTGGGATAGAAGGACTGGGCCTGCATCTCTTGAACCCAGAACCTAGAGTGACTCCAAGGTAGGGTAATCAGGCATTCCAGATTTGCTACAGTCCAGTTTTTTGATCATCTGTCCTGGCAGATTTCACTAAATTCATTACTTGTCCCGGTTTTTAGAGAGGATCAACTCAACAAGCTTTTATGCGTTCCAATGCATGAGTAAGTACCAGCCTTCCCAGAAATCAAGCTAAATAGCATTTATGATAGCCTGTGTAAAAGTTGTATTTAATTTATTCCCCCTAGTGCATTGGTGTCCATGAGGTACCTACGCATCTTCTCTGCTGAGCAGCGCATCCCAGAGCAGAACCGACACATCTCCTCGGCTGAGAGGCGCATCCTCAAGCTGAATTGACGCATCACCACTGCTGTGTGGATTGAACCCGGAGCAGAAGGCCCACGTTGCCCTTGCAGCCCACCGAGCCGACACATCGCCGATGGCGTGGGGCATGTCCAGCCCAGGTCTCTCTCAAGCATCTCTCAGGTTGCATCTCTCGTTGGCGACAGCCTCGACAACGGCCTCCGCATCGCAGCCTCCAGCTCTTTGGAACAGATGGATCACCAGTTGTGCGCTCCATCCCTGATGCCCGGACTTTGCATCGCAAGCCCCTTCGACGGGATTCTCAATGATGAAGCAACAAGACCTTGCATTGCAGCCTCGCTGCATCCCGGAACCAATGCATTGCTTTGGCTGCTCGGCTCTTCTCGAGCCCGATCCCACGCAACGCTCCGCAACCAGGATTTAAGGTACTTTTTCAGCGTGCATAACTGGGTCCCTGTAGCTAGCCCGCGCTCCATCGTGGCTGGCCTAACTTGTGATTTTGCCCTGGCTCTGCACTGCCAGATATCCCTTGTTGGCGCTTTGTGCTTTTTGGCGCTATTTTGACTTAAGACTTAAAAATTAAATATCTCCTGTCTACTAATTAGATTTTAGTTGTTTTGGTCTTGTTTTATATATTAAGAATCACTCTATTTTTCTAAACCTGGTGTGAGATCTTTTTTTGTGGTGTTTTCCCTGTTTTGCTGTTTGAAGTGTTGCACACATTCTTTACACATTGCATTCAAGTTAAGCCTGACTGCTCTGTGTCACGCTTCCAGAGGGTGAGCACAGGTTAATTTGAGGTTTGCTTGTGCCTTACCCTGACTAGGATTGTGATTGCTTCTTGGCCAGCACTCACACCCCAGTCAACCAGGAACCCAATTTATAACAGCAATGATGTAAAAAATCAAGTTCCAAATTGTGCTTTAAGTACTTTTTAGTTCGAAGCAATCAAAGGTTGATCAGTGAAGTTGTGAAAAGATAATTATGTGGGTGCTGGAAATCCAGTGCTAATGGAGTAAAACAATGGAGTTTGCTAACAAACTTTGGTACTAACTGCAGTGAGAACCCATAGGGTGCTGCCCTATATAATACCATCACCAGCATCCCCCACCCTTCCTCTTGCCACTATGCGTAGCAGCAGCAGCAGCAGCAGCAACTGAACGTGTCGGATCTGAGAAGAGGATACAAAAGCTTCACTGCTAGTACCTTGATGTCCAAGTGGAGCACATGCTTTGGCAGAATAGGACTGGGACATAACATAGGCCCAGTCATGAAAGTGTCCCACATTAGTGAATTAGAGAGCCAAAAAAGTGGCCTATGTTTATAAATCTGGGCAGTTTTGAACTTGAAAAAACACAATGTATAAGTGTTTTTGTTGTGATGTACTTAGGTTGTCCCAGCTAGACTGGGGCTGCATACTTTCATGATGTACTCATGTTCCACTGTGATGTCATGGCTCTTGGGGACGGTTTGGCAGTTGGTGTCTAGCTGTGGGGGATTCCAAACAATAATCAAATCAGTGTGTCAATTTGTGTTACAATTTTACTCCTGTCTCCATCAGAACAGGGTTCTTAATGCCTCCATATTACGATTTTGAATGTCTGAAGGGAGGCCTGCTGTTCATGCAGGCCTCCATGCCAGCATTTGCAACAGGTCCCAAGGACTCACAGAGATTTATGTTAATGAGGTAGGTTTTTTAAAAAAAATTCTGTGACATATCCCTTTGCGGTGTGAGAGCTGTGAGGATCCCTCGGACTGGTAAGGGAAAGGCTGGTTCAGAAAAAGACACAATTGTGCTGTCAACTGTCTCTTTTGAGGACCAAACCTTGTATCTTTTATGTCACAACTCCTATTTAGATGATTAATTTGAATGAATCGTTGGTGAAACAGATGAAGGATGCAAATTTTGCGTAAAAAAAGCTATCTTTTTGGGAACACACAACATGCACAAACATGTGCAGCAGAATCTAAAGGGATGCCCACAATGCACTTTCCAAAATGCAAGCGTTGTGTACATTTAAAGCACATATTAACATACACATGTTGGCAATCCTTGAAATGTTTCAGACTCTCTCTACCAGGTGATATATATATATATATATATATATATATATATATATATATATATATATATATATATATATATATATATATATAATTTTTCTTTTCAGTGTACCTGTTTTTCAAAGTCTTCGCCTCTCTTACACATTTTGACAGCTTATTGGAGCGCCACGTGGCTTCAAAGGTGTAGACAATATATCCTACGGCGAAAGAGCACCGCTTGGGCATCATCCAAAAATTGCACTTGATGACGGTGGAGATTATGCGGAAATCCCGTTTTCCACTGGCCGGATCCCGTGCCGGTGATGAACAGTCGGTAATAAGGTGTTATCTGCTGCAATTGCTCATAACACGGCCACACACTTGATTGTAGGGTCTGGACCAGCGGACAGTAGGAAGGCACCGCTTAAGCTTCTTCACTTATTGCCTGCTGATGCGGAAATGGAGGATTCCGCGTATTGCTTTGACGCCATCCTTTCCTGTGTTGGGAATGGATGCGCCCAGTATGGCGGCACTGCGGACGCCGGCTCTTGAGAGCAACATGGCGCAGGGGACTCGGTTCAAGGCAAAATCAAAGGAGAGAAGGAGTCTGGGGACGGCACTTAATCTTCGTAACCAGGCGCAGTGTCAGGGTCACCGCTGGACATCTTCACAAAGACATAGATAACAGGGCATTCATATAGGCAAAGGGAGGGAGCCATTCACCAGCCATGCGCCTGAAATAATAGAACAGCGTCAGTACAGGAAATTACACAATATATATCTGAAATTAGCATAAAACTAAAAATCATGATATTTAGTGTTTGAAACAAATCTAACATTTAGGTCAAAAAGAAAAGAAAAAACACTAAACGGTAATTGAAGATGACTTCACCCGTGGATTCTGGAGTGATTTACCTCGACGCAGTCTGCTTAATGTACACTGATACGGCAGTGTGAGACACAGTATTAGTTCTGTAGTCTGTACACGAGTCATCCTGTGATCATTGGACTTTCAAGCCCATACATTTACGGCGCATATGAACTCCATAACAACCTTCTCAAACTTGTACCCCTCTTTTTGCCCATGCCACCCAACTAACAAGCACACACGACCACTACTACCAAAAACAATCTTACTACTTCCTTTTTCAAATCCACTCTTCATTCTATCCCTACTTCAAACTCTACTAAGCACACAAGAAATTAAGAGCACAAATATTACACAACTAATGCACAAGAAAAACGAAACACATTTTTTTTGTTGCTAACTACTAATGGGTTCCAGAGTAGTGAGCTACTTGCCGAAAAAGCGCTTCAATGCATAGTCAGGGGTTGTAAGCACTGCATAAATACATTTACAATTTACATGATATGGTATGTATCCTACTATGGGGAAATGTACAGAGTCTAATGGAGCACTCACTTGATCAGGTCATGTGTAGCTTATCAATCTAATAAATGGTAGTGAGATAACTCAACTTCGCATATAAATATCTGAATTTCAGGCTTTTTGGTTTTGTGAGTTTTAGGTTTAGCAAAACTGTACCAAACATATGTTCAAGGAAAATACAAAAGGTTTGCAATTACAAATGAGAGGAAACATATATTGTATTGCATTGTAATTGCATTTATATAGCTCTTACTACCCCATACCAGCCGTCGAAGCACTTTTTCAGCGAGTAGCACGCTACTCTGTAACCCATAGAGGATTAGTGGTGAATTAGTATAGTGAAATATGAAATTAATTTGAGTGATGGATATGTTAGTCTGTTATTTGGATTGAAAATGAATAGTGGAGGGATAGAAGAGGGAAGAGTCTAGAAAGTGCTTTTTTTTTTTTTACGTCTAGCCACGCCTTTACCACTTTAACAAAATATGCTGATATTAAACGCTTGCCCCCTTGGCAAAACTAATTAGGACAACTGAGTTGGACTTTCGCCTTTGAGCACGACACCCAACTGATGGTTCATCTGGTGGAAAGTAGTTATCAGGCTCCGTTCCCATCATCATACTGGCTTACAGGGATCTTGCACTCTCTTTTGCAACATGGCTAATCCTGGAATCATTGCCTTCACCCACAGGCCTTCACCAGCAGCCAAAGCAGGCCTAGAATTAGCTGCCTTCACTTAGTGTCCTGCAGCAGGCAAATGGACGAGCAACAGTCAGTGGCGTAACAATAGCCCACGTGGTGCGGGGAGACCCCTGAGCTCCAGGGGGCCCCCTCCGGCACGACCAGGCCTGAGAGCTACTGACGGGGTCCAGAGCGTGGGGGGACCCCCTCCATGCACTTTGCAGGGGGGGCCCCGCAAGGTTCGTTATGCCACTGGCAACAGTTAGTGAAGGAGAATGAAGAGTGCCTTCATATTATTAGAGAAGATTAAATCAGCTGCACAAACACAGGTGAGAAGTGTCTTTGCCCTGCACACAGGACCATTCCAAGCAACTGAAGAAAGCATTCTCCTTTAAGAAAACTCAGATTATTGGTTTAACAGAGCGTGCTTAAGTATCTGCACATTATGAAAGTAGTTTACCTCCGCAGTCAATGATTCATGATTGTTCCCTGATACAGAAGCTCCTCAGCTCATCTCTGCATCCCCAGTTTTCCAGTTTCTTCCTCTTGTCTACACCCCAGTCTGTATTCTCCAACTCCTCCAGCATTACTTCAGTCTTTCCAGTTTCACGCGGTAGAAGGCTGGCTTAGTATATGGTGCATACTTATTTAAGTTAAGCACCTTGCACTAATCCAGTCCACCCATATGGTGATTTTAGAGGTCTTTGATAACCTTTGAAAGCTCTCAAAGTGGCAGCTGTGGAGAGCAGCCTTCAGGCTTATCTTGATGGAGTGTTAAGCAGCTTGTTTTACCAGGTTAATCATGTAGTGTAGGTTAAACGAAAAAGAACCACACAGTGTACATATAAAAATATTTCTATTTATTACACAACACTCAATAACACATTGGTATATCTCCTATCCGGAGATATAAACACAAATACACAATAATATTTCACATGCAAATAGGTAAAGAGCCACAAAATAAAATACAGTGGGCTCCAGGGGGAGACCAAACCATGTACTAAAAAATGGAATGCGAAATGTGACCAAAGTCAGGACTTGGACCAGGAAACTCAGAGGAGCTGAGGACACAAGGAACCACCCAAGGTAAGTACCCAGGAACCTCACGGAGGGTGTGTGCAGAGTGGAAGCACAGCCGCGTGTCTAACAGAAGTCAACGTGAAAGTTGCGGTTGCAGTTTTGAAGAACAAGGGCTCTTCCCAGTGGACCCTGAAGAAACCTCATGGAAGAGAGAAGGTTGGAGAGTCACCCCACCCATGGATACCCCAGGAACCAGGATACCTACACCAGGGATGCCGGGTACATAGGTGCGAAGTGACGTCGGAAACCGCCGTAGACCACAATGGAAGACTTCAGGAATGATGCCACTGAAGAAGACTACGCAAGAGTTCGGTGGAATCCGAGGGTGGATCCTTGAAGTAAAGAACCTGTAAGCACTGCGGACAGAGTCTATGCCACTCAGTGGTGACCTGGAGGCATGTAAGAGCAATGCCCACCGATGTTGAATGATTCAAAAGTGGTGACAGTGATCTAGTCACTGCAGCTGTGAGGACCAGGCAACACTGAGGAAGACCGGGATCTGTGCACGAGCTGTCCCATGTCGGAAGTCAAGAACCAGGGGGGGCGGTGTCCGTCGGGAGCACCAACAAGCCTTGGCAACTGCAACTGGCGTGGAAAGCAAAGAAGGAGCGATGTTGGGACCAGCAAGCTCCAAGGGACTCACCACCAGCAGGGTAGTCAGAGCAGGCCCCTATCAAGCAAATGAGCCCACTGGAGCAGAAGAAGACCCTCAAGAGGAGCAGCTGGCCGAAGGCACTGGAGTCACAAGACGACCTCGAGCAGATGTGGAGAGGATGCTGTACTTGGCAGGAAGAGATGCTGGAGCTTCTTGTAGCCCGAAGATCTCTGGAGTGCAGAGCCAACAAGCCTTGGCAACAGGAAGTCAATGTGGTGCACAGAGGTTTGGTCCCAGCGGTTCCAACGAGGGATACTGGCCTCAAAATTGCATAGAGGACAGGTCAGGTTTCGAGGGAGTTGCAGAATCACCACCTGTGTTGCTGAGCCTCGGGAACTCAGTGGAAGCAGCAGGCCAGTCAGCTTCGTTACGGTGCCTGCAGATGCAGGGTAGTGACTCCTTCATTCCAAGGGAGATTACTTTGGGTGTCCTTGATGCCCACAGGTCTGTTGAAGATCCTGGATGAAGCACAGACACAGATGATGAAGAAGACTTTGCAGAACAGCGCGACCAGGAGCAGCAGGAGTCTCTCTTGATGCAGCCTCAGTTCCAGGCGGAGTCCAGCAAAGTCCAATTGACCAGACAGTCCAAGAGTGACATGGTTTCAGTCTTGAGTCTTGTCCCATGACGAATCTGAGGACCCACCTACAGGTAAGTCCCTAAGTTCCCTAAGGGAAGGGTTGGAACAATTCAAGGGTCCCTCCCAGAGGAGGGACTGGGCAGAGGGGAAGATACTAGCATGTCATTTGTCCAGTTTCGTGCCAGAGCGGGATCCAAGGGCTCCCATGAACTGGTTCAAACTGGAGTATGCAAGAAAGGCACTGAATGTGCCTTCATAGCAGTATGGTGGCGCTGGCAAGCACCCCCACCCCAACCCAATACACTAAGTCCTGTCTGGGAGGTGGTCACACCTCCTTGTGACAGGAAACCTATTGCTCTCCCTTCCCCAGTTCGAGCTTGGCTCAGCATCAGGAGGGCAGAATCGTGTCTGTGGTCGGCAGCAGCACTTGCTTGCTGTCAGACCCTGAAAGGCTGTAACTGGAAGTACAGGGGGGTACCCCAAGGGAGCCCCCAGTACATGGAATCATACTTCCAACACTGGAATCAGTGTTGGGGTATGATTCCAACATGTTTGATACCAAACATGAATGGGTTTGGTGCAACCACTGTATAGTTAGGCATCCCGTAATTACTGATGTCCACCATATGTATTAAAATGGCTGACCGCACTTACAAAGCCTGGAGAATAGACTCCGGGGTTTGTAGGGGTGCCCTGCTCATGCAGGGGCACCCTCACACTTGTAACTAAACACCCTGCCTTCAGGACTGAAAGGGCTGCCATAGGGGTGACTTATAGGTTTTAAGTGTAGTGACCTCATATATAAAGAAACCTATATCTGTCGTAAAAGGTGCAAGCACCAACTCACACAAGCTGCAATGGCAGGACTGTAGTCTTGAGTGGTCTTTCATGGGCGGCACAATACACTGTGCAGCCCATGGGAGACCCCTGGTATACCTATGCCCTGGGTACCTATGTACCATATACTAGGGAATTACAAGGGTACATCAGCAGCCCATTGTGATTGTACAACAGTACTTCCTGTGGTCAATTTAAGGAGGAAGCACTGTGACTGGGGTCCTGATTAGCAGGATCCCAGTCAGACCAGTCAAAAAAGCATACTGATGGGGCGTGGCCAACCATCATGGCCCTCGCGGACGTGATCTGGTTCGGCTCCGCGTCGAGCCCCGCATTCTGTGGCTTTGCGGCGTGTCCCCTGTTATGATTTCGGGGTGCGGTCCAAGCCTTGGACACGCTGCCACTGGCGGACACTCGCCTATGTGAATTTGTGGCAAGAGCGGTGACTGTGCAGTGGAGGGCTGGCCCTCGCTCAGATGCTGCGGACAGAATAGAAAATGGCGCTGGACCCTCCACTCGCTAGACCACCCAGCCGGGCTTGCGCTCCTTAGAGACGAGGGAGTGCGGCCCCGTGGTCTTTATCCCGCCGTGTGGTTTTGCCCTCCTCTGTGGTGGAGCCCTGAGGAAAGAGAGCAACTATGGCAGCAGCTGGGGCCGGAACGAGACCCGCAGTCGGCCCAGCGATCCTGAGGCTGTGACGAAGGCGACTGCAACGCTTCCTAATAATAGCAGGTGGGAGCGCGCATTTGGGCCTGGGGAGTTGGAGTGAGCCCCCCCACCGGGAAATCTACCAAGGCATTGCCGTTGGGCCCCCCATTGTGGCGGTGAAAGGGGGGTCCCCATGGGATTCCACGGGGTTGCCTGACCTCAAGATGGCGCCCGGCGGTGCAGTGATACAGTAGGACCCCACGGCCCGAGGCTGACCAGCTGCTGAGTCCAAGGGCAAGTGCGCGATCAGCCTGGAGAGGGTGGGGAGCCCCCCAGGGACCGCTCCACGATGTCTGCCTTGAACTTCGTGGGAATCATCATGGGAATGAGCAGCCCCAGGGCCAGCAGTGGCTGCCTGACCCTAAGATGGTGCATGGGGGACTGATGGTGAAACCCCCGACGCACATGGCCTAGTTTGAGGAGAGCTGACCAGATGATGGTTGACCCATGGGTGTCCTTCTGCCATTAGCCGGTCGGAGAGGCTCAGCTGCAAGTAAGAGGGCGCCTTACTGGGGCAGACTGGGAAAGCAGGGAGCGGTAGTTGGAGGGCTGCTGTTCGCTCTGGTGACTCCAGGCAGCCCCCCCATTTTAATCTGTTCTCCTTCATCTGAGTGCCTGAACGGCACGAGAGCAACAACGCAACGTTAGGGCGCACAGTCCAGATGCCACCAAAAAAGACCCAATCTAATAGAGTCTACAACTACTTTGCCCCTGCTGAGACCCAGCCGGAGAA
This sequence comes from Calotriton arnoldi, assembly GCA_963921515.1. Taxonomy (NCBI): domain Eukaryota; kingdom Metazoa; phylum Chordata; class Amphibia; order Caudata; family Salamandridae; genus Calotriton; species Calotriton arnoldi. Next base: position 779,620 of record CAWUFW010000848.1, on the reverse strand, counting down.
GGAAGGGGGAGATTGTGCAGCAGACAACATGGCGTTAACCAGGGAAGACCTGCTTGCGATGCTGCACGAGTTCAGGAAAAAACTCAGGGAGGACATAAAGGCGTATATTGTCGCGCCGTTCGAGGCTTTCCGATCAGAGATGGGGTTGAAGATGGTGTCGCTGCAGGCTGATGTGGACTAGGTGGGGGCCCGGACTCTAGACTTAGAAGCAAAATTCCAGGAACTCGAGGGACGGGTGAAGCCGCTGGAGGAGGGTAGTGCCAACATAACCGCCCAACTACACTGCCCTGCTAAAGTGTGAGAACCTAGAGAATCGCTCTCATAGAGACACCATTCGAGTGAGGGGCCTGGAAGAGGGAAGTGAAGGTCCTGACTTGGAAGCTTTCATGGTGGGTCTCTTCTCCAATGTGTTGGGAGATGAAAGTCCAGCGTTCCACCTGGAACGGGTACACAGAGTGGGTCAGCGCTCACAGGGAGATAACAGATGTCCACAAGACATTTTGGCTAAATTCAGCTCCTTCAAAATAAAAGAACAGGTCATGCGGAAAGCTAGAAGCAGTGATGTGATCACTTCAGGGGGCCACGTGCTCGCTCTTCCAAGATGTGGCGCAGGCAATGCTGACACGCCGACAGCAGTTCCGTCAGATCATGGTGGCACTGAGGGAGCGCCAGATTAAATACCGGTGGACGTATCCATTTGGCATTGCCTTCTCACTTTGCAATAAACAACACCACTTCACCGAAGCAGAGGGGGCTGTATCTCTACTGGGCCTTGATCGCGCCTCGCCCCAACCAGAGGCATCTTCATGGGAGGATGGCCGGGCCCAACAGATGGAGCGGAGCTCCCCGGGTTCCTGGCAGACACCCAAAAAGGGCGGCAGATTGACGCGACGCTGATCATTGTAGGCACATGAATTCGACATGTTCTAACTGATTATCCTGTCTTCTCTGGCCTGTTGAATGTGTGAGGACATTAGCTGGAGGAGGCTGGGGCCTGAAGGTGGCATTCTGGGACCTGGGAGCAGGGGATGCTGGTGGACTATGCAGGGGGGTCCCTTTCTTTTTGGGCCATAGGCCCAAAGTGCGTATCACTTACTCTTGACCTGAAACAGAAAATTCTGAGAAACTGAGTGTTCAAGCAAGTATACATGCGGGACTCTGGGCGCGGTTCTGGACACGCCCCTAGAGTCACCAACAATGAGATCTTTGGATCGCGTTGGAGTCTCTTTTGTTAAAAGTTATGAGTTATGTTTTGTGATTTTGTTTTTCCCGTGGCGTCGACTGGTTGATGCAACAGAGCACGTGGGAGGAGGGGGTGGGGGTGATGGGGCGGACGGGGAGTCCGAGGGGAGAGGGCTGGGGGCTGGGTATGTCCTGGAACGTTAGGGGACTAAATTCCCCTAACAAAAGACAACGCCTATGGAAATTCTTAGGAGATCACCATGTCCATATTGTTGCCCTCCAGGAAACCCACCTTAAGAGAGGCGAGGACCTTAGACTGTGTCACAAAAGCTACCCCTCGATTTTTAGATCCTCGACAACCACTAAACAGAATGGAGTAGCTCTTCTTCTTCACTCTTCCATCCACTTCCAACTCCACGACACAAAGTCTGACAAAATAGGGAGATTTCTTATGATCAAGGGTGTTCTGAATGGTCGCTCATGCACTATAGCTACGGTCTATTCCCCGAACTCCGGTCAGTCAGACTTTCTTCTCTAATTTTTATCAACACTGGAGGGCTTCGCAGTGGGGGACATCCTCTTACTAGGCGATTTTAATCTTATCTGGGACCCCATGGTTGATAGCTCCCAGTCACATAGAGCGATAGCAGGTGTTTTTAGTAAGTCCCTTAAATCTTCAATACAGCGCCTAGGGCTGATAGATAGCTGGAGAACCCTCAATCCCTCAACATGTGACTACTCCTTTTTCTCCCACTCTCATAGATCTTATTCTAGGATAGAACACATCTTTGTCAGTCAGGCGCTGCGTCCGACGATAGTGGGCTCTCAACTACACCCAATATGCATTTTGGACCACACACCCCTGGACCTTCTTCTCAATTGGCCTATGCCTCGCTCCAAACTTACCAGATGGTACTTTCCCAATATCCTGGCCAGAGATAGGATGCTTTGAGATGAATTGAGGAAGTCGATCAAAGATTTTTTCACCAATAACGCTCCCAAAGACACTTCCCTCTTGATAAATTGAGACGCCTTTAAGGCAGTTGTAAGGGGTAAGTGTATTGCTTTAGCTTCGACTCTGCGAAAACAATAAACTGGGGAGCCGGTGGCCCTGGAGGGGGAACTGCGAGCTGCCGAACAGGCACACAAGGAAGCCCCTTCTGTCAAAACCTTAAGGAAAGTGACTGCTCTTAAAGGGAAACTCCAGGCAATATATACGAATAGGGCGGAAAAAACTATTTTACGCCTTCAAGCCCGAGGGTATGCCGGGAACATGAAAATTGGCCCCAGGTTGGCACGCCAACTCAGGGCTAAACAAGAACAGGAATATGTCAAACAAATAATTGACGCCTCTGGTGCCACACATTATAGTGAGGAGGGGAAGGCGAACGCGTTCCAGGCTTTCTACAGATCACTGTACACAGCAGAACCCATTTCAGGACAGGATCAATCCTGCTACCTAGACTCTTTGGTTCTCCCGCAGGTATCCCAAGCTGAAAACGGCGCTCTCAGTCAACCCATCTCAAGAGAGGAAGCCCAAAAGGTGATAGATGCCCTTAAACTCCAGAAGTCTCCGGGACCCGATGGGTTCAGTGCTATTTGCAGCGGAGCTCACTCCATGCCTAGCAGCACTCTTTAATGACATAGCAACCTCTCACCGAGTCTCCCCTTCGATGGGAGAAGCTTTAATCATCCTAATCCCCAAAGCTGGGAAGAATCCCCAAGAATGTGCCTCATAGAGGCCTATCGCGCTTTTAAACTTAAACGCGAAACTTTATTCTAAGATTTTGGCCAGTAGACTTGAGGATATTCTACCAAACCTGATCCATCCAGAAGAGTCGGGTGTCATTAAGGGGCGCCAAACCCATGATAATTTGCGAAGAATAATTCATTTAATTGACAAAGTACGGAAGAAACACGTCCCAGCGACCTTACTCTCATTAGACGTGGAGAATGCCTTCGACCGTGTGGATTGGCCTTTCTTACTGTGTACCCTCCGCCGCTTTGGGTTTGGGGAGGCATTTCTGGGCATGGTGCAGGCTAATTATTTCTCTGCTAAGTCCCGTGTCCCGTTTTAACCTCTCTCGCCGAACTCGGCAGGGCTGTCCCCTCTCGCCTATGCTCTTCGCCCTCTGCATCGAACCGCTGGCAGCGCGTATTCGTGCCAACCCAATCATTCACGGGATCAAATTTGGCTCCAATGAGCATAAAATCTCACTTTTCGCGGACGATGTTCTGCTATCCATCACTGAACCTCATTTATCCCTGCCAGCCGTTCGGTCTGAACGCAATGAGTTCGAAATGGTAGCAGGCTTCAAAGTCAACCTCTCCAAATCATTCCTACTCAACCTGACAATGCCCCCTGAGATGCTGGAGGCCGTGACGGAGGCCTCCCCGTTCCGGTGCGCCCACAAGGAAATCACTTACCTGGGCATTACACTTACCCCCGGCAGGCCTCTACAAAGCCAACTTCCCTCCTTTACTAAGGCAGCTTAAAGGCGATTTTAAAAAATGCGCCTCCACATATACCTCCTGGATAGGTTGTATAAACGCGATCAAAATGAATGTGCTGCTGCGCCTTCTTTACTTGTTTCAGGGCCTTCCAATCATGATTGACAGAGAACTGTTCTCCGAACTGAAAGGGATGATAACTAAATTTATCTGGCAGGGGCGCAGGGCCCGTTTATCACAGAGACTGTTGATCAGGCCGCGCCTATCGGGGGGCTCTCTCTCCCGGATTTCCCTCTGTACTACAGGGCTGCACAACTCTGGGTTCTGGCGGAGTGGTCCCTTAAAGCCTCAGATAAGCACTGGCTCCATATGGACCAGCAAGTCGCGGGACAAGCCATTCGAGACTTGCCCTGGAAACCCATACACGATTGGCCAAAAAATTTATATCTTTGCATTCCCACAGCTACCATTCTTAAAGCATGAGATGTAGCTACTAAAACACTGCCCTTGACAACCTTCCCATCCCCTTACACTCCCATCCATTTTAATCCCGCTTCCCCTCTGGCAATGACAGAGGGCCCCTTTGATAGATGGAGGGAGGGAGGGTGTCTCATGTTGTCGGATCTCTTCTCTTGAGGAGAACTGCACACCTTCACGGACTGCGCTGCTGCCTTTAAGCTGCCAGCCTCAGAAGAATTCCAGTATCTCCAGCTAAAACATTGGGTACAGAAGCCACAGGTGTGGAGCGCCGCCACCAGAGACCTACTCCCATAGAGAGATTCGTTCAAGCCGGTGGAACGTCCAAGGGTTGCATTTCGTTTCTCTACGCTCTCCTGCTCTGGGGGGGGAATCTCCCAGGTCCCTCGACATAGAAGGTTTTGGGATGCTCTTTTGCCTTCCCCCATCTCAGAGAAACAATGGTGCTCACTCTACAAAGATATTGTAAAATACAACCGGTCCACGTATTTAAGGGAAGCTCATTATAAACTCATGTACGACTGGTATCTTTACCCACAGAAGCTGCACACTTTGTTTCCAAACTCCTCAGACAGATGTTGGCGGGGGTGTGGGCTCATGGAGATTTCCGCTACATATGGTGGGACTGCCCCTCCATCCAACCATTCTGGAAGGAAATTCTATCTCAGATCAGGCAGATTCTGGGATACCCATTCCAGACTCCTTAGAGCATGTTCTTTTAGGGGTGCCCAATCCCTGTTTGAAACATCAGACTCAGGGGGACCGTTCCATCATGTGGCTATGTCTGGGGGCGGCAAAGATGGCAGTGGCAGCAGCATGGAAGAAGCCCGAGGCCCCCTCCTTCACTCAATGGCATGCGAGATTGTGACATGCCCTGGCCCTAGAATGAATGTTGGATATCATAGCGGATTCCCGCAAAGGCTTTGATTATATATGGAGTCCCCTGGTGGGCTGTCTGTCTGAAGGCTTGCCACTTTTCGCTTGTGTGCCTCGTCTAAGGGCCCTCCACCTCTTTCAAATATAACTGACTGACCGCAGAAGTAACGTCATGGGGAGTCTTGGGGTTTGGGGTTCTCGGGGCCCTCATATGTGTGCTCCCCACACTCTACATGAGCTGGAGGTGTCATTCCCTGCTGGCTGCTAGCGATGGTATATGTTTGTTCTTCTCGCCCCTCATTCACCCCATGTCATGCATTCTAGAGTCCACAGGATTGTTTGTTTAATTTGTTTTACACCTTGTTTATGTGGTTGGCGCTCGCTTGTAGTGCTTGGGCTCATCAAGGAATATGTAGTAGGTATAATATATATACGGTGACAATGGGATGTTTGCGCCTGGAAACGCTAATAACTATGCCGAGCACTTGTGGGGAAACTGTGTATTTTCTATAGATAACTGATGATATTGGCACATACTTGAGCTTGGTCGAGCCTCCACTGTTGTTGTAACTTGTTAAAACCAATAAAAAGATTTTGACAAAAAAAAAGCATACTGACACCAGCAAAATGTGGGGGTAACCATTAAAGCAAATCCTACTTTCCTACACACATGATCCTTTCTCATTTCCTGCATCAGTTCCTTTACTTTCTGCATTTAGTGCCACTAAGCTGCTTTTCCGCTCACCTAGACTTCCAGCCATTTAAAGCTAGTCAGTTGGTCACCTTTATTACCAGGCACATTGAAGTCAGCATTGTACTAGCAGTACATCACTCCAGGCTCCTGGTTTCTTTGCCATTTCCCCTACGTCTACAGCTAGTCAACTCAACTGTTGACTAGCATTTCAGTCCACACACATCCGTAGTGGTGAGTCCGAAGAGGCAATCTCGAAAGGAGGTAATTAGGCTGCTACTATGCTGAGGCTTGGTTTGGCTTCTTGTAAATCAATAGGCACACATTCTTAGAGTGAGGCTTGTTGTCCTCTACTACTTCACATCTGGGAGTAGTGAGGACAAAGAACAATTTCATGTGTGGAGGAGAGTAAGTAATTCAGTCCAAGTGGTGGGAAAAAAAACACCACAGAACTGAACGCTCTTCCATCTCCATCTCTGTTCTGCTGGGCAGAGGTTCTTAGGGAAGCAACACGAACCAGCTCTATAGTTAGAAACCTGAGGGTCTCTACAGACTATCAGCTGCAGACGTCCTCAATTTAAGACAGTTATGTAAGTTGTAACTTTCAATTCAGACTGACCAGAAATATTGAATTTTCTTAACTAGCAAACAGGGCAGTATTTATGAGGGCTCACCATTTTATTTTGTTTTGACTTTACTCAATGGGGCAAATTTACATTTTCCAGGTGGTTCTAGACAGGGCTGTGAGATAGATATAAATATTGAAGAAATCACATCAACAGAGTCTCTTAGGATCAAAGACAATATGCCTAGCACATACGGATGTTTGTGACAAACTGCGTTTGTACCTAGAAGACAGCTGAGATCATCAGCTCAGGTGAGATATATCTATCTTAAATTTTGCAAAAGTCATTCCTAAAAGCCTTCCTGGCAACTTGTGCGTCATATTGCCTTTGGCTGTCCAGTCAACTGAGGATCATTACAGACTTGGAAAAGCTGTTAATGACTGGCTATTCCAGAAAACTAGGGCGTAGGGTCACTGGTGTTTTGTTTTCTTCAGTACAGTGCTTTGTGAAGTGACCCATATATTATATAAGCACAGTACACAAATCCTCCATAATATAACACCAGGTTATGGATCTACATTTAAAAGCGAACATGCCTTTCCCATCCTTTGCACTCTCATTTGCCCTTTTTCCTCTTCCTCTATCACTTCTCATCTCTTTATTTCTTCCTTAAGATTCAGCCTTATGTGTCTCTCTCTTTTTGCTCAGGTCCTCACATCTTTCCTGGCCTGTTGTTCTCTTTGCTCTTTCTAGATCTCTTATCTCATCCTTCTCACGCCCTCTCTTGCTCTTTCCTGGTCTCTTTTTCTGTCTTCTGTATCTCACCTCCATCTGGTTGTCTTTCTTCTCTTGTATTCCATCACTTATCTCTGTATGCCCTGTTTCCCTCTGTCATTTGTCATCTTTCACACCTCTTTATTACTGCCTCCTCCTTTCACTTTTATCTCTCTTTCTTAAACTATGTGTCTCTTTATTGCCACTTACACCTTACTCTTACTCAGCTGTCTCTTTCTCACTTGGCGGTTTCCCTTATATCACCTTTCTCACCTACTGCCCCTTACCTGTCCCTTTATATCTAGTGTCTGTCCTTCATCAGCTTTCGCTGACCTCTCTCCCCTCCCTACTTCCCCTCTAGCTGGTCTCTCTTTCTAACTTGTCTGTCTCTTTATTACTCTAATTACTCTCTCCTGTCTCACCTCTCTTTCCCGTGCCTCCCTGTCATCTCTCTTTTTTATCTTTCTCTTTAATTACCTCTCTACTTATTTCTATCTCACCTGCCTCTTTATCAACTCTCTCATCTGTCTCACCCTTTTCTTTCTCCCCATCTGCCGCTTTATCATGGCTTTTTCACTTGTCCCCATTTCCTTAATTTCTTTCTTACCTCCATCTCCCTGTCACTCAAATCACTTTCTAACCTGCATCTCTCTTTCTTACCCGTGCTCTCACAACTGTCTCTTTCTCAGCTGCCTGTTTCTTGATCACCTCTCTCTCATCTGTCTTCTCTTCTCTCGCTCTCTGCTTTCAGCTCTCTTTATCTCAGTCAAACACCTGACCCCTCCCCATCTTTCCCTTTCTCTCTTTTTCACTTTACTTTTTGGTACATGCCTGTCTCTACATCACCCCAATCTATCTCACCCATCTGCCTTCCTCTCTGCATTGTCCCCATTTCTCTCTACATCTCTCTTAGCTGTTACTCACCATTCTCTGTCTCTTTGTCACCTCTCTCACAGGTAGTCCCTTCTATATTTTTCAGCTGCCTTCACCTGTCTCTCTATCACATAATTGCTTCTCTCTGTGGCAAATGTCTTTCTCTCTCCTTATGAGCCTCTCAGCTGTCTCTCAACTGTCTATCTCTATGTGTCTCACACATGTCTCTTCATATCATACTTAGGGGCCGATTACGATGCCGGACGGACCCGAGTCCGTCTGGCATCGTTCTGGAACTGGAACCGAACGACCTCCAGTCGTCGGTTCCAGCCCAGGAATTAGGATGCGACCGAACCCTGTTTGGTCGCAATCCTAAACTTTGCTATGAGAGCATGCATTCCGAACGGAATGCATGTTCTCATAGCAAAGAGCAGGGGTGCAGTGCATCCCTGCACGCCGTGCCTGCCACGGGGTGCAGGGATCAATGGGGGGGCACTATGGTGCCCCCTAGGCCACCATTCGGTGGCCTTGCTCCCATGGGGGCCCTGCTGGGGCCCCCCAAACCTGTTCCCCACTGCCTTTTTGTGCCAGAAAGGCTGGCACAAAAAGGCAGTGGGAAACTGCCATCGTAATCCCTCGGCCGGAAAGAGACGGCCGGGGGATTACTGTGGGCCGTCGGAATGGTGGACGGGCTCTCTGAGCCCGTCGTAAGCCATTCGTAAGCCTGGTTCGGATTCCCTTCCAACCGAGCCCATCGAAATGGCTCGGTCAGAAGGGAATCTGAATCAGTGATTACGATGCGGGCAGGAGGGCTCCGACCGACGGTCGGAGCCCTTCCTGCCAGCATCATAATTGGGCCCTAAACTGTTAAAGCTGTTAAAGTCTAAAGTGATTGTCTTTTTATCATCCCCTCTACCTCACTCGCCTGTCTCTGTCTCATGTGACCCCCACCTATCTCTCTCATCTGTCTCTTTCCCTTCTATCTGTTTACTACCTGTCTTTCAGAGGTCTCCCTTATATCTCTCTCAGTTGCATTTCTACTGTCTTTCGCTCTTGCACTCAACTGTCTGTTCTCCTTCATTCTCTTTTTCTAAGTTGTCTCTTTCTCACCTCTCTCTTTATCACTTCTTTACCTTTCTGTCTTTTGCAACTGTCCTACCCTCAATCTTGCTCAACTGCCTTTTTCTCAACCTTCTTGCATTTGTTTACACCTGTCACTCTCTAAGCTGTCCCTTTATCACCTCATTCTCATTCTCACATCTCTCATTCTCTACCTCTCACCTGAACCTCTGTAACTCTAGCTTCAGCTCCTGTCTTTCTCCTTTCATGATCTCATTTCAACTCTCCCACTCATGTCTGTGCTGCATTTGTCTTTCTCCTCAATAGTCATTGACACCTTGAGACTTGGGACCACCATTTTGCTTGGGGGCCTTTAAATGCCAGCAACAATTCAATACTTTGCAACTTTGTTGCTCTAGCTTCACAAGGAAGACGTGATCAAGGGATGCACTGTGCAGCAGATTATAGCCAGACAGTAGCTGCTTCGACTTGCTCTGTGTGCCTTTTCATTCAGACTGTAGAAGTGGATGAGCGGTCTCTTCCAGGGTGGGGGCACCTGTCTCCTCCCCAACCCCCACGATATACTGCATGGGCTGCGGGGGCTTCTGCTACGCCCCTGGTTGTCAAACATCTCTTGGCACTGCCTGGAATTAATATACTATGCCATTTCTTCTCAGGACACAGTTGCCAGCCATTCCTTTCCACAGAGAATCCTAGATGGGGTAATTTTGATGGTCGGAGCATATGTGTTACTTTACAGGTGCAGAAACAGACCGTTGATACAATTGAATAGTGATGATTTCTGAAAAGAAATTCAAAGAATTGCTTGTGCACGCCATTTAAACATGCACTTTCAAATATGTGACCCAGTATCGCCTCGTTATGTCAAGTAACCAAACTTATGCTACGCATTATTATTTTACTAAATAAAATTCATTTTCCACACCCGCATCTCCACAGTGCCTTGAAGGACCTTTTCTGCGGTGAACAGACAGAATATCGAGTCAAGAATATCGAGGGTGTAAAATATCAAGGTACGTTTTATCGTTATTAAAAATATCGATTTTTGTGGAATTTAGAAATATCGATTTTGAAAATATCGATGTAAAAAATATTGTTGTAAATAATATCGACTATCTTTTTTTGTTTTTTTTGTTTAAGTTTTTAATATTTTAGTACTACTTATTTTATATATATAAATTTATTTTTTAATGCTAAAATATATGTTTTCAATGTATTTTCACTTAGGGGCCGATTACGATCTCATTAGGAAGGCTTCCAGACGGGTTCCGGAATGAACAAATCTGATTTGGAGCCTATGTTTCCGACCGAATCTTCCCCCGTTCCGAACGACCAAATACGATGCGAAGATCTCGTCCTCGTCGACCAAATCGTTTCCGAACCTGATCCTGTCAGCCCGACTCGTTCGCAGCCAAATCGTACCGCGCAATGGAGCCGGCTTCCGAACAAGCGAGTACAATGCACGATTCGGACAGCCATATCGACCCAGTCTCAGCAAGACAAAACGGCTGTGAGAATCGGACTTCGGGTTGCTGTAGCCGTGCCTCCCTTTACCTGGGGCTCTCCGAATAGGTCCTGTGGGGGTACCCATGGGTCCCCCCTTTCCATGCATGCACAGTGTGGCGGGCACCATGAGGTGCCCGCCACAGGGTGTACGCTTTTCCCCAGACACCCCTTTTTCGTATGGGAGCCTGTGTATGCGTCCAGTATACAGGCTCCCATAGAGTTCAATGGGAGTCCGAGCAACCGAGTCCGCCACCTTATGGGTGCATCGGAATCGGTTGCTCGGATTTGCAGAGCGCAATGTGCTTGGAAAGCCCTCCGGATCCGAGTCATATGGAGGACTTTCCGAGCGAGATCGTAATCGGCCCCTTATTTTTAGGAGCGGGATGCTGGGTTTATAGGGCATAAGGGTGGGGAGTATGTTGTAATGTATCAGACGTAGCTGAGGAGTATCTTTGTAATTTCTTTATTGAGTATACATTACAGGATGGTTTCTATGTAAAGCAGCCTGGTATATAAGTACAACAGCCCCACCAGGAGCAGCCTGCCTGCTGCTCAGCCCATCTTCAACTGTCACACCACACCACACAGGCACACAAACATTCCATGCATCTCCATCACACCAACATTCCAGTCAGAACACTCACACTGGCTGAGCAGCTAGGAGCAAGGGAAACTGGGAGAAACATTAGTTCATAGGCAGGATATAACATATCCCCCTCCTTTTAAATGAAAACCAAAACAAAAAATGCTAAGTGGGAACAACTATACACAATACTATATATATCTGCAAAACATAGTTCAAAACTCAGGGATGCAAAGTAAAATACAACATCTCAAGAGAGTCTGAACAGTAAGAAACAAGAGAGGATGAATAAATAAATTGACAAGCAACATTACCCATTCTCCCCCTTATAAAACAATTTAAAACAATTTGTAATGTGTAGCAATGGGTGACACGCACCCCGAGAATTCGATCCCTACTACAAGGGAACAAAAGTGTAGACAGGATTCCTCACGTAAGGAATATTATGTACGCTGTGAAGATGGGACTAAACCCCATCTTGACACCCCTCATGTAAGGGTCAAACATTTGCAACAATGGGACTGTGACCCATAAAGTCATCCCTCCTGTAAGGGTTTTTAATGTACTACATGTAAATGGGATTGACACCCATAACCTACCACTGAAGTAAGGGTGAGAAAATAGTATAAATGGGACTATAACCCATAAAGACATACCCTGTGTAAGGTTTTTAATGTAACTCGTGTAAATGGGAATGACGCCCATAGAACCAACCCCCATGTAAGGGTCATGTGATGTACTATGTAGAAATGGGACTAGTACCCATAAAGACATACCCTGTGTAAGGGTCTTAATGCAACACGTGTAAATGGGAATGACACCCATTTAGACAACCCCCATGGTGAGGTATGTAATGTACTATGTAGAAATGGGACTAATACCCATTCTCGTTCCCCATGTAAGGGAGTGTAAATGTACCACGTAAACATGGGTGACCCCACCCACATAAACCTCCCTCACGTAAGGGGAATAGCTAAACAAAAGAAATGGGCAATACACACCCACAGAACAATCCCCAGTGTGAATCATGTAAAGATCTCGTAAAAAAGCGGTATAAGATGTAATGTAGAAAGCCAACAACAATGTAATTTAAACTTGCAAATAGAGCAGTTTCAATGTGGAAAAATCAACCACCACTGTAAGTAACCTGAGTAACTGTTGTCGAATCACATACCACATACCCATAAACTCTAACACACTGGAAATATCAAACCAGAATTACAGTGTCCACTTCAAAAGATGTACACATATCATGTAAAACTGTGCACTCACAAAGAATAAAGTCAAAAGATTGTAGCACCATGGAGAACAAAACCCTTCGCCGGTGAGCGACCTCTCTCCTGAGTAGTACTACTCTGGGCACACTCTAGCCTTGGGGACCCCACATTCAGAGTCATTCTCTCAAGTTAAGAGACCCAAAAAGGACTGTACCAAAAGCCTTGTTTCACGGCAGGACCTCAAAACTTGTATGTTACAGACCTGAATGCTACCAAAAAGTCACACTGAATCTGCCGTCAGAGTACCTCACTAATTTGCACAACCACTCAAGTGCAAACTAAGTGCTAACATCCATTTGCGCAACCTCCACGTCATGTCAAACACATTGTGACATTCAGCCATGGCTGCATTACGCTTGATTACACATTTTGTTGCAGGCTGATGCAGACACCATCGATGCGTGTATACTGCCGTGCCTCAGGCATCGTACTCTGTAACCACATACGGCATGTAAAAACAATAAAGCAGTTAAAAACGAGATTGACGCACCAGCCTGTACAAATGTGCACAAGCCAAGAATGCCGCTCCAGTGGGCACACGTAAAACAAATCTAAGAGGATCATCTGGACCACCAACATCTCTATTGGTTTGTTTGTTCCTCCGGTTATTAGAAGTGAAAATCCCCGGGATGCAACGGTGGCTGAGGGTCGAATGCATAATACTTCTTCAAGACTTACATGTATCTATCAAAACAAAGATGGCGGCACGCATGTGTGATGAGCGCCGGGTGGCTCCAGGCACGTCCTTGCTGCAAAGCTTCCGATATCAGCTTGCCAGCTTGATAGAAAAGACGTTGTCACAGAAGATCCCTCAGCTGGTCCGCGCGATGTGAGGTAAGATTTACTTGCAATAAACCGCCCACCAGTGTAGAGACCAATTAGCCAAACTGTATCCTACACGTTTCAGTATGCCTCACACACCCCATGTAGAAGGGAACAAAGAGGACGCTGTAGGATGTGTGATCCATAGATGATGCATCATTTCTTTTAAATCTCCACAGTAGATGACCGCAACATGTTGCAAATTCCTCAGTGATGTTAAATGATCCACAAATATGATGTGTTACACTGGAGAAGTTCACAAGAGATATCCAGTAGCATGAAATCAAACCTTGTAGGCAAATGAAGCATGTCCAGGCCGGGCTGTCCGCTGACAAGGACACTGGTGGGGCTGCGTGGCCTGGTGCTCCATTTTTCTGCTTTCTTGTGGACAATAGTTCTCATTTGTTCTCATTGTAGTTTGCGCTGTCAGCATTTGTAGTTTCAGTAGGTTCCTTCAGCTGTAAATACTTCTTTACCATGTCCATCTCCATTTAGACAATTGTCAAGCATGAGTCTGTCTCCAGATGGTCGCCAAAATTATGTTGTGATGTACCAGACGTAGCTGAGGAGTATCTTTGTAGTTTCTTTATTGAGTATACGTTGCAGGATGGTTTCTATGTAAAGCAGCCTGGTATATAAGTACAACAGCCCCACCAGGAGCAGCCTGCCTGCTGCTCAGCCCATCTTCAACTGTCACACCACACCACACAAGCACCCAAACATTCCATGCATCTCCATCACACCAACATTCCACTCAGAACACTCACACTGGCTGAGCAGCTAGGAACTAGGTAAACTGGGAGAAACATTAGTTCATAGGCAGGATATTACAGAGTAATTTATAAATGTTTATTTAAAGTAATTTTTCAAATAGAAAAAATATATATTAATGAACATTTTTATAAATGTCCTAAATTATAAATGTAAAATTTTAAATGTAAAAAATATTTTGAAGTTTTTTTTAGAGGTCTAGACATTTTCAAGTAAAAAATATTAAAATTATTTACATTATTTTTAATTTATTTTTAAATTATTTAAACAAAAATATATAATAAAAATTATGTTTATTTTTATGTATATATTATTTTTTATTGTGTTTGTTTTACAAATGTTTAAAATATTAATAATGGTTTTTTTCTTAATTTTAAAACAATTTAGAAATTTAAATATTTGAAAAAAATCTAGGGAAATTTAGAATTAAAAATGTAAATTTATTTTATTTTAGATAGAAAACTAAAATCAAATTTTTAAAATTTTTAAACGATTTTAATTTATAATAGGTAGTTTTTTAAATAATGTTTTGGGTTATTTTTTAATGTTCTTAACATTAATTTGAAAATGTTTGTGTTAAATTTTAAAATGTTATAATGAATTCTATATTTTTATAAATTTATGTTTTTTTTATAGTGTTGGGAATTGTTAATTTTAATATTTTTAATAATTTTTACATTACCTAGCACTTTTCCTGAGTTTATTTGTTTTGGAGTTTGAATAGTAATTTTAATTTGTTTATTATCCAGCAGTTTCCCTGAGTTTTGTTGTTTTGGAGTTAGAATAGTAATTTTTTATGGTTTATTATCGAGCACTTTCTCTGAGTTTAGTTGGTTTTTGGAGTTGGAATAGTAATTTTGTATATTTTATTATTCAGCACTTTTCCTTGAGTTTAGTTGTTTTGGAGTTGGGATTGTAATTTTTTAAGGTTCATTATCAAGCACTTTCCCTGAGTTTAGTCGATTTAGAGTTGGAATAGTAATTTTGTATATTTTTTTATCCAGCACTTCCCCTAAGTTTAGTTGGTTTGGAGTTATAATAGTAATTTTTTATGGTTTATTATCCAGCACTTTCCCTGAGTTTAGTTGTTTTGGAGTTGGAATAGTGATTTTTTATGGTTTATTATCCAGCATTTTCCCTGAGTTTAGTTGTTTTGGAGTGGAATAGTAAAGTTTTATGATTTATTATCCAGCACTTTCCCTGAGTTTAGTTGTTTTGGAGTTTGAATAGTAATTTTTTATGGTTTATTATCGAGCACTTTCTCTGAGTTTAGTTGGTTTTGGAGTTGGAATAGTATTCAGCACTTTTCCTGAGTTTAGTTGTTTTGGGGTTGGTATAGTAATTTTGTATGGTTTATTATCAAGCACTTTCCCTGAGTTTAGTTGGTTTGGAGTTGCAATAGACATTTTTCATATTTTATTATCAAGCATTTTCCCTGAGTTTAGTTGTTTTGGTGTTGGAATAGTAATTTTGTATATTTTATTATCCGGCACTTTCCCTGAGTTCAGTTGGTTTGGAGTTGTAATAGTAATTTTTCATGGTTTATTATCCAACACTTTCCCTGTGTTTAGTTGGTTTTCGAGTTGGAATAGTAATTTTGTATATTTTATTATCCAGCACTTTCCCTGAGTTTAGTTGGTTTGGAGTTGCAATAGTAATTTTTCATGGTTTATTATCCAGCACTTTCCCTGAGTTTAGTTGGTTATGGAGTTGTAATTGTAATTTTGTATATTTTATTATTCAGCATTTTCCTTGAGTTTAGTTGTTTTGGAGTTGGGATTGTAATTTTTTAAGGTTTATTATCAAGCACTTTCCCTGAGTTTAGTTGATTTAGAGTTGGAATAGTAATTTTGTATATTTTTTTATCCAGCACTTTCCCTAAGTTTAGTTGGTTTGGAGTTATAATAGTAATTTTTTATGGTTTATTATCCAGCACTTTCCCTGAGTTTAGTTGTTTTGGAGTTGGAATAGTGATTTTTTTATGGTTTATTATCCAGCATTTTCCCAGAGTTTAGTTGTTTTGGAGTGGAATAGGAATGTTTTATGATTTATTATCCAGCACTTTCCCTGAGTTTAGTTGGAATAGTAATTCTTATGGTTTTATGGTTTATTATCCAGCATTTTCCCTCAGTTTTTTTGTCTTGGAGTTGGAATAGTAATTTTAATTTGTTTATTATACAGCATTTTCATTGATTTTAGTCTGTTTGAAGTTGGAATAGTACATTTATTTGGTTTATTATCCAGCAGTTTCCCTGAATTTTGTTGTTTTGGAGTTGGAATAGTAATTTTTTATGGTTTATTTTCCAGCACTTTCTCTGAGTTTAGTTGGTTTTGGAGTTGGAATAGTAATTTTGTATATTTTATTATTGAGCACTTTCCCTGAGTTTAGTTGTTTTGGAGTTGGTATAGTAATTTTGTATGGTTTATTATCCAGCACTTTCCCTGAGTTTAGTTGGTTTGGAATTGCAATAGACATTTTTCATATTTTATTATTCAGCATTTTCCCTGAGTTTAGTTGTTTTGGTGTTGGAATAGTAATTTTGTATATTTTATTATCCAGCACTTTCCCTGAGTTTAGTTGGTTTGGAGTCTTTATAGTAATTTTTCATGGTTTATTATCTAGCACTTTCCCTGTGCTTAGTTGGTTCTCGAGTTGGAATAGTAATTTTGTATATTTTATTATCCTGCACTTTCCCTGACTTTAGTTGGTTTGGAGTTGCAATAGTAATTTTTCGTTGTTTATTATCCAGCACTTTCCCTGAGTTTAGTTGTTTTGCAGTTGGGATTGTAATTTTTTATGGTTTATTATCAAGCACTTTCCCTGAGTTTAGTTGATTTGGAGTTGGAATAGTAATTTTGTATTTTTTATTATCCAGCACTTTCCCTGAGTTTAGTTGGTTTGGAGCTGGAATAGTAATTTTTTATGGTTTATTATCCAGCACTTTCCCTGTGTTTAGTTGGTTTACGAGTTGGAATAGTAATTTTGTATATTTTATTTTCTAGCACTTTCCCTGACTTTAGTTGGTTATGGAGTTGGAATAGTAATTTTGTATATTTTATTATTCAGCATTTTCCCTGAGTTTAGTTGTTTTGCAGTTGGGATTGTAATTTTTTATGGTTTATTATCAAGCACTTTCCCTGAGTTTAGTTGATTTGGAGTTGGAATAGTAATTTTGTATATTTTATTATCCAGCACTTTCCCTGAGTTTAGTTGGTTTGGAGTTGGAATAGTATTTTTTTATGGTTTATTATCCAGCACTTTCCCTGTGTTTATTTGGTTTGCAAGTTGGAATAGTAATTTTGTATATTTTATTATCCAGCACTTTCCCTGATTTTAGTTGGTTTGGAGTTGGAATAGTAATTTTTCATGGTTTATTATATAGCATTTTCTCTGACTTTATACGTAACTTACAAATAAAAAAGGAGACGTATGTGAGTTTTTATTGTTAACATTTTTATTCACAAAAATGTATTTATTTTAGTTGTTCACAATTAAATAGTTTTTAATTATTTTTACTTTACAATTTTTGAAAATAATAAAAAACAAGATTAACAAATTTTGATGTTAATCAGAATACATTATAAAGCATAAACATTTTTTTAATTTTTTTAATTTTTTATTCGTAGTCCTCATTTCACCATGGCGTCTGCAACTCTTGGACCATTTGGCACCCTCGATCCGTCTCGTGGTCCACTGCATTCACTTGCCACAGGGCCACCCAGGCTCTGGTCTTATCGGGGGAGGGCGATAACCCACCTCCGGGTCCATAGCCTGGTGTAATCATAGGACTGTATTTGGATATTTTTTCCGACAACCCTACTTATTGCCATAAATGCTAGCCTGCCCGTTTTATAAAATCCTCCCAGATTTCCCCCGACCTTGGTGACTTGCATTTAATGTCCATATTACTAGTCCACTTGACCACTTTTAACCACTCCGTTGGATGCGGGGGAGCGGGATCTAACCAATGTTTACAAATCTCCCGCCTGGCCAGAAGCAGCAGATAAAATACTAGGCCCCTTTGCTTACTACTCAGAGTTTTGAATGTTTTGTTGTCCACCCCAAGGAGTACCAAAGTCTCTGTCAGAAGTACATGTGCCCCCAAGACATTCCCTATAGTGGTTTCCACCGTTTTCCAATATT
The DNA here is from genome assembly GCA_963921515.1 of Calotriton arnoldi. NCBI lineage: Eukaryota > Metazoa > Chordata > Amphibia > Caudata > Salamandridae > Calotriton > Calotriton arnoldi. The sequence continues at coordinate 761,547 of CAWUFW010000848.1, read as the reverse complement.
CTTGAATCTTAGGACATAACAAAAATATATGTACGTCGTTCTCTCTTGGGAGGTTACATCTCTTACAACAGGGCACTGGCTGTGTCACGAACGTAGCCACTTTTTGAGGGTTCCAATACAGCCTATTAATTACAAACAAGTGGTGACGTTTAAAATTCGCTGGCGTGACTGTTGAGTATAATAGTTTTAGAGAGTGCATCCAAAGAAATTGTATGTTTTCTTCCTGAAGTACATTTGACCAGATCGCATAAGGGGCCTCCAGTTTCTCTTCCTCTGCCTCCAGAAAAAACCCATACCACTTAGCCACTTCTTTACTTTTTGGGCTAACATCATGAAGGAGCCTCTCTAAATCCCATAGTCCCCGTGCCTCCCTAGAGGCTGTTGCAAACCATGATGTAAGCTGCATGTATTTAAATCTAGACAATCTGTTGCCCGTCTTTGTGCTCAACACCTCCCATGGTAACACACCTTCTTTGGATATCAAATCTCCCCACTTGACTATCTCAGCTTGTTTTAAAGGGAGACTAAGGGGTCGATTCCGATCTCGGCCGGAAGCACACCTAACAGTATTCGTCTGGAAAATATACAAGCCGAATGCGTGTTTTTCGCGACCGAATCGTACACTCGTCCGGACGAACAAGTACGATGCGTATAACAACCCAGTTACCGAACGAGCCGTACTCACCCAATCCAGCTCCTGTTCCCCGCCCGAGCCGGATCCGTAAAAACGCCGATTCGAGCCGCACGGAAGCAAATACACAGCACCTTCCGGCCGGACTAGTACGATGCGCATTCCGTACGTGCCGAACCCGTCGCTACGTCCGGCACGTTTGAGCATCCGGGCGAGCCGTACATAAGCTCCGTTGTGCGCCACAAGACAATCCACGGCTACGAGACGAACAAGCCAGCGACGAGTACGAGTCGAAGACACGAGAAACCCGAACGAGACGATCCAAGCATGAATCCCATTGCGCAGGTCCTACCTATACTCTACATCTATTACCGGGACCGGCACGGACGCGTACGGCGCAGACGGTAAGTCAAACACCAACAATACAAACAAACTACACGTACCCGAAATATGTCACACACACATAGGGATGCACAAATGATGTACACAAGCAACAGCAGAACCATAGGGGTGGGATGGCCAACACCAATGCCATACACACCCATAGGGGGATGGATGCCTACCACCAACACCACACTACAACCACCCCAACTCATGGGTGGCTAGATGCCTGCCACCACCACCACACCTACTCAGGGGGGCTGGATGCCTACCACTACCACCACCCCTACTCAGGGGGGCATGGATGCCTGTCACTACTACCATAACCCCCCTTAGGGGGCTGGATGCCTGCCACTACCATCACCCCTACTCAGGGGGGCCTGGATGCCTGCCACCACCACCACCCCTACTCAGGGGGCGCTGGATGCCTGTCACTACTACCATCCCCATCCTTAGGGGGCTGGATGCCTGTCACGACCACCACCCCTACTCAGGGGGGCCTGGATGCCTGTCACTACCACCACCCCAACTCAGGGGGGCATGGATGCCTGTCACTACTACCATCCCCATCCTTAGAGGGATGGATGCCTGCCACTACCACCACCCCTACTCAGGGGGCCTGGATGCCTGTCACCACTACCATACCCACCCTTAGGGGGATGGATGCCTGCCACTACCACCACCCCTATCCAGGGGGGCTGGATGCCTGTCACTACTACCATCCCCACCCTTAGTGGGAAGGATGCCTGCCACTACCATCACCCCTACTCAGGGGGGCCTGGATGCCTGCCACCACCACCACCCCTACTCAGGGGGGGCTGGATGCCTGTCACTACTACCATCCCCATCCTTAGGGGGATGGATGCCTGCCACTACCACCACCCCTACTCAGGGGAGCCTGGATGCCTGTCACCACTACCATACCGACCCTTAGGGGGATGGATGCCCGCCACTACCACCACCCCTATCCAGGGGGGGCTGGATGCCTGTCACTACTACCATCCCCACCCTTAGGGGGAAGGATGCCTGCCACTACCATCACCCCTACTCAGGGGGGCCTGGATGCCTGCCACCACCACCACCCCTACTCAGGGGGGGCTGGATGCCTGTCACTACTACCATCCCCATCCTTAGGGGGATGGATGCCTGTCACTACCACCACCCCTACTCAGGGGGGCCTGGATGCCTGTCACTACTACCATCCCCATCCTTAGGGGGATGGATGCCTGCCACTACCACCACCCCAACTCAGGGGGCCTGGATGCCTGCCACCACCACCACCCCTACTCAGGGGGGCTGGATGCCTGTCACTACTACCATCCCCACTCATGGGGGGATGGATGCCTACCACTAACACCACCCCTACTCATAGGACGGGTAATGCATGACACAACCAGCATACTCCCACATAAGGAATGACAGAAAATTACATCCCCCCCAACACCCTGACAAGCGTGTGTAGTCTGTGTCAAATGCCTACAAGACTGAACATGACATTGAACATACAATGTGACCCCCTAACACATGTGTCACACATAAATGTGTGTGGCCTCCACAATGCAAGCCGACCATGGCCACTGTGGCAATGGGCTGGAACACCCCATCACCACAGTGACCAAAAGGTAAGGGTGGGGTCCATAGCTGATGCACTTTTTGAACAGTGTGGCAATGGGGCCTAAAGCTCCATCACCACAGTGACCAAAAGGGAAGTGTGGTGTCCATAGCTGATGCACTTTTTGAACAGTGTGGCAATGGGGCATAAAGCCCCATCACCACAGTGACCAAAAGGGAAGTGTGGTGTCCATAGCTGATGCACATTTTTGAACAGTGTGGCAATGGGGCCTAAAGCCCCATCACCACAGTGACCAAAAGGTAAGTATGGGGTCCATAGCTGATGCAACTTTTGAACAGTGTGGCAATGGTGCCGAAAGCACCATCACCACAGTGATCATAAGGTAAGTGTAGTCATGGTAAGAGCTGCCAAAGCCATACTGCATGGATGAATCCTGGTCACACAACAACAAACACATCAGTGGCATAGTAGTGCTTGTGTCCCATAGCAACATAGATTGGTCGAGGCAAACAGTGCAGTGTCACTGAAACATCGTTTTGGCCATGTGCATACAAACATCACCCATGGGGTCCCACATTGTCAACATTCACAAATAACACAATGACAGAAGTGACCATCATAATGCTGACCCACATATCTGCACCAATGGACACACAAATGTAGATATCCTGTGGAGACTGTAGATGTCAGGTGAACAAATACCATACCATGGCAGCAATGGGACATACAAACCATGATTATTGTGCTGACTGATGACCTAGCAGTCCCAGGGACAGCAGGGGAAAGCCACCAAACAACATACAGCCAATGGCACACTCAAGATATGCCAATGCAGTGGTGCTAAGGCACAAACACAAACAGGCAGACTCACACTGCATATCAAACACAACGGGTGATGGGGGGTGTGCCAGTGTCCCCAGGCAACCACACAACACATGAGGAGGCCTGAATTCCAACCACACAGATGTGTATACAGTGCCATACAAAAGTTACTCATGGATCGGATACCCCTATGTGGGCAATCAGGCATTGTTAGATGAGAGGGAGCCCAAATTACACATGTCACACAAGCCTGTAGGAACAGCAACTAACACAGCAAGAGACAGACCCACCACAGCACTACCCCCAGGGAGCCCACATTGTGCTGACACTAGCCTGCATGATAATCCCACTGTGATGACAAAGGTAGATGTCGTTCACACTGTGAACCACAGCCATGTGTCCTGAGCAACAAACTACCATCACACCTACACAAGCTCTAATCAATCAGCACGGCCTGCCAGTCAAGGCCAATATGGAGGTAGGGGTCTAGCCGTGCAACAACTCACATTTGCACACACTCAACACCACACACCCTGATCACCACCAATGTGCAGCAGTGAAGCTCACATGGACTGGTGACATTGCACATGCACCCATGACAATACCAGGGGTGGTGGTGGGAACTAAGGTGCAGAAAGCCATCACACATGGCCAGTCAACAAGACTCGTCAATGTCTGACACACAGCACAGTACGCTGTACATGGGCATGATGTGAAATCCACCACAATCAATGGTATCCTGGCCATAGTCACACACCAACGAAGAAGCCAAGGTGACACACTAAGAACATACGTACACAACTTCCAACATTGCAGCTCTGACCCTGAGGAGTGGCAGCAGTCACACACACAACGTGTCACAATCACTGAAAGCTACCACAAACTGTAAATCACATGACTTGTGTAAACAACAAGTGCCAAGGGGAACCCTGAATGTGTCCCATCTGCGTTTGACCACATCCCCAGCCCTGACAACAAAGACAACCTGGGATGACAACCTCATGAACATTAGTTTGCCATGCACCCACATCACGGAGAAACCAGGTCCAAGATGCTGGATGAACACAGAACAACTCAGCAAGCATCACAAACAGGAACATCCCTAGGGACACAGCCTGTGTAGGAAAAGGGAAGGGAACACGCACAGACATGCTTACACAACACACAACACAGGCCCACGCAATGTCACCTGATTACACACTGCCATGAGGGCACTCCACTCCTGTGGAAGGTCCGCTGTGCCAAACCTTGTCTGTGCACGACCCAAACATGTCAGCAGAACACTCCGTCAGTGAGTCAACAACTACAACACACAGAAGGCTCTGCTCACATCAGCCTGGGTACGGGAGTGTCACGTCAGTCATCTGCATACACCCAAAACACGTGTCAAGCAAGTTGCACTGTATACACAGATGAGTCCTTCGACATTGATGTGCAAAACTGCATGTCCAGTGGAGCTGGGCACACAGTCAGGGAAATCGGAACATTGAACAGTGGTAAGCCCACCAGATGTGCATCAGTGTAAGACAAAGATGTTCATTTACAAATGCTAAACGTACATCCCTGTGTCAAATGCTGAACATTACACCCTCAGACTGCAGCAAAGGATGCCATAGATCCAGACTACAACAGGACACATATCCCATGGACCACATGGAGTCCATCACAGCAACACTTCATTTTCCTGATATGAACACTATTACAACTGCAAATGCAGGATGCTACTCATCCACATCATGTACATCAAAAGAAAAGCCACAATTAAACAAAAAGAGGCTTTATTCAGCAAAAGTCAAGGTAAACTCTGAAGTCCAAAGGAAACTAAGGCCAATGGCCAGTCCAAAATCACAGTCCCAACAGGGTGATAAGTGACAACTGGTCACCCATTGCTTGCCTGCACTGATACGGACAGGGGACATCCCCCTTGGAGGGGCATACAAGGGGCAGGCCAGGCACCACATGGACAGGATCAGGGGATGGCAGAGTGAGGCAGTGAAGGGGTGGTGGGTGCAGGAGTGTCACTGGCAACTGCAGTGGAGATGTCTGACTCAGGGGGGGCCGGCACCACTGTGGTACACAAGTCAGTTGGTGTGGGTGCTGCAACCACTGCAGTGGGCTGGTCTGATGTAGTGGACTGGGTCCCCACTGCAGTGCCCGAGTCAGACGGGGTGGTTGTGGACTCCACTGCAGTGCATGACTCCAAGGGAGTGGAAGGGTGGGCAGATGAGGTGGGCAGGACAGAGGGGGGACCCGGTCTCCACACCAGTGGCACTAACAGGCAGAGCGTCTGGGTTGGGGTGGAAGAGCAAGTGGCAGGGGGGGAGGGCCTAAGCAGTCTGGGGATGCGGTATCGGTGTGTGGGGGAACCTGGGGCAGGGTGTGACGGGGGAACCTGTGGAGTGGTGGCCTGGGGGATGGAGGAGAGAGACTGGGTGGTGGAGCTGCGTGGTGGTGGGGTCTTGCTCTTCCTGGTCCGGGGGGACTTCCGAATGGGGTCCTGTGTCTGCCTGTGCCTGGGGAGGGTGTCCGGGGGTGAGGGGCACTCCCCTCTGTGTGGGTGGACTTCCTCTTCCCCCGGTATGCTGGATCAGCAGGATCAGAGGGGAAGAGGCTGAGGTCACACAGGAAGATCTGCTGTGTAGGTGGGGTAGCAGGTGAGGCAAGGGAAGGGGTCTTGGAGGGAGAGGATTTGGAGGACTGCGGAGTGACTGTGGATGCCTGTGTGTGTGTCTGTTCCCCATCCCCTGTGTGTGTGGTATCAGTCCCCTGAGGATGCTTGTGTGCACGTCTTGCCTTTCTCTTGGGTGTGTCTGTGCTGCTCGTGTCTGTGTGCTTGGGTGATTGTGCAGGTGTGCATGTGCTTTGGACAGGTAGGGTGGCAGGAAGTGTGGATGGGGCAGAGGTGGGAGGGGTGAGGGACTGTTGGAGGAGGGACACGGCTGCCATCAGGGAGGAGTCCATGGACTTATTGCTCCTCTGTAGGGCAAACATACCCGTCTAGATGCCCTCCTTGAACAACACCAGCTGTGTCAACAGAGTGGTGTGTGCATGGAGGACACTCAGCATTACTGTCTGCCCTACATGGAGCTGCCGAAGAAGGTACACAGACTCTTCACTCAGGGCAGCAGGGGATACAGGGGCAGGGGGTGCGGTGCCTGGCACGAACGAGACACGCTCCCGAGCACGGGAGCCTCCACGGACCTCAGGAATGGGAGCCAATGGGAGGGCGGTGGTGGTGGTGGCGGGGCCAGACAGACTAGCTGGCCTTTGGTGGCTGCTGAGACCCGCCTCCACAAGGGAGTCATCCTCCGAGCTGCTGTGGTCCTCAGCTGAGGTGGATGGTGCTGAGGACTCCTCGGTGTGGCTCCCCTCGCCCTCTGTGCCACTGGGTCCCTCTGACAACTCGTTGGATGCTGACCCAGTCTGGCTCCGCTGCTCCTCCTGGTCCATGGAGCTGTCCCCTCCTGTGGCTGTGGATGTATCTGCAAACAATTAGGGAAACAGACAAACATCAGTCACCTGCACTGACCGCACCCACCACAGTAAGTACAGCACATCACAGAGCAAGCCCTGGCATCCTTAGTTGAACATTGCCTAAAGTCCTCACACAGATTCGGGGAAGCCAATTGTCAGTCTGATGGTCAACCATGGGACTCACACCCCTCCTGCCCTTGCACCCATCTGTCTGGTGCCTGTCTGATGGTAAGACCCCAGTGTGGACACATGCACCACCTACACAGTTGTTGGACATTGCAGGGAACACAGTGAAGTATGTGAACATGCACACATCACATCTCTTGCCACTGAGTGAGTGCAGGTGTCCAGAGAAAGGGATGGCCAGAGTCTAAATAGAAATGCATGTGATGCAAACCAGCACCAGACACCATGATCCACCCATGTCCGGATAGTCAATGCCACAATGGGGTGCATGTTGCACATGTCACTCCCCTGCAGGATCAGTCTTAGGAAGTTTAATGCCATGACACAGGCATGCGTGCAAAGTCATACATCACTGTCTCCAGTCACATGGCCATGGCAGCCAGCCAACAACAGTCTGCACTGTGTCACAATCCTAGGACATGGGGAATGCAAGTTATGTAACTGACAAGTGCACATGTCCATCCCCCAAAAACAACATCATCTGAACTACTATTTGTCCACGTCATACCAATTGGACATATGGGGGACACGAAACACAACTCTCTGAACATGAGCACCTCACAGTGTGCTGTGAATGAAAAACAGCTGCCTGAAAGTCACAGTCGCATACACCTGTGTGCACAGTCAAGTGATCAGACACCTATAAGTCACAGAAGTATCGTCTCTCATGGTCACATCTCAGATGGCATGCTGAGCCATAACCGACAAACATACCAGTAGTCCTGACAACGAAGCCACAGCACAATGACACAGAGGCAGACACCTGAGGGAACATGTCACTGATCACAACATGTCAGATGATCCACGGGAGTGGGAGTACAGAGTGTATTGTATGCCCTGGAGTAGGCATGACTGTCCAGCTCCACCTGTAAGAGGGATGAGTCCTGGACAGTAGGCAGGTGTCTAAGCATGTGTGACACACTTGATATACATACTCCTGAGGCCCAAACATTCTACCCACCCACAGCATGGGGGTGTGCCAAATACCCCAGGGACATGTGGTGAATCAGATCAGCAAGTGGACCACAAATCAAAGTTACACCCAGATTACATGTCAGGACTTGGGCATTGTGTGAGCAATTGACCCACCCATGAATCCCACAACATAGTCACCGGAACAAATGCTGTCCCCCACCTTGAGCAAAGCAAAATGCAATGACACAGTCCCCAAGTGACACAATTTCCTGACTGTAAGGGCCACACATATGCGTATCAGATGAGGAGTGGGCATGTCACAATAGAGGGACATGGGTTCTGGACCACAAGACTGATGTACTGTGGAAGTTTAACCAGGCCAGAGGAGGGCACATAGCATGTCAGACAAAGTGCACAGTGCTGTCATGGACTCACCCCCTCCTTGCTGCTGTCTGGCCTTCAGCTGCCCATCCAGGTCAGGGAAGACCACCGCCAGGATCCTGAGCATGTGGGGGGTCCGGTGTCCGCCCCTCCTGCGAGGAGGCGACAGCTTCAGCTGGACCCTTGCGATCCTCCGGGTCCAGCCTCGAAGGTCCTGCCACCTCTTCTGGCAGTTGCGGATCCGGCGCTTGTAGTCCCCCACGGATCTTACTGCCTGTGCGATGGTCAGCCAGATTTTCTGTTTCTGGTGGGCATCAACCTGTGAGGATGAGAAAGTGAAGATGCCATTACTACACATGCAACATGTAACATGTCCGTGCATCACACAGTTGGATATACATGTCTCATAACTGGGGCACATGATGTACACAGGCAGTGCAACGATGGCTATGAACAGTTTGCCAGCAGTTACTACATGGTATCATTGCATGGAAAGTAAACCTTGTTGGAATGCACTGTTACTGCACTGTACCTGTTCAGTGCATGTAACTACACACTTTGGGGGCTCAGAACTACTCAGTGAGCATGCTAGCCAGTGGTGTGCACACTGTAAGTCCTGCTAGTCAGACAACATGCAAAATTAGAAAGGCAGTGGACAGCACACTCACCTGCTCCCCTGGTGTCCCATACAGCTTGCTGTACTGTGGAAGGAGGCTGTCCAGCAGGGCCTGGTTCTCCTCAAGGCTGAAGGCTGGGGCTCTCTCCACAGTACGTGCCATTGCAGTAGCCAGAGGATGCAGAGACAGCAGCAGTGTTGGTGGCAGATGTCGTCCTGGAGCATGTAGTGCAGGCAAGTGAGCTCTCAGGGGAACAGCCAGCATTATATGTGTGCTGCAGAGGCAGATACTGTCCCATGTGTCCAAAGTGATAGGTCCAAGTCGTTTGCATCTTCTGAATCTGACCAATCCATGGAATAGCAGCACTAATACACGCCCACAGCATCCTTCAAATCATGACACCCATGATTTTGCAACATTGTTGTGGCTGGCCAACTGAATTCACTGCATCAGACTCGTTGGAGCTTCGAAAACGCGTCCGTTGCCATGCCAGGCCCCAGCCAATGCGTGCGCACCGATCGGTCCATAGCTGTACAACGCGTATTTCGGGATACAACGCGTACCCGCTCACAACAGATGCAATGGGCCGGCCGGGCACACCGATCGGTCCATTGCTGTACAACGCGTATTTCGGGATACAACAGATGCAATGGGCCGGCCGGGCACACCGATCGGTCCATTGCTGTACAATGCGTATTTCGGGATACAACGCGTACCCGCTCACAACAGATGCAATGGACCGGCCGGGCACACCGATCGGTCCATTGCTGTACAACGCGTATTTCGGGATACAACAGATGCAATGGGCCGGCCGGGCACACCGATCGGTCCATTGCTTTACAACGCGTACCTGTACAGGTCAGTCGCATATGTCACCATGCTTGTCACTGGTGAACGTATGCCAGCCACATATACCTGCCAGAGACACAGGGGCACACCTACAACACCACACCCAGTCCACACTGTTTCCTAAGGCATGTAAGGCTGCATTACCTTTTCTGTGTATGGGGGTTGACATGTGGTTTCTGTGGTGGCACTTGTGGGCAGCCACACCCAGGCTGTGCATGTGTTAATGGGGACAGGGTCCTTTGTGTGTTGTGCACATGACCACTGTGATGTGCAACAGTTCATTTTGGAGCATGTGGCATGGTCACATTTCCAGGTTGTGTATGTGTGTGACATGTCACATACCCCCAGGGTCCCATGGGGGAAGGCATGTACGTCACAGGATGACCCATAGCCACAATAGTGATGTCCCTCCACAGAAGCGGGGAATGTTGTGTTTCCGATGTCTCTGATTCCATGTGCAAGATGGGAGACAGTCTCCACATCAACGTTGTTTGTGCATGGACTTTGATGTTGTGCATCACTGGCGTCCATGTCTGTCCTGCGGAGGCGACCGGGGCCACTACCTGTGGGAGTCATGTTTGTTTTTCTGACATGTACATGATACGCCATGTCATGCCAGTGTCCATGTGGCAAGACAGGGTCACTGGGAATCTACCTGTCAATGAGCTGTGATGCCTGTGGCGCATCTGTCCAGACATGTCACTGTGGTGTGTGTGTGGAACGTGACAGCAGGAAATGGGTACTGTGACACAGCCTAATGGTTTCCCATAGCACAACCTGGTACCTGTTGTGCACACATGTTGTACTGAGGAGTTAGATGATGGGCATGTAGGTGTGAGTTAAGTCCGAACAGAACGGCACACACATCAAGTACTTGTGTCTCGTAATGATGTATCATGTGAAATTGAGTATGGTGAATGGCACATATGTGGGGTGACTGACAATCTTTCTTTCTTCAACCTATGCACTGCAGGGCTCCAGCTGTCCATAGACCATTCCCTGACCTGGCAACGATGGTGGAACGTGACAGCACCCGACGGTACCGCTTCACCAGGCAGCTGATTGATGATTTGGCAGTGCGCTTGGCACCACATTTGCAACCTGGCCGGACGTACCCTACGGCGCTGACACCCAAGGTGAAGGTAATGGCAGCCCTACACTTCTTTGCCACCGGTACCTTTCAACACACTGTGGCGACTGCCGGTGGGATGTCACAGACTATGTTCAGCCGTGTGCTACGCGATGTTTTGGAGGCAATGTTGAGATGCCTGAACCAGTACATCTATTTCCCTACACGTCAACAACTCACTGACATCAAGAGTGACTTCTATGCCCTGGGGAGGATGCCACATGTAATTGGCTCCATTGATGGGACACATGTGGCTTTGATACCACCACAGGCACATGAGCAGGCATACCGGAACCGTAAACATTACCATTCGATCAATGCTCTGGTGGTATGTCTTGCAGATATGAGCATCACACATGTGTGTGCCCGTTTCCCTGGTTCAGCACACGATGCCTACGTGATGAGGAGTAGTCGCATCCCGAGGATGATGGCACAGATGCAGAACCAGCGTGCCTGGCTTGTCGGTGTGTACTGACTTTGTACCATTGTGTGTGTTCTGATCTGTAGTATTCCACCCACTTTTCCAACTCAGCTAATGTGCACTTGTCTGTCCGTAGGTGACTCCGGATACCCCAACATGCTGTGGTTGCTGACACCCCTCAGGAACCCTGTGACACCAGCCCAGATGCGCTACAATGAGGCACATGGTCGGACCAGGAGAGTGATTGAGCGGACCTTTGGTCTCCTGAAGAGCCGCTTCCGCTGCCTGGACAAGACAGGAGGGGCCCTCCCATATGCCCCAGCAAAGGTGTGCAAGATTGTCATCGTCTGCTGCATGCTACACAACCTGGCAGTGCGGAAGGAGTTGCCTCTCATCCTGGATGACGATGACCAACGTCCGCCACCTGTGGAGGATCCTGGCCTGGACCACGATGCCAGTGATGATGATGATGATGATGGTGATGTCCGCACACAGCTCATCACCAACTTCTTCAGCTGAATGTGAGTATCCAGGGAGATGTAATGTGAATGATGTGAGTTTGCATGATATGTGTGGGTGGTGCTCTGGTGCTGTTTGAGTGTGGCCATGTGCTACTTGACTGGATGCGTGCAGCAATGTGTCCTTACAGGTAGTCTGTACTCCCCAACAGTTTTGACATGCTAACTTGGTTTTGTGTAGTTGTCTTGTGACATGTATTGGGCATGAGTATTGCAGTTCTGTCCTGTTCTTCAGTGGTTTTAACTGTGTGTCATGTCTATCCTTCACAGGGTGCTTACTGAGTACTTTGGTCAACTTGGATCCCCCGACACCATGATTCAGCTTTCAGGGTGGCAGCAGTAGTTTGCCTACAAGTGATGTGCCACACACCCCTGGACTTCATATCTTCTGCACTTGTTGACTGTGTGGCCACTGCCACATGGGTAAACCTTGCATTTGTAGTGGAAACAACATGTTGCAAATGTGTAATGAACCTGTGCTTCACTTTGGGATGTGCGTTGTCTGTGGTCACACATCTGACTGACATTTGCTTACTGCACCTGTGGGCTAGTTGACACAGACTCTGAATAGGTGTGGTGTCTGTGCATTCCACTGTAATTCCTGGCAACATCACTGTGGGCAATGAGTCCGATGGCCCTGGTGTCTCTGTGTTGTGTAGCCCTAGTGGTGTGTCTCCCTCATATGTGTCACGTCACCATGACTCACACGACGGTGTTGTACTTGCTGTAGCAGTTAGCTTACACAGTGTAATTTAGCAGGTCATCATCACCATAACAGTATCCACATTTGAATAACAACAGAGGCAAGTATGGTGTACTAGTGATTTTATTTACAGGAATGTGTGTGTGATAGTGCACAGGATGGTGGGTGCTGTACATTGGGATTGTGATCCAAAGTTCCCAGATGAGTTGGAAGTCTTGGTAGCAGAAATGTCCTGAGTGAAGTCCACAGTCATATGATACATTAGTCCAACTTGAACTCCCCATGTCATGTGGGAGAGTAGTGTTGCATTCGACAGGGTGAAACGTTTGCACACAAAGGAGAATTTCCGGAACAGGTGTTGGCTTCCTGGGGGATGTACGTGGCCATCAACCTCTCAGTTTTCCTTCCTCGGACGACCCCTCTTCTTTGGGGGGACCCTCACGTGCAGGCTGCGGCGGTGCAGGGGAGTCTCCGACAGAGTCCTCCTCCCTCCCTGTGGCGGTGTCAGTTGTTGCAGCACCAGATGTTGTGGGCACACAGGGAGGTGTGGCCATGTTGGTGCTAATCTGGCGGAGGCATGTCAATATGTCCCTATGCACCGCTGTGAGTTCTTGCAATGTGTCCCACTTGGACTCCATGCGAGACATGTGTGTCTCCACACGGGACATGTGGGAGTCCAAGCGGGCATGATGGGCAGCCTGCTGCTGTTGTATGTCCTTGAGGATCCCCACAACCTGTCTGACCTCTCCGGTGATATCCTGGTACGCATCAGCGATGCGTGCCAGTTGTGGGTCATCATGCAGTCCAGACCCCTCTGCAAGCAGCGACCTATGCCTACCACCCCACCCACCACCCCATGCGACACGTGCAGGACCTGCGGTGGCACGCACAGGTGACCCAAGGCCCCCTTGGGGGTTGTTAGTGGTGTTGTCGTCCATTGCTCCACGCTGGGCCTGGGGATCTGTGCTGTTGCCATCGGTGGTCCTTGGTCTGTCCGTGTCGGTGGGGGTGGTCTGTGTGTTGGCAGTTGTTGGAGGGGTGGGTGCAGGGGGTGCAGGTGTTGGTCCAGCTGGTGGTGCATGATGACTCACACCGGAGGTGCCAGGTAGATCTTCGCCATCCGAGGAGGGCAGAGGCTGTTCCACACCAGTGAGCTCTGTGTCCCCCGGAGCCTGGGACAGGGACTCCTCCTCGCCTGCTGCTGTGTCCCCATCATCATCACCTGTATTTGGAAGAGACACACATTGTATGTTATGTTTCTACAGGCATCAATGGTTCACACACCTGACAGTTGTGACTGTACCTCTGGATGCGGGCATGTACATTGCATTGTCCTAAGTTGTCACAGTAAGAGGTTGATATTGGTGTAGCACATTGTCATGCATACCTGGGGCATTTCAATGTGAATGTTGAGGTGTGTGCATGGCCAGCATTTGTTGTATTTGGTCATCCTTCTCCACCTAGCCAAGTTATCCCACCATGAAGCATGCCACCCTTGCCATGGGTTCAGGTTGACTCTCAGGATGTCATTCAGTGGTGTCTTGCTGTTGGTTGTTGCACAGTTCCCAGCAGGGCCTTGTGCACCCCACAGCAGTACCCAGTGTCAGCCATCTTGTCAGTCCTTATCCACTCCCTGTGATGTGAGCATGGTTCAGAGTGGTGTTGATGGGCCAATTGTGAGGGTGAGCAGTATCTGTGACTACAACTCCCATCATGCTGTTGCCTACACCCCCCTTCCCAGCATGCCCGTACTTCCTTCCTTTGGACTCTGCTTCCCTGTGGGGTAGTGTGCCTGTGCTGACAGGAAGGCTGACAGTGTTGTCCTTGCGTTTGTTTGGCTACAAGTCCCAAGAGTGTCCCTGTGCTTCACACGGCATTACCCAGGGTGGTGGTTCTTTGTGGGATCTTCATTTGGTATGTGAGGCATTGCATTCTCCCGGGTGGGTTATGTGGAGTTTGTGTTGAGGGGGTGTGTGAGGTGAGCTGCTTGTAACTATGGTCAGTGCTGTGAGTCCTCCTTCCCACCCAGCCAGATATCCCACCATGCAACGTGCTTGCATTCCAGGGAGTGCAAGTTGGCTTTCAGGATGTCAGGCAGTGGTGTTGTGCTGTTTGTTGGTGCACAGTTCCCAGCAGGGCCTTGTGCTCCCCACAGCAGTACCCAGTGTCAGCCATCTTGTCAGTCCTTATCCACTCCCTGTGATGTGAGCATGGTTCAGAGTGGTGTTGATGGGCCAATTGTGAGGGTGAGCAGTATCTGTGACTACAACTCCCATCATGCTATTGCCTACACCCCCTTCCCAGCATGCCCGTACTTCCTTCCTATGGACTCTGCTTCCCTGTGGGGTAGTGTGCCTGTGCTGACAGGAAGGCTGACAGTGTTGTCCTTGCGTTTGTTTGGCTACAAGTCCCAAGAGTGTCCCTGTGCTTCACACGGCATTACCCAGGGTGGTGGTTCTTTGTGGGATCTTCATTTGGTATGTGAGGCATTGCATTCTCCCAGGTGGGTTATGTGGAGTTTGTGTTGAGGGGGTGTGTGAGGTGAGCTGCTTGTAACTATGGTCAGTGCTGTGAGTCCTCCTTCCCACCCAGCCAAATATCCCACCATGCAACGTGCTTGCATTGCAGGGTGTGCAAGTTGGCTTTCAGGATGTCAGGCAGTGGTGTTGTGCTGTTTGTTGGTGCACAGTTCCCAGCAGGGCCTTGTGCTCCCCACAGCAGTACCCAGTGTCAGCCATATTGTCAGTCCTTTTCCACTCCCTGTGTTGTGAGCATGGTTCAGAGTGGTGTTGATGGTCCAAATGTGAGGCTGCCCATTATCTGTTACTACGAGTCCCATCATGCTCTTGGCTACACTGACTTCACCAGCATACACAGAATTCCTTCCTTTCAGTGAGCTTCCCTGTGATGTGGTGTTCTAGTGGTGGCTACATATCTGACTGTGTTTGTTGGTTAGATTTGGGCCACTGCCTTGCTCTATTTGTTGTTAGGTTTGTACATGTCATGACACAGTTACATATCACTATGACATGGCATGTATTGTGTTTATCTGTCTGACATACACTTTTTGGGATGATTATCTTTTGTTTGCTGTTGATTTGCTAGGGGTGCATGGTTTGACTGTCCCCTTGACAGTGATGTGTGTGTATTGGCACACAATATTGTGTATAGTAGTTGTGTACTCACCAGGCTCTGGGATGTTTGTTAGTCCATATACGCTCACTGGTGGTAGGATGGCCCGCACCTTCTCCTCCCAGGGCCTGAGGTATACTGGTTTGGCAGGAGGGCCACTGCCGGTGTGCTGGCTCAGGAGGTAATCCTTCTTCAGGAGGTCCCTGACCCTCCTGCGCACATCATACCACCTGTTCTGGATGTCTTCCTTGGTGCGCAAACATGGTGATTGTGCGTTCACCCTGTCGACGATCCTCGCCCACATCTTGGTTTTCTGCGACATGGGGGTCTGTTGGACCAATGTGCCAAACAACTGTGGCTCTACCCTCAGGATCTCGTCTACCATGACTTCCAATTCACTATCTAGGAACTTTGGATTCTTCTTTAGGGGCATGGTGATGGGTGGTGATGGTGATTGATGTGTGTGTGTGTGTGTGTGCAAGTGAGGGTGTGTGAGTGTAGGTTTTGCTGTGTGTGTGTGAGGGTGCTATTTGTTGAGGTGCTAATGGTGTGTGGCTTTTGTGTTGGATGAGCTGTGTGTGTGTCTGTGTTTGCTGTGTGATGGTGTTCTCTGCTGGCAGGTCAGTGGAATTTGCAAAGGATCATGGTAGGGATTTGTGGCCTTTATGTAGGTGGAGTTGGGGGTGTGTCCTTGTTCAATTTTTTTCGCCCCTGTATTTATTGGCTTTGTCATTGCTTGTTTGGCCCTCTTTTTTAATTTTTTAATTTGTGATTATTGTGCATGTTGGAGTCGTTCTTCTGACCGAGTAGGACGTTGCAGTTATCTCGTGCGCGCCTCTCCGAGTCGTTCCCGCTGTGTTTCAGCTCTGTTTCATATGCGGCGTACGCGTCGGTCGCGGTGTATTGTGTTTGTTCGGCTGGGTTTTGTATGCGTGTCGGTCGTACGGCTTGGGCTCCGTGCGAATCGGTCTGCTTTTGCACCCATTGCATCGTACTGCGCGGGTCGGAGTTCGCGGGTACGTTTCGTTCGGCTTTCTTCCTGGTGCGTGTCGGTCGGTTCGATTCGCGTGGTTTTCCGGACGGATAGCTTGTTTCCGTCCGGGTCGGTCGTTCGGCTTGAGTTCCGTACGAGTCGGTCGTGATTCACATACATTTCATCGTACTTCCCAGGTCGGGCAACGCCGGTACGTGTCGGTCGGACTATTATCCCATACCGAGTCGGTCGGTATTTTTTCCGGCCCGAATCGGAATCGGCCCTTAAGTCTGTCCCTCAGGCATTCTGGTGTCCCAGGGGAATCCCAGATCGGTGCGAATTCTGAATAGTACCCAATGTTTAGGATCTTCCTTATTCCACACCACAGATACTGAGCAGTTTTAAAAACTTTTAGTCTTACTTTTTTATAAAAAATTGAAAACCAAATTTGTATAGAAAAGCGACTGGTCCAAGCTCTTTGGTCATTTCCCTCAACAATGAGCCCCAGGTAGAAAGATCGGGCTCCCCCATAAGCATACGGAGATTTTTAAATTGGAATGCCATACAGTAAAGGCTAAGATCCGGCAGGGCCAACCCCCCTTTCTTAAGATGACGTCTTAACTTTTTCCAAGAAAGTCGTACCCCGCGGGAAGCCCAGATAAAACTAGTTATTTTCTCCTGTATTTTTTTTATTTCATCCTTTGGGAATCTAAGTGGGATACAGTTGAATAAGTATGTCAGCTTCGGGAGTATGGACATTTTCACTAGATGAACTCTCCCATAAATCGTCAATGGTAAGTTCTTCCACCTGGACAATGACCTATCAACCTCCCTGGACACGACACCCTCTTCAAATTGCGTACTGGGATCTCATCGATTTTATTGACTATCACAATTACTAAATATGTTATCTCCTCACACTCTCTACCTCCCCAATCCTCCACGTTCCAACACATTACCTCCGTCTTAGTGGTGTTCACTAAGTAACCGGATACTGCCCCATAATCTTTTGTCAGCTGTTCCACCCTAGGTAATGTACGTGCCGGGTCAGAAGTATAGATAATCAAATCATCCGCATATAGAGCAATTTTACTGCGGGAAGGGAGTAGGTCTATAGGGGCTATCTGATCGTCTTTCCTCAATATATGTGCCAAAGGTTCGATGTATATATCGAACAGGAGAGGCGACAGGGGGCAACCTTGCCTCGTCTCTCTACAGATATTAAAGGTCTTCGTCAGGGAGCCGTTTAGGAGGATTTTGGCTGTTGGGCACTCGTATAGCCTTCGTAGTGCCATGACAAAGCCTGCGCTAAAGCCCATTGATCTCAAAACTGCCCAGAGAAATACCCAACTCACCCGATCGAATGCATTGGCAGCGTCACTCGTGATCACTGCCAAGGGAATTGAATGCTCAACTGCTAGGTCTATGGTCTCAATTAATGACAATGTAAGTTCTTGGATTTGGACAAAGCCCTTCTGATCCATATGTATCAGTTGGGGTGCCACCTTCACCAACCTCCCTGCTAAAATGCCAGTGTAGATTTTATAGTCTGCATTAAACAAGGAGATTGGCCGGTATGAATCTGCCTTCCTCGGGTCCTTTGCGGGTTTTAATATCAGGACAATTACTGCCTCCCTCCATGAACTCGGGATCTGTTCTTCCCCCTTGTAGACTGAGTTAAAAAGTGACATCATTTCCGGGACTATTTCATCTATTATTAGTTTGTATACCTCAACCGGTAATGCATCTGGGCCTGCTGCCTTTCCATTCCTTATATGCGCAAGCTGTTCTCTGATTTCCCCTTCGGTAATTGGGGCATCCATGCTCTTCCTGCCCTCTGTTGTAAGACTGGGGAGACCAACCCTATTTAGCCATTGATTTAAAGTATCCTCATCAGAGAAGAGTGAATCTAAGGTGGCCTGGATTTTCTCATCCTTGTTCGTGGTATCCCCTTGGGCATTAATAACCAACTCCCTGATATGGTTTCGTAACCTCTCTGCCCTCGACTTCCATGCTAACAGGACGCCGGCTCTCTCCCCATACTCAAATTGTTGCGAGCGTCCCGTTGCCCACCTCTCTCTGCATTTGATCTCTAGGTTAGCCCTATAGTTTGCTCTAGCTTCCTCCAACAATTTTGTGTCCTCCTCTCTATTCTGTATATTTCCTGCCATTTGCTGCAACTTGGTTTCAAATTTCCCAATTCTTTCCTCCAAAGTTCTCAACTCAGCCTTATCTATCTTATTCTTATAAGCGACCTGACATTGTAAAATGCCTCGCACGTACGCCTTAAAGTATCCCAAATGACACCCATAGAAGCCGAGTGAGCATTATCTAGGAAGAACTCCTGAGTTGTCTTTTTAATAAGGACAGAAACGCCTGGGTCTAATAAAATGGATCTTTTCAGTGTCCATCTCCCGTTATACCCCCCTCTGATTCCCATTAGTGTAACACTAACTACAGCATGATCGGAGATATGTCCTGGAGATATGAGGACCTCTTTTAATTTCCCAGCCCAGGCTTTATCCACTAAAAATGGTTATATTTTTTACTATGAAAGGTGTACCCTCGCTTTTTCCCCATTAAGTATCTCCATGTATCTACCAACCCCATGTCGTGTAGCATATGTTTAAGGGCCTGTCTTGTCTTAGACGATTGAGCTTGAGATCCCCTCCTGTTAGTGGACCTATCCAGTGTAGGGTCCAATAGAGTATTAAAATTGCCCCCAATGATTATGGGGGAAGTAAACCCACCCACAGTCAATTGTAGGTCCACAATGTATTGGGGGTCATCTACTTTAGGACCATAAAAACCAACACAGACAAACTCAGTACCAAAACATTTGAGAGTTGCCAAGACCCACCTTCCAGAGCTGTCCGTTTTAGAAGAAATCAGCTCCACACTTGACCCCCTCCTTATGAGTATCGCGACCCCCTTACAGCATTCTGGTTGGTTTTGATACAGCATAACTTTCTACCCAACTATATTTTGCAAGAGCTGCGCTGCTTTCACTTGCCGTTAGATGGGTTTCTTGTAAAATGACAACCTGGAATTTGGAGTCATCTAGATATTTCATCACCAGCCGCAGTCTATTTTTAGATCTAAGGCCATTTACATTCCAGGGTGCAATTTGTAGTTTGTTATTGTCCCCGCCCATCTATTTTTAGTTGGACGAACTTTGTGTCTCCTAAAGGTGCATTGAGTTGGGCAGATTTTGTACCCCCTGGAGGTCTTTGATAAACAATTTCCCTAATGGACCTAAGCCATATAAAAACTGAGGACTTATTTTTTTTGTTTTTTCCCACTGCTCCCTACCCAGTGCCCTACCCTCTTCCCTTGCCCTCTCCCCGCCCCCATGGGAACCCTCCCTTGACTATCAGGCATTGTGCCTGTTGGGCCGCCAAGGAGAGGGAGAAAAATCACTAAACTAAAACAGGTGACAGTGCCCTCCCCTCCATCCCCCCACACCACACCACCGTTCTCTGGTACCTATGATTACTTGGACAGATTTCCTCAATTTCTTCTTATTTAGAATTTCCCCACAAGGTTGTCCCCCCTTTTTTATACAATCTATTAGGCTATTGGCTTCCTCTGTTGTTCGTAAGTTACGCATCTGGTTGTTCCACATAACGCGCAGCATTGCCGGGAATTTCAGTTGGGCTTTAGCACCAAGCTTATTTAATTCTATCATCCTTTTACCCAGTTCCCACTGCTTTTGATCTGTTGCGCGGCATACATCCGACCTAATAGAAAAAGAGAAGTTCTGGGCTGGGAAAGGGCCATTCCTCAATGCTGCTGTCAGGATGGTTTCTTTCACTGTGTATGAGAGAACGTTTATGAGAATTTTCCTTGGCTTCTGTCTCTGCAAATTCCGCTTAAAGGGGTCTCGATGTATCCGTTGTATTTCATGGTCCAAGTCAATGTCGGGCCCATCTTTCAGGGCGGTCTCTTTAGTAGATTATCTATGAAGGTTTTAATATTAGACCCCTCCTCCGCTTCTGGAATATTTAAGACCCTCAAGTTATTCCTTCTTGAGGGATTCTCTATTCTTTCAAGATCTTCCCTAAGTCCAAGATTTTCCTTGATCAATACTCCTAGCCCTTCAGTGTTTTATCTTATATCCTTCTTCATCAGCCCGACTTCTTCCTCTAACACATTTGTTCGTGCCACAACATCATCCAATTTCTGTGTGAGAGTCATACAGGAGGCTTGTATATCAGCATGATTGGTAAACCTATTTCTGAGTTCCTCCTTCAAGTCGAGAAGAATGGAAGCCAGCGGGGCCAACGGGACTTCGGGCTGCGAATTCAGGCCCCTAATATCTGCTGTACAGGAGTCATCATTTCGATTCCCCTCTTCGTCGGCCTCTTCCTCTCTGCATGTGAGAACGCTAAAACTATTCTGCGTTGGTATCTGAGAGGTGATATCTTCATCCACTCTATGTCTGCTTCCTGAATCCGCTTCTCCTTTATCCTCCTGGGCCTCGCTTACATCTCTCAGCTTAGGGTTAGGATTATCCCCCTCCATCTCTGGCACCTCCTGAGACATGGCTATTATTCTACTGCCCTCCACTCCCGATGTCATTGAGTGGGACATCACTTTGTAAAAAGTTTTAAGTGACGGTGTGACCCTAACCTGAGGGGGTGAGATTTTTTTACCCCTTCTGCGTGGGCTCTTCCCCGGCTGTCTTACGGCCTTCCCTGACCTCACGACCTTAGTTGGAATTGGCCCACCTACTTTGCTGGCACCTATATCCCGGGGGGCCACCGTAATTAATGATGTTTTAACTTCCAAACTTGCCCCAGTCGATTTCCCAACTTTACCAGCACTTATAGTACTTGGGTCTCGGGGGGCCACCGTACCTGAAGGGAATTTTACGTCCAAACTTACCCCAGCCGACTTCCCAAGTGCCCGGGTGCGCAGAGTGTACCTGGAGATCTTGTCTGGGATGGCCCCTACTTTCTCTGGAGGTGATATACTCTCCTTCTCCTTGGGGGGGCGCTGTAAGGCTAGTAGATCTCTTTTCATGCCCATCCAGCTTTCCTTAACATATTGGGGATCCGTAGCGTTACCCTCCTTGGCTAATGACAGCCTCCAGCTGCTCCTCTCCTCCACCGCAATATCCGGGGAGCTTGTGCTGACTACCCCTCTGGGAGAGGGCACGCGCTGCTCAAGAACATCGCAGCTGCACTGCCGCCCTCTCCCACGCTGAGCCTCCTCTTCCTGCCTCTGTGGAGCTCCTCACACCGACGCCATCCAACCAATCCAGCCGCATCACAAAGAAAACAAAGGTACCCTCAATACATAACCTTTGTTATGTATATTATTTCATGGCGGGGAGAGCAGCGGGGGAGCACTCTCGTATGCGGCTACAATCCTCCCTTCTCCAACGGTCCGCGGCCGTTTACCTCGCGGCCGCCATGTTCCCCAGCTTGTCAGTATCCCAAAGCATAAACATTTTTACATATATTTTTAATGTACATTTACAACATTACAAATTTATTTTTAAATACATATATTTTTTTAACAGTTTTGAAAAATGGTACATTTATATGCAAGTACAGTTATGCAGTAGTAAAATAAGTATATTTTTGGTAGTTTCATTATAGACTTTTTGATTTTTGTTATTTTTCATTTATTTTTTAGTACATTTTAGGTAATTTTATTTTTGTAATAAAATTATATATGTGTTTTACATTGTTATAGTTTGTACATTTGTTTTATTATTTAGCATATTAAATATTATTTTTTTTATAAAATAATATTTAATATATTAAATAATTTACAATTTTTCCAAAAATATATTTTTGTATCATATATTTTTTTACTTAAACATTGTTATATTGTTTGCACATTCACAATAGTTTTCTTGTAATTTTATATGTTGAAAGTCCATCAAAGAAATATACATTTTAATATATATTAAATATTATATTTTATGTTTTGTGTTAATATAATATTTAAAATATATTAAAAAAGTGTGTACATTTTTTGTATATTTTTTCAAAATATAAAAATATATATTTAATTTTGGGATTTTTTTATTATTTCTCCATTCTTGTCTATAGGGAGCTAGTCTTTTTTCATTTTTAGTACGCGGCCATTTGTTTTTCCATTTGATCACTTTTCTCTCTATCTATTTCGTTTTTAGGTCATTTTGGAAGATGGAGCCTCGCGGTTGGGAGCTGCATTTCGCCGCTTAAGGTAAGTTTGATTTAATTTACTTTTAAGGTAATTTTAGGGCAGGGGGAAGGTAGTAGTAGTGTAGTTAGGCTTGTTAAAGTGTTAAATGTTCGTTTTTTTGTGTAGTTTGGCGTTGTTTTGGTAGTTTAGTGGTTGATGTGTTTGACGTAGTTTTGCAGAGTAGTAGAGTGTTATATAGTGTTAGTTATGTGATGTTTAATTATGTTATGTTGTATTTAATGTGTGTGGGTTTGTATGTGTTAATGTGGGAGGGTGTTTTTTTGCACGTTTACCGTTTTGATAACCTTTGGTGCTGAAGATGCTTTTTTTTTTAAGAAAAGGAAAATGTATTTTATTTCTTTGAACGAATGACTTTTTTACATTTCCTTTTATTTTTCGGGTTTGTTGCAGCGTTTTTTTTAAAACAAATTTTCGGGTTTTTTAGGGTTTTGTTATTGACAGGATTGCATCATTTGAGCCTTTTTTCGACAGTTGTATTTTTACATTTTTTTGGGCATTCCTTTTTTAATGAATTTGTATTTCGTTTTAAATACTATGGATTTGTTCGTTTTTGTGGACCATCTACCGCGACAAAACTGTAAGTAATTTTTAATTATTATGGGTGGGAAATGTTTTTTATTAATATTTTGTTTGCTTGTTTCTTTTTTATTTTAATAATTATATTATGTCATATATTTTATGTATGTTTTTAATTTTTAAATGACATAATTATAATTATTAATTTAAAAAAGAGTAGAAATATGTTGTTTAATTGTTTTGTAATTTTTAAATGCTGCATGGTGTTTGCTTTTGTCTTATGTTTAAAGTATAGATTTGACTATTGTGTCTAGGTATTCTAGTCCTTTGGTGTTTGGGTGGAGTCTAGTTTTGTGCTGTAGGTATTCGTACATTGTTTTTGTTTGCTTACTAAGTTTAGGACCTATTTTAATGAGGGATTGTTCTAGCCTTAGGTCTTGATAACTTTGTGGGTCATTACGATGGCGGACGGTAAAGCCCTCCGACCGCCGTGCTTCCGGGAAAAATCCACCCGCATGTTCCGCGGCAAATCCGGCGGTCTCATTAAGATGCGATGCATGTAAAATCCGACCGCGGCGGTCGGATTTCACAAAAAACCGCCCGCCATGTCCAGAAATACAGAAAATCCAACCGCGGCAGATGGAAAAGCTGTGGAATGCATTAAAAAGGCTGATTCACCCTCGGTATGCCCACAAGTGAAATTATGATGAGATGGCAGAGCTGGCATAACGATCATTGCGTTACGACTGCTGCGGTCGCGCTAAAAGATGAATGGCGGTCCAATGCAACTTCAGAACCAGGCCTCCAAGTGTGCCTGTTCTCTCCGCTGCCCTCAAACACATCTGACACGCCCCAATGATACACCCCCAAGTTATTAAAAACCAATGAAATCCGTGGTCAACATGGAAAATACACCTGATTGTCAACAAAGTCAATGCAGTAGGGACCACCCTGCGTGACATCAAGAAGAGGTGGCATGACCTCAAGACCAGGGTGAAATACTGTGTCAACAGGAACCATGAGGCGGCTAGGAGAACTGGCGGTGGCCCTCCCATTCCACTACTAACATTCACTGATTGTGCTTACCATCCTGCATCCAGAGAGTCTCACAGGAATAGCTGGGGGAGTGGAGACTGGTACGTACCAACAAATGTATCCCATCACACTGCCATGTACTGTCTTGCACAACCATAGAGCTACACTTTCAAGACCAAAATGCACTTATGTACAACAGACTCTTTCCAACACATGTCTCACATATCTACCATTTCCTAACTCTGATTCACCTCAAAGGTAGGTATCCATATTTACATGGGGGTATGGGTACAGGTAGCCAACACTACAACTCCCATCAGGCCCCCTTGCCTCACAGCTGAGCAGGATGGAACACTCCCCCACCCCAGAGCCATGTGTAACCTATTACCTTCTTCTGCTCCCCCTCCCAGGGAGGTAGCCTCCTCACCGGGGGTGGGGGGGACAGGCAGCCAGCACTACAACTCTCACCAGGCCCCTTGCCTCACAGATGAGCAGGATGGAACACTCCCCCAACCCAGAACCATGTGGCAGCCATTTCATTGCTCTGCATCACCTTACAGGTAGGTAGCCATCTCATGCTCTCTTGTATCACCCCTGAACAGGATGGAACACCCCCCTATACCAGAGCCAATTGGTAGCCATTTCATTGCTTTGCTTCACCTTACAGGTAGGTAGCCATCTCATGCTCTCTTGCATCACCCCTGAACAGGATGGAACACTCCCCCACCCTAGAGCCATGTGTTACCAATTCCCTTCCTCTGTTCCACCTCACAGGGAGGTAGCCTTCTCACCAGGGAGGGGGTGGTGGGGACAGGCAGCCAGCACTACAACTCCCACCATGCCCCCTTGCCTCACAGCTGAGCAGGATGAAACACTCCTCCACCCAAGGGCCATGTGGCAGCCATCTCCCTCCACAGTGCCTCCTAACAGGTAGGTAGTCAGCTCACTAGGGAGGGGGTTGTTTGGACCTGACAACAATACCACAACTCCTACAAGGCCCTCTGGCCTCCCTCCCAAACAGCATGGAGCACCATTCCCACACCAGAGCCATATGGCAGCCAACTCACTCCAAGGTGCCACTTAACAGGTAGGTAGTCAGCTCATGCACCCTGTCCTCCTTCTGAAACTGCTTGGAGCTATATGACCACCACATCCCTCACTTGTTAGCCAACTCTGTACAGCTCCATATGCCACATCCAGTGCGCACACAGCTAAGCCCACGTATATGTCACATAAATCACACTTTGAATCACAAAGTCCCATGCAAATAAATGCTGGGCCCAATCACACAATGCACACAATGCAATGTGCAAGTCCCATTGTTTCAAAGCATGAAGGCTCATATGAACACAGCACATGCATGGACACTCAGTCAAACAAACCAAACCACATGATGTCAAAGCAAAATGACAAACAGAACTTAGGAAGTTTTGGCATAGCTGAAACAGATTCACAAAACATCTACAATATCCCAGCCTACACTAAAGTGGATGAGCACCAAGTTGGTAGATGATGACATGTCCTTGTAAACACACTATCTGTACATGTCAAATGGTTGGTATTTACATGTCACCCTGCTAACAAGTAATGTATGTACCTCTACATCATGTCATAATGCCGATAAACTTTTACCAATACCAAGTGATTGCAATGTAAAAAGTGTGGATTCTCAACTAAAGCATCCAAAACAGGGTCACCAAAGTTGTGGAGTGTACTTAACATGCTGACAATCTAACCTCTGTTCAACAGGAGATTCGCAATCAACAGCTGGCGAGACCACCACCAACCAGCAGAGCCAGTCTCCCACCCTGAACTTGAACTCTCAGATGCAGATTCTCTACTTTTCTCAGAGGAGGAGCACCAACCTGGCCCCTCAGGACTGCCAGGGCGCACTCAGTCTCAGGGCCTCATTGTCCCCACCACCACCACCACAACTCTCAACCCTGCTACAACGACCTGTGCAGCAGCCATCTCCACCATCACCACCGCTGCCTGCAACACTGTCCCTGGCTCAGTGGTTATCAACACCACCACCCACGCCGAGGATGCTGGGTACAGTGTGCGGGTGCATGGACAGCCAACGCCACAGGTCCGTTTCTGCAGGGCAGGTGGGAGGGCAACTGGGGGACAATCACAGGAGGACACTGAGACTGAAGCCCTGGCCACCGTCGCAAGAGTCCTTGGTGCATACCAACAGAACCAGGGACAGATGGGCCAGGTTGTAGAGGAACTGCGTGAGCTCCGCCTGCTGCAGAGGTCCATGGACATCCGAATGGGACAACTTGTGGAGCTCATGGGCCAGCTTGTGGGTGTTCTGAGGGACATACATGCTGCTCAAATAACGGATCCCCCTCTCCAATGGCCAGCCTGCTGATACTCCCACCACCTCAGCTGTGGCCACAGGGAGGGGTGAGCTGTAAGACAATGACTCCTCAGACACATCTGAGCCTGCAGCAGAGGCCTCCCCTGCCAAACGCAAGAGGGGACGTCCGAGAAACACCACGGGAGGATCACATGGCAAAGCACCAAGCCAAGCCAGGTTGCTGAGCCAGCAATGATGTCACCAGTGTGGCACTGAAAATTGACTTTGTTGATCATCCGATCCCACATTGCCATGTTGATGGCACGAGTTTATTGGACTGTGTAATTCCACTATTGTGGTGACTACTCTATTTGTCTCTGTTACCATCACTGACAACTGGAACACTCTGTATGCACAACTAACATCTCACTCACGGTAAAATAAACACAATATGATAGAAAATAATCACAATTTACACCCCTATGCCTTTGTGTCAGTTCCATGTTTATCACAGTAAGTACAATGTAAACTCTGATTCCAAAGTACCACAAGCTTTGATTGTGACTATCCATTGATAGGGCGGAGGAACCTAGAATGACACAAGAAGATGACATTGAGTTGTCATATGATGGCATAACAGCAACAACCCACCATTAGTCAACACTGTACAACATTCATTCCACATAACACTGACCAACACCATCAACATAGACATGAGGTGAGTGGAAACAAAAACACAGCGCCACACACATTAGCCCTTAGCAGTGTGCCAACAACGGCCAGCATCCCAACACATCATCAATGCTTCAGCACTAACAGCAAAGCAAACAGACACTGTCACAGTTGCTCAATGCTAACTTACACTCAAGGGAAGTAGTTGGTGATGAGCTGTTGACGCAGGTCAAGACCTTCCTCATCACCACTATCATTGTCACTGGGCATGTGTGGATTTGCTGCGGGGGGCACCTGCTGATCATCATCGTCCAGAAGCAGGGGGATCTCTTAGCGTAATGCCAGGTTTTGGAGCATGCAGCATGCAACTATGATCTGACACACCTTTTGTGGAGAGTAGAGTAGTGCCCCACCACTCTTGTCCAGACACCGAAATCTAGCCTTCAGAAGTCCAAAAGCTTGCTCCACTACACGACTTGTCCTCCCATGGGCATCATTGAAGTGGACTTCCGCCGGCGTCCTTGGATTCCTCAGTGGGCTCAGCAACCAAGGCCGGTTGGGATGCGCTGAGTCACCTAGTTGTGAGAAACACAGACCAACTATGTAATAGAACTAGTTGAGGAGACCAACATGTCACACAACATACACCACACTACTTGACACAGCTCACTAACCAACAAGCCACGCCCGCTCTGGATGCAGATTTCCCATCAATTGTGGGATGCTGCTGTTATGCAGGATGTAGGAGTCATGTGCAGAACCCGGAAATTTGCCACACAGGTGGGAGATACTCAGATCCGCTTGGCATACCACTTGCACATTTATTGAATGGTAATGCTTCCTGTTACAGTAGATGTGCTCACGTGCCTGTGGTGGAACAAGGCCAATGTGTGTGCAGTCAATGGCTCCAACAACATTAGGCATGTGACCAAGGTCATAAAATTCCCCCTTCACATCTGCCAATTCATGTCTCCTTGGAAAGTGAATGTAGCTGTCCTTGTAGGTCAACCATGCGGACAGGACAT
Organism: Calotriton arnoldi; assembly: GCA_963921515.1. Classification (NCBI taxonomy): domain Eukaryota; kingdom Metazoa; phylum Chordata; class Amphibia; order Caudata; family Salamandridae; genus Calotriton; species Calotriton arnoldi. The sequence continues at coordinate 733,091 of CAWUFW010000848.1, read as the reverse complement.
CACGCAACACCATGCTGAACATAGGTTGAGACATCCCACCTGCGATGGCCACCGTGTACTGAAATGAGCCAGTGGCTAAGAAATGCAGGGCGGCCATCACCTTTACTGTTGGTGTCAAAGCTGTTGGATATGTTTTGTGAGGCCTCAAATGGGGCTCCAACTGAGCACATAGATCTTGAAGGGTAAGGCAATTCAGACAGAATTTCTTAATGATGTCGGTATCTTCCATTTTCACCAGGTCTGGGAAAGGCCGATACACAGGTGGTCTTCTCCTATGTATTGTGGCAGGGGACACATGTAAAAATGAGTCAGAGATGAGATGTGGGTAACAGCTTACATAATGACTAACACAACCACAACATTGACAGGACTGTTAAAACCACTTAATGCACAAGTGACATGCATAGACACCTTGATCTCCTGTAGTCATTCATGTAGCCAGGGTGTACATACTAACTACTGTCAAATCTAAATCAGACTATGTGTATGGCATATGGTACACTGCTACATCATGTGTCCCCAGCCCTGTGGGTAGCTGACACAGCACATGTGGCTAACAGCATCAATGCTGAGTTGTATGTAGCTGCTGTCACTGCACAACCTCAACCTTGAGTCCCACTAAGCACAACATCATTACAAAATGAGCCCAGTGAGTGTAAGCTGGACAACTATCCATATAAATACAGCACTGTGTACAGACATATATGCACATTATGTGGTCAGTCCATCATGACTGTGGGAGGAGTTTGCATTACACACATTTGCATGTTCACAAAATGATAGTCAATTCAACATGAAATCTGTATACATGCCCACATGGATGAAAATTACATGTGAGTACGGACAGACCAATGCATTTTATCACATGTGTACTGCTATGACATGTGTGGGCAGACTTAAGTTAAATGTCACACTCTCAAATCCCTTTACAAGGTGCTGAAATTAGTTGTTGGGATCAGTGATGCAATTTGCAAAGCGAGAATGCTAATGCACAATGTGTTTACAGGCGCGGTAGGCGTGTTCTGCCACTGCGGTCACAGGCATAGGCCACAAATGATTGATGCAGGATTGCGGTAGAGACATCCTGACCCCCGCGGTGTGACACCGGCTATGCGAATTACATTGCAGCCAATGGGAACCGCCATCGCGGTAGTGCCTTTCAGTTTTGAACATCATGGTAGGCGTGCTCCGCCCCTGCGTTCACAGGCATTGGACACAATAGAATGATGCAGGATTGCGGTAGAGACATCCTGACCCCTGCGTTGTGACACCGCAGATGCGAATCACATTGCAGCCAATGGGAACCGCCATCGCCGTAGTGCCTTTCAGTTTTGAACATCGCAGTAGGCGTGCTCCGCCACTGCGGTCACAGGCATTGGCCATATTTGAATGATGCAGGATTGCGGTAGAGACATCCTGACCCCTGCGGTGTGACACCGCATATGCGAATGACATTGCAGCCAATGGGAACCGCCATTGCGGTAGTGCCTTTCAGTTTTGAACATTGCGGTAGGCGTGCTCCACAACTGCGGTCACAGGCATTGGCCACAATTGAATAATGCAAGATTGCGGTAGAGACTTCCTGACCCCCGCAGTGTGACACCGCATATGCGAATGACATTGCAGCCAATGGGAACCGACATCGCGGTAGTGCCTTTCAGTTTTGAACGTCACGGTAGGCGTGCTCCGCCACTGTGGTCACAGGCATTTGCCACAATTGAATGATGAAAACCAGGGAGACCAATTGCACCAGCAGAGTACCACTGGAACAACCCTAGGGTCCTATAAATGTCTGTGAAATAGCTAGCCACACCTGTCACTTGCATACAGACAATGCTGCCTGCCATTCATCACCACCAACTGCTGCTGTACCTCATCCCTGGACCCAGTCATGGCTCGTACTGAGAACATCAGGGCCCGTCCCTTCACCACAGAGGAGCTGAAGGTCCTGGTGGACAAGGTCCTTGGCCAGTACGGGCGGCTATATGGTGCTCCAGAGATACTGGTAAGTGAATGTGTAAATTGTTTGAGTGCTCAGAATGCTCACACTATGTAACTGTACACTAGTATGTGCCTCTGAGTGCAAGCCAATGTTAATGCATTCAGATTTTGCTATCAGCATGGGCCATACATGACGTACAAGTTGTTGCACTTGAATATGTGGGGAGGATGGCACCATAGACACTGGTGCAGCTCCATTAAAGTCAAACATCACACATGTTGCTCTCAGAATGGGTAATGTAAATGTGTGAGACACTGCCTAGCAGAATGACTTCACGTCAATGGGGTGTATAGCCTTATTCCCCCTGATCCCTGACTGCATGCAATGATGATATGGACATCACGTGGTTTAGCAGTAGTACAGTTACACTGCTGACTTGAGGAAATCTTACTCTGTACACATATTCCCTGTGGCATGTCATGTAATAGTTCATTAAGTGAACATATGATCATTAGTGAGATGCTACCTGTCGATTGGGCAGAGGGTACTGGTTAATGAGTGTACTGCTTTGACAGTGACCCTATGGAGATGTGCCCAGTCTGCACAAGAGCACAAGGCCTGTATCTGTCTAGATTCGTGGCAAATCACTTCTCCCACATCTGCTAAATGTACAGTGGACATTTCATCCTTCTTTTGGTGCCATTATGTGTAGAGTCTCACATGTGTATGCACTGTGTCATCATTCTCATTGTACATGCATGTGATTCTTGTGATGGACCACTATTTTCGTCAGTGAAAAACCCTCAGGCCTGTCAATAAAATGCACAATGTATCAAGGCCCCATCACTAAAATGACTTAGAAAGACATATGTGTAGTCCACCCTCCTATTTAGGAAGCAGCAATTAGAGGTCTGAGGAGTACACAAGACAGGCCTACACCTTGTGACAAGAGTGGGAGAATGTACGATCAGGTACCTAATTGTGACCTCCATGATACGTGTAGCTATGCAATGGTCTAGGGACATTAAGGGGTGTGTAGTGTAAGACACAGTGAGTCTGACCACTACACATCATTTACAGTGTATCGTCTGTCATGCTCACTCACATTGTGCATCACAGATGAGGCCCAGTTTCACCTTGAATTCTGTGCTGGCACTCTGCATGTGTATGAGATAGGCAGGTAGTCGGTCCATCATCATAGATGTCTACATTGGAATCAGAAAACTTGCTCTGGGTGTACTATGTGACATGGTCTATGGCCTCTGCTGTCCATTGATGTATGTGTGTGGTATGTGTATACATGCTCCTGGACTGGCACACAATGGTACACAACACAGTGTTAAAAATGTTCCTCATCTTGTCTCCCATGCCTACAGCTCAAGGTCCATCAGCGTAAGGCTATATGGAGGGCCATTGCCCGCAAGGTGCGGGCCCTGGGGGTCTCAACCAACACCATACTCATTGCCACAAGAGGTGGGATGACATCTGCCGCCTCAGCAAAAACGTAACGGAAATGACACTGGGGCTGGTACCTCGAAGTGGCAGGTTGGCGCGCAGGAGCATAACCCCACTAATGGCCCGAATCCTGGCAGTGACACAGCCAAAGCTGGATGGACGCTTGAGGGCCCAACAGCAGCAAGTTGGGGGTGAGTATTGTACAAAGTGTGACTTGGCGCATGAGTGACTGCATTAATCGCAGCCCAGAGCAAGGCAGGACCTCTGGGATGTCTCTAGTGTGATGCAATTGCTACTAAGTAGCCTCAGTGGCGAGTGCAGAGGTTCTGCATGTGTTCAACATTTGGATTCTCATGTGGAAAATACATGAACGGTGTCATAGCAATTCATCTTGACATGTTTTCATCTACCATCTGATGAATGTTGTCTGCACTGTGACATTCCTACACAGGAGAAGACGTTGTGTGAAGTGTGTAGCCCAGTACACTTGTCAGCCTTGTGTGTGCTGTGTGGCTCCCACAATAGTGTGCTCATGTGATGATGTGTAAGTGGATAGAGACATGCACAAATGTGGACTCAGGGTGCAGTGAGTTAGCAGAGGTTACACCTGTCCCAGGGGTTGTGTTTTTCTAAATGATACAGATGACAGCATCACTGCAAAACATTTAGCCAAATATCAGCAGCATAGCATCACATGAAGTAATTCCCTGCCACAGTGACAGCAAGTGCGCACAGGCGCTGATGGTGTAGATGGTGATGATTGCAGTGATGCATTGGCTGATCTGCATTTGCTAATTGTGCACATGGCAACATGTCTGGGATGGTTAGACAGTGGAAGTTTGATGCAATGTAGCTAAACGTGTCTATTGTGAGATTGGTTTGGCGCTAGGCTTAACATGGTTGGATGTGATCAGTGGGTATGGCAAATTGTGATGTGAGTGAGGTATTGGACTCTAACTTTTGTTGGCCCAAAAAAATGTCACTCAGAGTGGCAGTCCTCAGTATGTGTGCATTGTGGAGGTGTGTCCATATGCATCAGTGCATGTTGAAGTTGTGGCTACTGCTTCCAATCAATGAGTGATTTCTTGGGACATTGATGTGTAATGGATGTCATCAGTTGGCACAACGTAGGGATGTCAGATTCCAGAGCCTAGGTATTGGCGCACATTAGCTGTCCTTATGGAGACCACTCATAGCTTCATCTACAGAAGGGACTCTCATGCCTTGGATCATTGACGGCTTGGCAGGCAATTGAAATGGTGTTGGTATGTGACATGTCCCAACACGCAAAGGCCTTGCATCACATTGCCAAAATCATGCTATTGTGCATTGTCTTTGTGACAACATTAGTACATGGGGCTTAGTAGCACTTCATCCCCACAAAATATGTGTCCGTGTGACATATGCAGCAGTGTGAGTCTCAGAGACATCAACTGGCAGTGAACAGCAGTAAGCATCATGTTAGGGTGTATTGAGAGATTTGTGGTGTGCACTTCCATGTAATTGATACATCTACAAAGTGGTTACCATTGTTTAACAGTAGTTGTGCTTCAGTGCCAAACATAGTGGATATAAGGAGGTAATGTCCCTTAACAATGGATAGGTTTCAGTTTGTATCTGTGGGGTTCAGTGAACTCATACTTCAAGTGTGAGAAACACAACATATTTTGATGTGTATCTCTCTTACCTGCAGGCATGTAGGTGTGCCTACAGATGATAGGATGTGATGTTGGGATGCACACATGCACAGAAATTTGGCCCTGTCCACGCAACATGGAGCATGACTATCCACTAAGCATGTTTCCATGCATCAGATGATCATTCTAGAAATTGGGATTATGCAGACAATACATAGAGAAGTTGGATGTGGGATTTTCAGTCCAAGTATTTCTGTTTGTATTGCAAATCATGTTTGTGAGCAGGCCACTTTACTGAACCTATGTCTCTGTCTCTTGCAGCATGTACCGAGGGCAGAGAAGGAGAGGGGCCCGATACCGTAGGGGAAGCTACTGGCATAACTGGTCCCCGGTAGTACCTCGACACTGAGGGGACCAGCGCCTTGGAGGGGGACAGGAGTGCCCTGGAGGAGTCCGGTCCGGAAACACCTACCTCCACATCTTCACACTCCAGCGGTGACTCCTCGGTGTTGGCAGGCACAGGAAGTTCAACATCTGCTTCTTTGTCTGCCACACCCCGTCCTGTGTACACCCTCCCTGATGCTCCCCAAAGTGGTATCCGGGCCTGCAGCCCTAAGAAGGGTAGAGTCTCCTTCCCACCAGGCACTGCTGCCCCTGCCCCTGTCTCCCCTGCTGCCCTCAGTGTGGAGGCCATAGCCATCTTGCGGCAGCTGTGTGTAGGTCAGACTGCACTTCTGAATGCCCTCCAGGATCATGGCAACAAGTTGTCACAGGTTGTTGCGTTCATGGAGGGCATTCATTCGGACGTGGGTGGCCTGCATAGAACTGTCCAGTCTTTGGCCTCCACAGTGACGGCAGCCATTCTGCAGTCCCAAGCTCCCAGTCCAGCTCCTGTTCCTTCAGCAACCACTCTCCCAGTGCCCCCACCTGACCAGAGCACACACACACCAGAGCACTCAGGCACCCAGTCATCTACACGCAGTACACAACAACAGCACTCCAAGCGACAAAGACACCATACCCCATCCCCAAAGCACAAAAAAGCACACATGACTGCACCACAACAAGCCCATCACAGGACACTCAGAAACATAAGGGAAAAAAAACATGCATCCACATTGCATACCTCACATTCCTCACCCTCCAAGCGCCCTCCCATCCCCACGCCTGATCCCAAATCCACCCTGGCTGCCATGGACCTGGTGCCAGCCACAACTGCCACCCCTTCAGAGGGCTGTTTTGCCAAAAATGTCCACTGCCACCACCCCCCTGTGAAGCGTGGACCAGGAAGCAAAGAGGGGAAAGTACCTCCACATCAGGGTAGGCAGGGGAAAAGGCCACTAACACCTCAGCGTACCACCAGGTCAGGGAAATTGCCACGGAAAGATCCACCACCACCTGCTACCCTTTCAGGGAAGAGGGAGGCTGTTAGGGCCACCTCCCTTCTCATTTGTGCCAAGACACTTGGTGGATATCGGATCCCCAAACGATTGAGACCCAGCCCTCCACATGCACCATCAGCCACTGAGCCTCCCCACAGCATTTCTCCGCCTCCCGTGCCACAACTCCACCAGGTCCAGACAGCCCTCAAGCTCCCACATCCAGGGATCCCTCTACCTCAGCCAGTTCTCCCCCTCCCAGGTCCAGTCCTCCGACTGGCCCAGACAGTCATCCCTCTCCCAGTTCAACTTCTCCCCAATTTTGAAGGCGAGCCCCCCTTTCCACCCCATTCTTCCCTGAGCAGTGCCTGACTGCCCATTTGATGCCCCTATCCTGGTGAGATTCCCATGGCAGTAGACTGTGTTGCAAGTTTGTCGTGCAAGTTTTCATGCACACATGTGCGGACTTGAAATTTGGACTGGCCGTTGCCCTTAATGTTTTGCACTTTTGATACAGATATAGAGTTTATGTAATAAAAAGATTATTTATGTTCTGAGCATTATTGCTGGCCTTGCTAATGATGCAGTACAATGTATGTGTATATGTTCATCTGTTCCATGCTCTGAATGCCACATTCACATTGGCATGTACTTTCTTTGCTTGTGCAGAGCTTCCCAGAGGTTACGGCAACTAATGTGCTTATTGACTCAGAGGCTTAATGGGGCCATGATGCTTGTTTGTTATGGTCTACTCTTTTCCTCTTCATTCTTTTGTCGGGGCTCTACTTTTGTACACATGTCATATTTGGATGCTCTACATCAACAGCAGCTTTTTCTATTTACATGATAACTTGAGGGGTGGACAGGGTCCATTATATCTATCTTGATGTGTACACACCAGTGTAGATGTGTAATCATCTTGGGTAGGTATGGCTTCATAGTCACATGGGTACGTTAGAATGTGTGCACTTGAGTACTCATACAGTGTGATTGTCCAGTCATTAGCTGAAGTATTGTTGTGTATGTGCCCTTGAGCATGACCCATTCACACATGTATGATCCAGTTGATGAGTGCCTGTTTGTTTACATGATCAGACACCTGCTGGAGGTTTTGGGCACATGTAGGAGTTGTTTCCGGAGCAATGTGCTGTGTGTCGGTGTGACCTCGCAGTCCTAGGGTACACCTACTTCTTGTCCACATCATTTGTCAGTATGCAGAGTCTGTCACTGCAATGTCTGTGTTGTAAGTTTTGGGATCAGCCTTGGCTCTTGCTTACCTTTGTTCTCACTGTGCTGACTGGCTCTGGCAAACAAACATTATATATGACTTTTTACATACATTGATGTCACTTTACACTTTGTTTACTCCACTATGTGGTATTCAAAGTCATACCAGCCCCAAGAAGACCATTTGAGGCCTGCACATTGTGAGTTACTCCTCTATGTGTTTTTGCTCTGTACACTCCTCACCTGTACAATACTACTGTATACACCACTTCAGTCAAAAATGTTCCACTCCATGCCATGCCAGTGTTTGACCCTCCCCACCACACCATAGTGTGACACTATACTGTGGGAGGATGATCTGTGTCCAGAACCATTGTGTCCCTCAGCACTGTTTCACAATTTGTTATGTGCTATTTGAGTCTACTTGAATGCAGTCATGGTTGCTCATGTACAGTACAGATGAGTTTCCAGCACAGTCCTCTAGTCTTGTTCCATGCATATGTGTTTGCCTGAGTTGTGCAGCAGTAGGTGATAGCAAAAGTGTGTATCTGTTTGCTGAGGTACTGCTACCCATCCTGAGTGTGAAGTGATCTGTGTGCTGTGATGATTTGTGATGTTCAAGTTCATGGTGGTGAAATCAGATATGTCTGATATTGGTTTTAGTGGTGTTCACACACTGCTTACTGTGCATGCACTGTTGTCAGTGGATGTTGCATTGTCCATGCCAGGTGTGAGTCCCCCTGATGTCCAGCTGAGATTGCTATGGGATGTGTTTGGATGTGCATATGTTATGAATTTGTTGTTGAGGGATACAGTCTTTGGCCTGTGTTGGCTCTTTCTACTGACAGGTCCATGTGTGTGTAATGTTGTTTTTTCATGACATTGTGTGTGAGGAGTGTGTGCATTTGAATGTATTCAGATGGGTGTTGAATTTGTACTGTGCATTAATTGTGTGCATGTCATATACGGCAATGTGGAGTATTGTTTGTTAGCTTGATTTGTGTGCACAATTGTGCTATGGCCTCCTATCTTTGAACAGCCACTTGTCAGGATTGTGCGTGTGAATGCTTGTGCAACACACTGACACTATGCTCACTTTGTAACCGGTGGAGTGTCTATGGCTGTCTTGGCAGATTTGTCTGGATGCACACACTTTGGGGTTATATTTGTCATTTGCTTATGTTTATTTGGATTAGTTTGGATTATGCTGTCTGTGCAGTTGTCCAGAGGAGAAATGTTATCTATTCCAGGGTGGTCTGGGATCACATTGCCCATCCATTCTTTTGCTGCACATGGCCATGCTTGTTGGACTTCTTTTGGTGTGGTTTGTGATACATGTATTTAGCAATTTGGTTGAGTTCAGCATTCGATCAGACATCCTTGAGTGGACCTCAGACATTTTTAGATACACACTAGGGTATAGCATTGGGTAGCAGGGAACTCATAGGAGCTTATTTTCACCTTTATCAGAGATTGTCCCTGGTGTAGAGCAGTGAAGGGGAAGATGGGTAGGTGAGGGGTATGTGTGAAGGTTATAGTTAAGTTTGACAGTCAGGGAATGTCACCGTGAGCCATGAGTGATGTGCTGGTGCATACACATGTCATAAAAGTTAATACAGATGAGGGGCTGGTCACTGTATGGCTTATGCCAGGTCATCTCATTCTGGTCCAATGCATTACTTGCATTGCTGGATCACAGTGATACTGCACAGATGATTACTTTCATACAATTGGAATCTCTGTGCCACACATGTATTATTTGATGTCCTAAGTGTTTTGTCATATGTGGTACCTCTTGAATTCCATGTACATATGGTACCAGTCATTTCTCCATGCATTTCCAGCACTGTGCCCTCCACTTTTGAATAGTTTACTTGTTATCATACAGTGCTGCTGACTTATAGTTTGTGTATGAGGCAGAATAAGATTGTGTGAGCTGTCTCAAGGACTTAACATGCAGACTGAACAGTTCCAAGGTTGGTAATCTGCACAGTGACTCTTCTTTTCTTCAATTACTCACATTTATTCACATGAGTGGAAGGCAGGTGTGAGGAAGAGGATGGTTGTCATGAGTCTCAAGGTCAGAGTTTACTGCTATCAAGATGGACTATTCCTGACACTTTGGCATTCATTCAATAGTTTATATTTGGTGCTACCTTTGTTGAGGTACAGTTATGGTGTGGAGGTGTTCTGTGAAGTGGCAGTGTAGTCAGTGTTGTTGATGTACAGGACATACTCACATGGGGTCATTTAGTGCAGCAGTACACAAATGAGTCAAATGCACACTGGTGCTTACTTTGAGTTTGCTGTTTGAGTCAGAATATTTGTACAGTGTTGCATGGTATGGGCTGTCATTATGTGGTATGGTCTGCAATTGTATGTGATGAGCCTATCAATGTCTGCTTGGGGTGTGTGCTGAAATGTGATTATGTGGCAGTGGTGGCTATCTTCATATGTCATCTACCTTGGCTCTCTGACCATCCAACACCTTGTTGGACTACTGTGAAATTCCCATACACACCCTGTTTGCTCTGCCCTCCTCTGTTACACCTTGTATGTGGACTGACCCTTATTTGACTGCAATGATGACTATTGTCCTTTTGAAGAGACTCTTGCCTCATCCGTCACTCCTGTTGCTATACAATTGATGATGATCCTACTGAGATGTCACTATAGACAGTGTGCCTGCACATGACTCCTTGCAACAGATATGTTGTGCTGACTGGAGGTTCTTTTAGAATGTTTGTGGGGTGGAGGTTGTTATGAGGATCTTGCTAGCTTGGGACAATGTGCTGGACTCCTACAACATTGTGGGCAAGTTTTTCCGCCGCTTCACCGCTGCTGTGACGGGACCGCCACGACCGGGCTAGATGCTGTCATTTCTATGGAGATGGGTGCCCCCGATGCTGAGGTGACAATGTAGCTACGTGCAAGACATGGGTACTTTGACTATGGTATAAGTTCCTGTGTCCACCAGGGTGTCCGATGTAGACAGGACACATATTTCAGTGCGACTGTTGTGTGTTGTTGTTGTACAGGGGTTGCATGTGGGGAGATGTTTTGAACTTATCTCTGCTGTTGACCGTGATGGCGTCTTATCTGCTGGTAGTGGATCAGGTACAGCAGCTGCAGGGCTTGCAGGATCCATGACGGGCAGGAACATGTAGAGGTGTCTCAGACTCGAGTTTCTCTCTTCGCAGTTGTGCTTCCCCCATCTCAGATGAGCTTATTTTACCGCCGCATACTGATAGGCTGTTTGACGCATCGTGATCTGTTTGGTGGTCGGAACGTCATTCTGCACAGCGGGCTTTCTCTATTGGCTCCCTCCGGTACTGTTGCGGAACGCAATTTCTGGCAGATCCAGAAACACTGTGACGGCTGGAAAAAGGGCTATCTTTGCCCATTGTAATATGGCGGTCACGATGACCGCTTCCGGAGTAACTAAATAGACGTTTTCCTCCACCGACAGCACCGCGGAGGTGCCTACGACCGCCATCGTAATCAGCCCTTTGTTCTTTTTTGATGGCTTCTATTAGTTTGTGGAAAGTTGGTTGTCCTCTTCCTATTGTGGCTTGGAAGGCATTATGCCAACCTTCCACTGCGTTATTTGTTTTAGGTTTATATGCTAGGGTGCTTTTATAGACACTCCACCAGGGGATTTGGAATTTGGGTTGTCTTCGGTGCCCTGACCTTTGTAGTCTTCCTACCCAGTTGTCTTCAAAGTAGTCAAGCAAGAGTGTTAGTTTTGCTTCGTTGGCTTGGTAGAAAGAACTTTCAATAAGTATATTATAGTGGTTGGCTACTTCTTTTGTTGGTACGTAGGCCAGGGCTATTAGTTTTTTTATTTGGTAAGCAAAGATGCTGTTTGTGGCATAATCTATACTTAAGGTACATTTTTGGAGATGTTTCCAGATATTTTGGTTGAAATGATAACAGCAACCTTGTATTGCAGTATGTGGATATATTTTTTAAAATCAACTGAATCATTGCTTGCTCGAAATCTATTATTATTTTTTGTGTGAAGTAGTTTTCTGTCTGTTGTTTAATTATTCGAAGGAGTTCTATGTAGGTAGTATTTTGTTTTTTGGGGAGTAGTGCATATATGAAGGGGATGTTAGTTTCTTCATATTCGCCATGGATGGTATAGAGATGATAAAAAGGCTTAGTGCAGACTTTAAATGTACCATCCATCATCCATGTTTCACATTGTTTTAACTTTTGAATGTTGGTGTTGGTGGCAAAGATGATAATTCTTTTTTCATGACTATTATTGCCATAAAAAATGAATTTTTCATCTTTGTGTGTGACTGTATTATTGTAAAATGTCAATTTCTGCAAATGTTTGGGGGGGTGGTGTTTGAGCAGTAGATCTTTTAGTTCTGGCTATGAGGCGTTTTAGAGTTGGGACAGAAGGTAATTGTCCTGTTACATGTACAGGAACCCTAGTTAGTACGTTTTTTAATATTTGGGTAGTGGTTTGTTGTGAGCTGGTGCTTGCTTCTTTGATGGTTTCTAAAGCATCTCTCACCTCAATTTCTGTGACATTGGGGGGATGGTTGTGTTTCCTAACATTAATAATATTTGTTTCTATTGTCGTTGCTCTCCCATAGCAAGAATTGGAGTAGTATTTACTACATTTCTAATGGGTTTTATTTTTGGTTATTTTCTCTTGTGTATAAGTATAGCCCATGTAGCACAGAAGTAGTTTTCCTTTTGTGAGGAAATGAGCTTTGCCCCTTCTGTCATTTTCTTCGTTATCTGTGAATGTATTTATAGATATATATATATATTTGTTAATTATTAATTATTGAAGAGTAAATATGTACATATAATTATTACATTTTAAAATATACTTACATATTTCTTGTTTTTCTTTTCTTGTTGGATACTTTTTCGAAGTTTGTAGGTTATTCACTGGTTTCTTTTTTTCTGTTAGTTAAAAAATAAAATGTTATTTTTATTGAAGTGTTGTATTTAGTTTGTGAGTTTCGTTTATTTAGTCCCTATTTTTATTTATTTGTTTTTATTCTAAAAAACATACTTAATATTTTTAGTTGATGTAGTTAATTTCTTTGATGTTGTTTTGTTGTAGTCTGTAGAAGCAATTAAAATAAAAGTGTTTGTTAGGGGCACATTACGATGGCGGGCGGAAGCACCACCGCCGTGCTGGCGGATGCAAAAAGCACCAGTTACCGCCGGCACGCAGCAGTCCACACGCCCGTCCAATTACGATGCGAAAAGTAGGCCAAACACCGCCGGCAAGCCAGCAACACCGTCCGCCATCAAAGTGCGTCCGTACACGTAGCGGCGCAGCCCAACTGACACACACCGTCCGACGAAACACGTCCCGCCCGGCGCATAAATTACGATGCCGCAAACAAACGGCTCCCACGGCCAAGAGATACCGTACGACAAACCGAAGCGGTAACACGGATGCCGAGCACGGACAACGAAGAAGCGGCTCCCCGAGCATGAATCCAGCACTGCAGGCCCTCCCCATGCTTCTGCTGATGCACCACCAAGGACGCAACGTACCGCGGAGACGCAGGTAGGCACACACACAACAAGTGCACGCAAACAGCGCACACAGTGCAAGGGCGGAAAAAGCGGACAACCCCCCACCAGCGCGTGTACACAACACATCCACCATTGCATCCACATATGACACACAGGCCAAATCGTAACATCGCGGAACACATGTGTACACACCACCTGGGACTAGGAACCAACCACCCCGTCACGGCCCCAAAGCGCCGATGACGCCGCCACACATGCGCACAACGCAGAGGCCAACAGCAGCGCCATGCATGCGTCGCACACAGACACAGGGACACAACCAAGCAGCACACACATCAGCCCCACCCCGAACGCACATGACACGTGACAGGCCTGCCACAGACATGTCCCCAACGCCCAATTCACGGACAACACCCAACGCCACACAACCGACGCACACATGTCAGTGAAGTCACGCAACAGCAGGACACACCCCAGTGTAACAAACATGGCGAAGCACACAGCGGCGGCAACACCAACTAGGAGAAGCAGGGCCCCTTCGGGAAGAGGAACGCCAGTACCACACTGAAACACCCATACCACCCTGCACATATGAACAAGACATATAAAACGGAACACCAAAGAGCCCGGGGACCGACAACAGGTGGCCCAAGAATAACATTCACACACAAGGCCCAACGCAGAGCGGAAAGGCAGCCTGCCGCCCACACAAGGGAGAGCAGACAGCACTGAATGACCTTCCATTCCAACTCCGAAACCACAGCCCTACGACAGAAGCCGGTGAATACAGCCATTGTCCAAGAATAGACCAACACAGGCATGCCGAGGAGACCGACCACAGGGCAGATAGCGCATATCACAGAAGCACACAACGGACGGGGAAGAAAGAAGAAAACACTCCCCCATGTCGGCCACATGCAAGTTAATTGGAAGGAGTCACACATCACTGACCTTGAACTGTCTGAGAAGCATGTGGGAAGAGGGCCCGTGTCCTCCAAACAAGCAAACAGAACACAAGTCCTGTCTCCCTACGACTACACAGAGCTCACAGCAACCTTGGAGCGTGCACATTGCAGACTGCACACACAGCCGGAGCACGCCACCACAACGCACCGCTGGGAAATGGCAACCGCAACACACCTACCCAACTACGCCGAACAGCTCAAGCTGTACAAAACCAACCTGTTCCATACATTGGGATGCGATCTCCTGTCCCTGCTGAACGTAAGTTACCGACTGACTTACCGCATCACATTGTTCAGCTGCGTCATGCCCGTCTTCTACTGTCGGAGGTGTCCATACCAGCATCCCGTCGAGATATGCCTCTCCAACCCGGCATGTCTGAAGGCGGACCTGCTACCACTACTCCTCCCTCTGGACGCACACGACAGGGCCTGCTCTGCCTATGGGGGCATGGCGTATGTGGCCAACATCGCACCCGCACTGAAATGGGACCACTGTGCCTCCACACGACGGATCATCGAGAACAGCTACATCGAATGTCACCCAGCATGCCCCATCATGGTCCTCCAAGGGACAACTTACGAACAACACCTTGACAGCCACCATCCGCTACATTGGCTGGCAAACATGTACACCACCAATGACATGGAAGCCCTGCTGGACGGCATCGCATACCTGACAACCTGTCAATTCGTCGGACCACAACGCAGGTTCCCCGAGTGACCTATGATGTCCAACCCCGCACCCATGCTTAGCTTCCGCACGGACTGGCCAGTCACCACCACAACAGCCATACCAAACGACCGGCAACTGTAACCACACCATCAACGACATCGCCATGACATCGGATATGACCGGGACATGCACACTGTTCCCCATCACATCCAGGAACACCGCATGCATCGTGGGAGGCAGTGGCATGGGCTCTGTGTATCGCACCCACATGGACGGAACTGCACGAACAACCAGGACACGACATGGATCCAGCGCCCATGGACACACACACGCTCAGTGGACATGAATAGGTCGCCTGGAGTCTGTGGGTGCTGCACCCCTCCCACCCCCGCCCCGGGAATCCCATACCAGGACCTTTGCATGGACGACAAGTGCATACAACAACAACACGACCCCAGTGACTGTGACATGTCCAGTAACCACCACAGTGCAACAACAAGTGGCACGCCGCTGCATGCACGCAAGCACATGCCCTGATGTCATCTCACATGCACGCGTGCATGAGGAACAACCGCAGCAAACCTGTCACATGGAACTGAGATGGACTGTGCCCATGATGCCAAGCGGTCTGGTAGGCTACATGTATACCGTCTGTGTCAAAGTCCGCAGCTCCGCAGCTATACGTAAATGTACATTAGCACAGCCTTGGCCAAGCAGATGTCACTCTGAAGCCCACATCCCACATGCAACAGCCAATCACATGTAACCCCACACCCTATCCCATTTGCAATCATGCTCAGTATATCCTCAACATGTATTCCGCTGCCAGTAGTGTCCACTATACTGCATCACAGAGGACAGACGACTCAATATAATGTTTGAAACCAAAACTGTCTCCGCTGACTCATTTCACAAGTACGAATGAGAGAGGATGTGAGTATGTGAAGTACACGGCAGTCGTGACATGACCATGTAGTCCACTGGTATTGGATGTTAACGCAAATGAGTAGCACTACTGTGGAAGACACACATGTGTCGTGTGAAGTCGTATGGACGCAGTGCTCAGGTGGGTGGGTGCGACGGGTAGATGCGCACATGCCAAGTTGGAGCACGCCGTGGTGGGAGGGGTCATGAACAGTACACCACCGCTTCCCTGGGCATTGTGAGAGGACACCTGTCGGGGGAGTGAACACGTGTGTGCACAGCAGCCGGGCACACGTACAAAGCGGTACCAGGCGCACCTCAGCCCACCCTCTGTGGACAAGCTGGATCCTGTTGTGCGCCCGCCATGCCCCTTGACAAGGCACACACAGCCCCAGTCGACCAGGTGTAACCCCAACATAGTCAATCCGCACAGGCGATACAGGGCACGGGATGGCAGTGGAGCCTGGTGTGTGAGAGGTCTCCTCGCGCTCCTCCTGGTCATATCATGCAGGCAATAGAACCTCAACGTCTAGCATGGCACAAGTCAAATGGAAGTGTAGGGGGGACGCACCACAGCACGAGCAGCACTGACGTCACGGGAGGTGGCTCGCACCATCCCATCCATTGCCCATCATACCAACTACGCCACATGCCATTGCGACTAAGTGCAAGCGCGTGCGCCACCACCCCCGAGCCCTCCCCAGAGAGGCCAAAGAGTGAATGTGTGGGCCATCAGCCACAGACGGACGCGGCCTGGCTGCAAGGGCAGCCACAGCCACTGGGTGTCGCAGGTGGCGGATCCGGAAGGCGAAGACTGTGATGCATAGTCCATGCAGGCCGGGTCTCCATTTGGGGCACCACGCAGGTGGACGGCGTCCCGCCACACATCATACCCTGAGACAGCCCACTCGTGCAACTGGACCCACACATACACTCCTTGCCCTCTCTGGTGCGAGCTTGGGGCTGCCTGTGCAGGCGCTAGCCTCGCAGGTGAGCATGCATATTGGGGGAGCGAGGGGAGGACATGAGGGCTGGGGCGAAGATGACTGTATCACTGTCAGTAAGTACAAGGGATGACCCAGATGTGGAAAGGAAGAGACGTGTCCTGTGTGTACTGCAACTAGTCGCCAATCCAACTACCCCCATGTCCAGAATGTAAGCCCGCACCTAGGCCCGCCCATCCGCCACATCGAACATACCACCAGCACGACAACCTTCCCATTCGAAACACTGACTGGGGGTGGCGACCAGTGTACAATCATGTGTAGCCTACCCACGCGTACATGTGGGCCCTCCATGATCCATGTCACCTGCGGCAAAGTCATGACATGCGCAATGAGGGAAGTGAGGAGAGCTGTCCGCCCCACGCGCAGAAGGTGCATCAGCTCCACAGACCCAGCAGCGAGTCCAGCAGGGGTCACATGTGCAGGGGCAGCTGTGCCTGGTGTGAAGGCACATGCATATAGACAGCACATCGACCAATGTGTAGTCTGCCCACATCTACAGTCCATCATCATGCGGACATAGGAATTGAACACAGGGCAACACATCTTCAGTTGGTGCACCCACCGTGACCAACAATGCGCAATCATCGACGTACCCGCCCTGTGCATGGCCCCCCACCCAACGGAGGCACATCCAGTGCCACCATCCCACACACACAAGCCTTCCACGGAACATGCTGTGTCCAATGGTCAGTACAGAGTCAGCGCCCATCTGGTGGATCCTGAACAGGAGACACATGCACACACATGCCAGCTCCCACTATGTACGTCTGCCACCTGGCACGTGCAATGTAACCTCTCACCTGTGACGTGTGACTGCAAGCACACAGCCGTCTTGGCATGGGGCTGTCAATGTGGACACCTGTCAATGTTTCGGGAGGTGTGATCCGTACAGTGCTGTACATAGGGTGCAGTGCTGACACCTACTACTGTCTCATATCCCCTCGTGCCACAGGTCCCACTTGTTTTGGCCGCTCAGCCTGTGCCCACATCGTCGTCGTCGTGTGCCATACTCATCCAGCCGCGGAAGCAGTTCCATGCTCAGCAGACATTCATGTTGCCGTGGCGTTGCCGCTTGACGGATATGCAGTCAGTCCCCATCAGCACGCCCCGCAAGTCATTGGGGCCTAGATCCCCATGTGCATGCACATGGCAGTGGTTTGTATCACTAGCCATTACCATTGTTGGGAGTCCTGTGTAAGTGTATTGTGGCCGTGCCGTCCCAGCTTGACAGCTGGGCTGTGGCTCATGTGCTTGCTCAGTCATGTCAGTGATGTGTATGCGAAATTGCTATGTGTCGTGTTGCTTTGACATGTGTCCTCTGCCATTGTCCCTAGGCGGAGACCGAACATTGACCGCCCATACCAATTGCTGGCGGACATGGACGATACAGAGGTTATTAGGAAGTTTCGGCTGGACAGGCCAACCCTGCATCGACTGTGTGCCATGTTAGAACCCCATCTCTGTCCCCGCAGGGTGTATCCGACTGCTGTCACCCCCACGGCTAAGGTGATGGCCGCCATGCATTTCTTCGCCACTGGGTCATTCCAGCACACAGTGGGCATTGGAGGAGGGATGTCCCAGCCCATGTTCAGCAAGGTGCTGAGGGATGTACTGGCAGCCATGATGCTGTACCGGAACAGGTACATCCGCTTCCCCAGGGCTCGTGAATTGGCGGCAGTGAAGGGTGCATTCTATGCCCTTGGCAGAATCCCACACGTCGTTGGAGCCATTGACTGCACACATGTCGGCCTTGTTCCACCACAGGCCACTGAGCACCTGTACCGCAACAGGAAGCACACGCACTCCCTGAATGTGCAAGTGGTGTGCCTTGCGGACATGGTGATCACCCACGTGTGTGCAAAGTTCCCAGGCTCGGCCCATGACGCACACATAATGCGCAACAGCATCTTGCCACGACTGATGTCCAATATGCAACAGGATCGTGCCTGTATTGTCGGTGAGTATGTGGAGTGGTGTAGCGTGCTGGTTGTGCGATGCTGTCCCCTGTCCAGTTGGAATTGCAACGGTTCTCTGTGTCCCTCACACCCAGGTGACTCTGCGTACCCGAATGGGGCATGGCTGCTCAGTCCATTGAGGAATCCTCGCACCCCAGCAGACGATCGCTACAATGAGGCACATGGGAGGACCAGACGTGTGGTCGAGCGTACCTTTGGCCTCCTCAAGTCCAGGTTCAGGTGCCTGGACCGCACCGGGGTGCGCTGGCGTACTCCCCACAGAAGGTGTGCCAGATAGTGGTGGCGTGCTGCATGCTGCACAATCTGGCCATTCGGAAGCAGATCCCCCTCATCGTGGATGACGGAGATCAACCAGGGCCCCAGCCCGCAGACCAGGACAGCTCGAGTGAGGAGGACAGCGGAGAGGAGGAAGCTGGTAATGTGCGGCAGCAGCTCATCGCCCGCTACTTCACTTGACGGTGTGTGTCCATGTACGACGGCTGATGTGGCTGTATCTGTGCAGGTGTGTGTGTGCTGTGTCAGGGTGGCCGTTTGTTCACTGCGTGCTGTGTGTCAACGCTCCATGGCCAGGGTAGTATGCCACTGTTGGTGGCTGTGGCATTGTGCCCTATTGCTCTGTGCGATGTGTGTACATTGCTTGTAGTTGTTGACATGTACTGTGTGATGGGTGTGTGACACACTCATTGAATGTGCTCCTGTTCTGTCTCCCACCCCTAGGTCCCTACAGGCCCTCCGGATTCAATTGCCATGCCACGCATCAGGTGCCTTTCCGCCCAAGGTGGCCGTTGTATTCCGTACAAATAAAACACAGGGCACAAACAGCAGTTAGTGAAAAAGGTGCATTTATTACAAACTGTGACATGTGATTGTGTGTAAGGTGATGACAAAAGTGGTGCGTGCAGTGACAATGAGCTGTCGGTCATGGCTGCGTGATGATCAGGGTGTACCCACTGGTTCTATGTCCATAGTCCAACACACACATGCCATCCAGATGGCTGTGTGGAGTGGGATCGTAGTCCAAGTCAATGCAGTGGCTGGTCAAGGAAGGCTGGCGGAAGGCTGGCTGGCTGCCTCACTTGCGTTTGGAGCGTGCGAAGTCCTCCCGGGAGATCTGTTTCCACTTCGGACGGCCCCTTCCACGTTTGCGAGGGGGTGCCTGCTTGCGACATGCTGGTGGTTGAGGTGTGCTCACTGGCTGTGGACGCAGGGGAACTGGACACTGCTGCTCCACCCTGCGCCCCGGCAGGTGGTGGCGGAGGGGGAGCTGCTGTCCCTGGCTGTGACCTCACCGCCACCACCAGCTGGCCCATGAGGTCCACGATTTGGCCCATACGGGCGTCCATGGACCTCAGCACCCCCAGCACCTCACGCGTGTCTGAAGCAGACCGGACCCATTGTCCTTGGGCCTCTTCATAGGCCCCAAGGACTCTGGCCATTTGAGGCAGGGCATGGCTCCCAGGGAGGCTGGCGTTTCCCTGACCCTGCTCCTCCTACCAGTCCTGCTGCCACCGGCCTGCCCACTAGCCACATTGCTCACCACGGTCCTCGCTGTGGCTCCCAGGGTGGATCCAGTCGGCCGGGCCACCACCTGCGCTGGGGCTGGTGCCAGCGAAGACGTGGTGGTGGTGGCGGCGGTGGTGGTCGGTGCGGCGATGGTGGCGGTTGCGGCAGTGGTAGCGGCCACAATGACCGTGGGTGTGGCCGCAACGACAGTGGCAGCAGGGGGCTGGGAATGTTCAGCAGCCCTGGATGATGGGTTGGTGGGTAGGAGGGGTCCTGGGGAGCGGCTGGGCCCTGCCACACCAGATGGGCCTGCTTGGTGGTCCGTGTCCGAAGAGGAGGACAGATCCTCCAGATCCGTGTGTCCTCGTTGGGGGCTTGTAGGCTGGCTGTGCTGGCTGCTGGCTCCATCCCCAGCATCCAGCAGTTCGTCACCTGTGGAGAGAATGAGATTTGTTATTGTGTTGCACCTGGCGAAGTATGTAGTTGTCGTCTGACATTAACAGTTCGTGCAATCTCGTACATGGGTTTCCCGGAGGCGTGTGTGTGGCTGTAGCATTTGTAGTTGTGTGTGCTTGGCAATGGGACTGTGTGCTGTGCACATGTGGCATGGGACGGATTGGCCATGCCGATGGGTGTGTTGCTGTGCCCCTACTTATTGTGACTCTGGTGTATGCGGGCTCCTGGCCCATCCTGGGTCTGGTTTGTACTTTGCTTTTGGTGTTCAGATGGGACGCTTAGGAACGCATATGGCAACATGGGGGCCATGCCCCAGATTCGCATTTGGGAGGGAATATGCTTTTGGGGTTCAAATGGAACGCTTAGGAACGCATATGGCAACATGGGGGCCATGCCCCAGATTCGCATTTGGGAGGGAATATGCTTTTGGGGTTCAAATGGAACGCTTAGGAACGCATATGGCAACATGGGGGCCATGCCCCAGATTCGCATTTGGGAGGGAATATGCTTTTGGGGTTCAAATGGAACGCTTAGGAACGCATATGGCAACATGGGGGCCATGCCCCAGATTCGCATTTGGGAGGGAATATGCTTTTGGGGTACATGCTGTGAGCCATGGGTGCCGAACGTGACATGTGTTGTGGCAGCATGACAGTGCATGGTTTGAGGTGTGTGCATGCTTGACATGGCCTGCATATTTGCTGTCTGTTGTGATTACTGGACATGGCATTGGACGCATCGTTATGAGTGAGTGATGGTTGTGTGCCAGCCAACGTATTGCAGTTGTCCCATCTCCTTGGTGTGCGTGCTGCCCTGTGCCATGTGCATCACTGCAGTGCTCGGGGGGGTGTGGCCCATGTTGTGTGTTGTTGCTCACAGTGTGTCGTGCACTTCATTGACTTCTGGCACATGGTTGGTCATGGGCATGTATCTTAGCGTGACTGCTGTATGTGTGGCAGCTGTGCGGATGACATGCCTTTCATGAGACTGGGGCTGACGGATGGGATGGATGGTATGTTGTTTGTGCATGGTGTGTCTGTGTGTTTGATGGGTTCAGTGGTGTTCGTGTGCATTTATGTTGTTCCGCTCTGTTGCGTCTAGTGTTGTTTGTCTTACATAGGCGTAGTTGTGGGGTGTGTGGTTGACAGGCAGTAGGGGCTACATGGACAGGACTTCAATGGTGTTTCGGTTGTGTGTGATGAGTTGCACAGTGGCTGCCGTGTGGGACTATATTCAGTGTGGCTTGTGCATGCAGACGTGGCTCCTTGGGTGTTGCTATGTCTGTGATGGGTCATGTGGGGTGTGAGTCTGTTGTTCATGTCCGTGTGCACATTGTTCACTTGTTCGTGACGGTGGGCGGTGCTGCGTGTTCGTCTGCTACGTGACATGTCCCATGTGTTGGTCGTGTTATGGTCCTCATGCCTCCAGTAATCCAGCCCTGTCCAGTTTCCCACCTGCAAGTTGTTCGTGCGTGCACTGTACTGGATGCCACATGGCTCTAAGCGGGGGTGCTCCATGTTGCAGATCTGTGGGGGTGGGGGGGTGTTGTGGGTCGTGGGGGTAGCTGGACACCCACTGACACCGATTGCTGTGGACCGTGATGTCTGCCTTTCGGCTGTCGTTGTGCACTGCGGTGGCTGACACGTGGCTGTGGGGTGTGGGGGATGCTCCTCCTTGCTGTGCTGTGGGACTGGGGCCTGGTGTGTGTTGTACTTGGGCTGTCCACCCTCCCACCCACTGCACTTTGTGTTCCTGCCACATACCTGTTACTTGTCGGTTAGTGCAGCTGTGGCGGACACATGGGTGTGGTGGGTGCTCGTTGTGGCGCTTCTGGCATATTTGGGGACCTGTTGGTGGTTACGTGGCTGGCTGAGTGTACACATGTCCCCACGCATCTTACAGTTGTTCGGTTTGGGCTGTGTGTGGTGGTGTCTGTTGCATGTGTGTGTGATGTGTTGTGTATTGTGTGCTGGACATGGGGGTGTTTGTCCCTGGGAGCTGTGGCATGGTGGTTGCGCATGTGAGTACATAGCGGTGTGCTGGTATACATTGGTTTGTACTTACCAGCCTCCACTCCCCCTGCTAATCCGGCGAGGATCTCCGGATGTATTACGACTCGCACCTTCTCCTCCCACGCTTTGAAGGTCTTAAAGAGCGCGGGATTCCCTCCGCCAGTGACGGCAGCCAGCTCTCTGTTTTTGCCCTCCTTCTTCTTGACCAGGCTCTTTACGTCATTCCAACGTTTGTTTATTTCACCTCTGTTCCTGGGCAGGGTCCCGACTGCATTGACCTGGTCTACGATCCGGTTCCACATTCTGTTTCTGGTGGCTAGTGGTGTGTGCTGGACCATGTTCCCATAGATTTGTGGGTACACCTTGATGATCTCGTCGACCATGACCGTCAGCTCAATGGGCGTGTACTTGGGCATTCTTTGTGGTGCCATGGTGTTTGTGGTGCTGGTGCGGTGTGTGTTGTGTAATGTGCAGGGGGTTTGTGGTGCCGGTGTTTGGTGGTGGTGGTGGTGGTGGTGGTTGTGATGTGTGCGTTTCTGTGGTGTGCTGCTGTCCTTGCTGTGTCACTGTGTCCTCTCCTCTCCTCTCCTCTCTGGTTTGCAATGTAGCAAGGGGTTGTGGTCTGTGGGAGTGCTGCTTTTGTACTCACCTATGTGGGTGTGTCCTCATGGTCTGTTGTTTTCAGGTGTGTTGTGTCTGGGGTTCTGGCCTTTGTATTTTTTGTTTGTCCGGGGGGTGTTTTCGGGATGTGTACTGTGCTTGTGTATTTTTGCGTGCCTTGCTGTGTGGACTTGTTGGCCATGTTGTGTGCTATTGGTTTTGTGTGCGGATGGTTTCTGTGCAGGTACGTTGGCGCCATGGCTTCTGCCGTGTCGATTCTCATCGGCGTTGTTTGCGCTGGCGGGCGGTATATTTGTGGTTTTTCCGCGCTCATGTCGGTGCGATCGTAATTTCACGTGCGGTGTGTCGGCCGTGAGGGCGGGCGGTTTTGTGTTGTCGTGCGTGTTTCCGTCCGTGGCGGGCGGTTTGACTCCGACTCGGACGTTGGCGGGCGGTATTTTGTGTGATTTTTCCGCCGATGGCGGTTTTCGGTTTGTGTAATCGTAATGGCGTGGTCGGTGTTCAGGCGGTGTGTGCGGGCGGATTTTTGCCGCTTGCATGCCTGGCGGATTTATTTACGCCGGGTATCGTAATGGGCCCCTAAGTTATGTTTTGCTTTTTTTATACATTTTTTAGTTTTAATAAGTTAACTCTATTAGTTAGTCAAGTTATATACTTACTTTTTAAAATATTTTTGTTAATGTTGATTTTGTAGTTGTTTTGCAAGGAAATCGTTGTTTTGAATTTTCTAGGTCGCGGTTTAGTTAAGTTTAGTCTGTGAAATATAAAGGAAAACATATTATATTTTAAGTTACTTTGTTTACATATTTTTTTGTTTTAAGCTAATATTATTTATTTATTTAAAAAGTTTTGTTCTTACCTTTAATGAGAGCTTTTCTGTTTAGTTGTATGTGTAGATCTTTTTCGTTCTGTTTTCTGTCTTGCAAAGTTTTGTCCTTCTGCAGTGTTTGTCCGTTTCACGGTAAATTTTGTGTTAATTAATTGATTGCTTTTATAGTGTTGATTTAATTAGTTTGAGTTTTCCATTGGTTTGTGTTGGTGTAGTTTAAATTCATTGGTTGAGATAGCTCTTTTTGAATTTTTTGGTAGTTATAATTTAATTTGTTTAATGTTAATTATGTTTATTTAATGTTCGTTTTTATTTTGTTTCGTAATATAATTAAAATGTTTGTGTCAATAAATGTTATATATTTTTTATATATGTAATATATATTTGTTTGTTTATTTTTGATAGTGGTGATATTTTTTTATGTTGTAGTGTTTGGTTATTTATTTGTTTTTGATTTTTAAGTATATTTGTTTGTGTTTTAGTTTTATTAATATTATAATTTTTTTTGTTAGTGTTTGTTTTTAATGTTTGAAATATGTTATTTGTTTATATTATTGAAAATAGTTTATTTTTATATTTAAATGTTATTTTTCTGTATAGCTTATATGTATTTTATCGATGTTTGTATTGTCGATATTATGCATATCAATATTTTTTTGTAATATGTTATTTTATTTTTACGGATATTTTTGTGTTCTTTTTTTTGTTGTCGATATTATAGGAGTTGATGTTGTGTCAGTGATCCCTTTTCTGCTGCTGCCCTGTCATGTTGTGCAACCTTCAAAGCCGACAACACCACCATGGAGGAAGGACCACCATCAGCTTCAAGAACGAGTCACGTCCCACAGACAGGTAACACAAGGCCATATTGAAAGACTGAGAAACTGTGGTTTGTGTTAATGATTGCTTCTGCAAGATACAAACTGAACTGGCCTAATGGTCACCGACCTTAGTAGCTGCTCCTATATGCCAAATAGTGAATTCAAACCTGTGACAAGTCTCAACCCCGGCCTTTTTTTTGCTGCTAGATCACTGTAGTTGTATAGGAGCTGTAACTGCTCTACTAGAATGCTGCAATGGTATGGGAACTGTAGCAATTTTACCAGAGCACTCTGATTGGTTTGGGACCAGTTGAAACTAGAAAGAATCCCATAGTTGTGTAAAGTAGTACCCTCTAGCTGAATCCCTATCATAGTATGTAGTATTCTGTTTTGCTGTGATACCAAACCACTTCTCTATTACTAAGCCAAGTACTGAGCTTTACAGTGCGTTACTGTATCTAATGTTTGACTATTTGAGTTCTTAGTCTCTGTCCCTCATAAAACCTTCCTGAGAATCCTTTAAGTGCTCTATCATTGCTAACCTGAGAGTCAGGTGCAGAAAGAGTGTATAAGGTCATTTTCAGAATCATAGTAGGAGGACACCAGAAGTAAACAGTTCTAACCATAATGGTTGTGGTCCTGTAGCCCCTGCATACCCTGTGGCACCCAAAACGTACTCTGACAGTTGGCGGCAAACGGTATAGGATCTGAGGGTTGTAGTCTAAACTCTCTTAACCAGAGCAATAAGTTCAGTTTAAAACATAGCCTTGAGATACAAGGCCCAGTCACACAAGTGGGGTACCGTTTTTGTCAGGGGAAGTGTAAGAATGCTGGATAGCAGGAGCTATGTAGACCGCTGCAGAAGTTTCCCTCACAAACTTATAAGGAAAATGTCTAATTTTAGCCAAATATTTGATTTCACCAGAAGCATTTTCTTTTTTTGTGTGGCCATCGACATGTACTAATGGCCACACTCTAAAGGTAGTGCAGAGACTATAGTATTGCTGAATGCTGATACATTGGCATTTTTATATACCATCATTGCCAACTTCCTGGCCTCAAAGACCTGTTAATAATGCGAAACAGGCCACAACCCCCATATACTTTGGGGCCGATTCCGATTCGGGCCGGAAATCTCTCCGACCGAGCCGGACCCGGAGAGATTTCCGACCGAATCAGACCCGTGCAGTCCGACCGAACGAGTACGATGCGCACGTATGCCATCGGACTCGATTCGGTCGGACTCCCATTGAAGTCAATGGGAGCCTGTCGTACGACGCGTAAACGGGCTCCCATTGACTCAATGGGCACGACGCGAACAAGGGCGCCCCCTACAGCGTGTTCGCGTCGGTGCGGGTCGCGCCGTACATGCACGTGTAGGGGGGACCCGTGTGTCCCCCCTGTGTGCGACTCGCGTGCCTACGCTTCCAGGGGGGTCCGTCACGGACCCCCAAAGTGCGGCTCCGACAGCTCCTTGGAGCCGGACTGCGCGAGTCGGTCGGAGCGGTCGCGATGCGCATCGTACTTACCCGGCCGGGGAACGTCTCCATTGCGCGGTGCGAGTCGTCCCCGTGCGAGTCGGTCGGAGCGGTCGGGTCCTGTGAACGAGTCGGTCGGAGATTTCGCGTGCGCTCGCATCGTACTCGCTCGGCCGGACCCGCGTACGATTCGGTCGGGAAACAGGGCTCCGAATCGGATCCGGTAAATCCGAATCCGATTCGGAGCACTACTGGCCGAGATCGGAATCGACCCCTTTGTTGTATGGGTTTGTGTTAGAAATTGGGTTTCTGGTTGGCAGCAATATGCACCCTGTTCAAGCAGGAACCACAATCCTAGTCAGGGTAAGTCAGGTACACACCATAAATTAACCTGTGCTCACCCTCTGGTAGCTTGGCACAGAGCAGGCAGGTTTAAATTAAGAGGCAATGTGTAAAGTATTTGTGCAACACTTCAAACAATAACACAGTGAAAGCACCACAAAAAGACCCCACACCAGTTTAGAAAAATAGATTATGATTTTATAAATAAAACAAGACCAAAACGACAAAAAACCAATTAGTAGAAGTCAAGATATTAATTTTTAAAGAATAAAAGTGTCAATAGCACTTAGAAGCAGTAAGCGCCTATGGGGGTTATCTGGTTGCACTGGATAGGGGCAAAGTCAACAGTTCAGGCTGACCGCGATGGAGCGTGGGTCGGATACAGGAGGCATGCAAGGCCCACTAAACAAAGTCATGCGAGGGGGATCTGTCTCAGGTCTCTCCCTCAGTGGTTTGCCAACATATTTTGCGCCTTTAAGTGGTCTTAAGGATCCGTGGTGCTTCTTCAGGACTATACCCCAATCTCGGGGATGTGGAGACTGAAGGGTAGGTGCAGACGCACTGTCCACACTCCAAAACTCTCACATCATGCTCGAGCGCGGCACCTCCGTGCCACCTGATGTGGCTCTAAGCATGTTTTCATCTAGGTTGTACCTTGAACCGCACACACAGTAGGTATCATTTTAGGGGCACCAATTTATGTGGGGTAGTTTCTCACTATTTGTTTTATTGTCCTGACGAAGCGCCACGGATCCTTAAGACCAGTTAAAGGCGCAAAACATGTTGACAAACCACTGAGGGAGAGACCTGAGACAGATCCCCTCACAAGACCTACCTAGTCGTTACATACTGACTACCAGGGTTCCTTTTAAACCTCTAGGGTAGCACTTGCCTGTTTTAGGTTTTTATCTCTCAAAGGGCGGTTCATTCATTAAAGGTTAGCTAGTGACCTCCCCTATCAGTTTTAACTCCCAATCACATATCACTACACGGATGACCTCACTTGCACTCATCATACGGCAGCCTCTCAAAAAGATCTCCGCCAAAGTGACCCTTTGGGGAACCCATAGGGCATTTCAGCGCTGGCCCGACGAGGAGCGCCGCCCTATGGTGAAGCAGGACATCCCCCAGAGGGTATGTGAGGGCAACATGAGACAGTCCTGCTGACTGTCCCCATGATCTTGGTCCAGGCACTATCAACCCATTGAGAGAACCTTTCCTCCTTTCTCAGGAACAGAAGCCCATTTTTGAGTCTTTGATTATCCACAGGAGCACGGGCTCTGGACCTTCTAATCTAGCTCCCAGTCCCCCCCATTACTCCCTCTACGGAGGGACCATATTGAAACTCCACTGAACAAAGTACCTTGATTCTGGATGCAACAGCAAGATGCGGGCCGCCAGGCGTCAGTTTCGATCCTGCAGTCGAGGTGATGCGTTGGTTTTCTTCATGCAACGATAGCACTGCGCCGGTTCCAAAGATGAAGCGCCGAAGCTGAGATGTGTTTGTTCCACAGCCGATGCGCTGGGTTTCTACACACAGTCAAGGGGATGCCACGGTTCCAAGTGCGATGTACTGGTTCTCTTCCTGCAACAGCAGGGATGAATCGATTCTGCTTTACACAGCAGAGGATGCATCGGTTCCACTGCAGCAAGCACCTGGATCCACTTCCAGTGGGCCAGGCACAGGAGCTAGAGGTGAGACTTTGATATCCCTGAGTTTCAAAACAGGAGGCAAGCCAGAATGCCCTTGAAGATCACTGTGGGTTCAAGCAATAGTTCAGTTCTTCCTATACAGCGGCAGAGGGTAGCAGACAATTGGGCAGCACATCAGAAATGCAGTTCTTCCAGAGCAGCAGTCCAGCAGAGTGGCAGTCTTTTTAGCAACACAACAGTCCTTCCTGGCAGAGTTTTTTTACAGGTCCAGAAGTGTCTGATTTGGTGGGGTCCGAGACCCAGTATTTATACCCAGTTGCGCCTTTGAAGTGGAGGTGACTTCAAAGAGGAGCTTTGAAGTGCACAGAGGTCCTCCCTTCTGAACCCTGACTTCAGACTCACTACGGAGGGTAAGCAACCTTTTGTGTGCGGACAGGACACTGCCCATTCAGGTGTGTCAGCTCCTCCCTCCCATCCTGCCCAGGATGACCCATGAGGATGCAGATGGCCACACAGTCACACCTACACTTCCTTTGTGTGTGGATGTTTAGAGGGAATGCACAAAGTCCAGCTGTTACCCACCCCAGGCGTGTATTGGAGACAGGCTGCAGGCACACAGAGCTTTAAGAGCAGAGAAATGCCATCTTTCTAAAAGTAAAAGGAACAAAGGATGGATGGAATGCTGAACAATGCAAACACTCACCCCCAGTCACAAAGATCTGGGTTTAATCCATCGTTCTTTTGCTCACCATGCCACCCCAGTTTGGACCCACCCATATGCAAATCAGTCTTGACCCTGTGCCTCATGGGAACAGTCCAGCCCGAACTCTCAAGCCAGGTCCTCCCTGGACCAGAAACAAGCATTCTGGGACCGGTGTCGGGCAGAAGAACCTGGAAAGACCAGCAGCATTGGTGTGGTCTACCTCAGGACTGTGTTCCACCCGACAGTGCGTTCCCTGTAGGGAGATGGATCACCTCAACAATTTTGGATGCTCACCGCTCATTTGCATTAGCCACCTGAGGGGCCTGTGGTTTGTCTGAATCAGAAAGTAAGTCTCAAACAGGTATGGTCTAAACTTCTTCAGTGCCCAGACCACAGCAAGTGCTTTCCTTTCAATAGCATTCCACCTCTGTTACCTGGGAAGTAACTTCCTAGAGATGAAGGCTACAGGTTTGTTTAGGCCCTCTTCATTAAGTTGTGAAACTACTTCTCCTATGCCATGCTCTGAGGCATCTGCCAGAACAATGCTTTTTGGCATACCTCTGTCTAAATCACATTCCTGGGCTGCATCTTCGAAGTCAGCTCTGTCAAGGGGGCAACAATGGCACAATATCCATTTACAAACCTCCTGCAATACCCTGTGAGGCCTAAGAAGGATCTCACCTCAGTTTGGGGTTTGGGGGGTTCCCAGGCCATGATAATCTCTATCTTGGCCTGGAAGGGCTGCACCTTATCCCAGCCCACCAGGTGTCCTAAGTACACCACTGACTCCTACCCTATCTGGCAATTATGGGCCTTGATAGCCAGACCTGCCTGTTGCAGAGCCTGAAGCACTTCCTGCAGGTTGAAAGGTGGTCCTTCCAGCTGCTATTGAAGACTACAATGTCATTCACGTAAGCAGTACTTAAGGCCTCCGTATCAGCCTGCTGGTTCACCAGGTGGCAGAAGCATTCTTGAGTCAACAGGGCATCACTCTAAACTGATAGTGGCCCTCTGAAGTGCAGAAGGCTTATCTCTCCTTGGCTCCTTCAGTCAGGTCAAACGGCCAGTACCCTGAAGTAAGATCAAAGGTACTCAGGAACTGGGCAGCCCCTAATCTATCAATCACCTCTTCAGCCCAGGGGGTGGGATGAGCATCAGTGTTCGTGACTGAACTGAACCCCCTGAAATCCACACAGAACCTGAGTTCTGGTGTGATGCCTGAAGGGCAGCTTTTGGTACCGGCACCACAGGGCTAGACCAGGGGCTACTGGAGGGTTGAACCATCCCCAATTCCAGCATCTTAGAAACCTCATCTTTTATGCTGGCCCTCACCTTATCAGGCAGCCTGTAAGTTTTTTTCTTGACAGGGAGGCTGTCTTCTGTGTCCATATCCTGGGTACATAGGTGGGTAGTCCTAGGGGTGAGGGAAAACAGAGAGGAGTAGTGCCCCAGAAACTGGCAGAAGTCCCTCTGCTGTTTAGAATTCAGAGTAGGGGAAAGGTTCACACCTTCCACTGACCATCCTTCTCCTTGGAGGCTAAGAGGTCAGGAGGAGGTTCACTCTCCTCTTCCTCACCTCCATCTCTCACCACAGCCAGGTGAGCTCAGACCTCTCAAAGTGTGGTCTGAGATGGTTGATATGGAGCACCCTTGGGGGCCTTAAGGTCTACCAGGTAGGTGACCTCCTCCTTCCTCTCAACTATCTCATAGGGCTCAGTCCAATGGTCTTGGAGGGCCCTGGGCTCCACGGGTTCCATCAACCACACTTTCTTCCCAGGTTGTAATTCCACAGGGATAGCCATTTGGTCATACCACTCCTTCATTACTTCCTGGCTGATTTGGTAAGTTGTCAGAAGCTTGCTTCCACAACTTGCCCATTGGGCTGCTGAAGGCCAGCATACAGCTAATTACATCATGGGCAATTTTCCTGGGAGCTTGCTCCTACCCTTAATTCACTAAACTGAGAGGTCACAAAGGTGCTAAAGCCAACCCCCTTCTGTGGCACCTCTCTGTGAGCAAAGAGAAGGCATGGCAAGAGGATGTCCCACTTACGCCTCAAGGCCTCAGGCAGGCCTTTGATCATGACTTTCAGGGTCTTGATGAACTTTCAACAAGCCCATTGGTTTGTGGATGGTAGGGGGTGGAGAACTTATAAGTCACTTCACACTCCTTCCACATTGACTGCATATAAGCAGACATGAAATTGGTGTCCCTGTTAGACACCACTTCCTTGGGGAAACCCACTCTGGTGAAAATCCCCATTAGGGCCTTAGCCACTGCAGGTGCTGTTGCAGTCCTTAGAACTATGGCCTCTGGGTATCTTGTAGCATGGTCCACCAGTACCAGGATAAACCTTTTGCCAGAGGCTGTCTGGGGATCCATAGGCCCTACAATCTTGATGCCCACCCTTTCAAAGGGAGTGCCAACAACAGGCAAGGGATTAAGGGGGGCTTTCAGCCTCTGCCCTGTCTTACCTCTGGCATGCCAGGTCAAGCAAGTCCTACAGAACATATCTGATGAAATCTTCATCTGGGCCAATAAAGGTGGGGGACAAGCCTGGCGAAGGGCTTGCCCTGTACCCGATGTCCCGCCGAGGGAATCTCATGAGCCAACTCCAGTAGGAAGGCCCTGCACCTTTGGGGAATGACCAGTGCCCTTGTTGCCCCATGCATAGGTGCCTTAGACTCACTGTACAGGGACTTTCCCTCCCGGTAAATGTGGTGATTCCCAGAGGCATCACTTGCTACCTGGGCTTCGGCCTGTTTCCCCATGTCCTCCAGGGTTGGGCACTCTTTCTGTGCCTTGCCGAACTCCTCCTTGGTGCCCCCCCTCCACTTGCCAGCCAGCAAGCCCAGGCAGGTTACCAAGGGAGGCAAAATCCACCTCAGTGGGCTTTAGGGTGGCCTCCTCTGGCACCCCATCCACCTCAGCTAGATGCCATTCAGGGGCTAGATTCCCACTCCCCTTGCCCTTCCCTCTTTTGGCGGCTGGCTGGGCCATTCGTCCAGGCTCCAACCCTCCTTGACTCCCTTCGTGGGCAACCATGGGCCTGGTGGTAGCACATATCCACTCAGGCAACCCTAAGATTTCCAGATACTCCTTAAGCTCCATTCCCTTCCAGGTAGTGTGCTCAAGGTCATTCCCTAACAAACAGTCCACAGACATGCAGGGCTCACTGCAACCTTCAGAAGACCTGAGACCCCCCACCACTCAAATGGAACAAGGGCCACTGGATGGTGACCTTCCTGGTTGTCAGCCACCACAACCTGGTGGAATGCATTGGGTTAAACGTGCTCTGGGGCCATCAACTGACTCCTTACCATAGTCATGCTGGCTCCTGTGTTCCCTAGAGCCTCAACACCTTGCCCATTAATGGTAATCCATTGCCTATACTTTGCAGTATTTGAGGGCACATGAATTTTGGGAACCACCTCACTGTCTCCCAGGGACACTAGAGTAACCTCACTGAACTCCTCCCACTTACTGGGACAAACTCCTCCCCAAGCACTATGCTTATCACCCCTAGTGTCTTATCTCCAATGCGAGGTTGTGCTCTTCTTTGAAACTTTGGATCCCCCTTGTAGTTGCCATACTCAAAATACTCATTGATTTTGGGATTCTTTGGCTGACTCTTGTCAGGGTAGCTCTTCTCGTCTTCTGGTGGCCAGACTGGGAATGGGACCCTTTCCCCAGTGGGTTGTTTTGGGGGCCTTGAGAGAACTCTTTCTTTTTCTCTCCCCTCCTTCTTTTGGTGGGAACGCTTACCATCCTTTTGGGAGTCTCCCCAGATGCCCTCTTGGACACTCTTTGTGCTTACCCAGATGTCTGCCTCCTCAGTAAGCTTCCTGGGGTCAGTCAGCTTGCTATCCACTAGGTGATTGTGCAGCTCTGGAAAACAAGTATCTAGCATGTGCTCTTTCAAAATTAAGTTGTACAGCCCAGAATAATCATCAACCTTGCTGCCCGTCACCCAGCCCTTCATTGCCTTGGGTGCGCAGACATAATATCGAGTTGCAAATATCGACATACAACAATATCGAGTTGCAAATATCGTGATGACAGAATATCGACTGCAAGAATATTGTGGACCAGAATATCGACTTTAAGGTAAAAAATATCGTTTTTGTTAATATCGAAGTTAGTAATATCGTTTGTAAAAATATTGTTGTTAATAATATTGATGTTTATAATAGTGTTATGTATTTTAGTATGTATTTTAAATGTATGTGTTCAATATTTTTTGCTTAAGTATTGCATTTGTTTTTTAATATATGTATTACATTTTTAGGAGTTATTAATTTTATTTTAAGTAAACTTTGCGTTTTATTTCCGTAGCGGGTTGTGGATTTATAGGGAAAAGGGTGGGAAGTAATTTAATTATATTTAATTAATTAATATTTTTTATTAATTCATAATTATGTATTTTATATTTTATATTGTTAATTCTGGTAATTAATTTATTATTAATTATTTATTAATTGGCTGTTAATTATTATTAATTAATTGGTAATTATGTTAATTGTGTCTTTTTTTTAGGAGCGGGTTGTGGGTTGATAGGGGAGTAGGGTGGGAAGTAATTTCATTATAATTAATTAATTAATATTTTTGAATGCTTATTAATTATGTATTTAATATTTATTATTATTAATTGTGGTAATTTATTTACATTATTACTTAATTATTAATTGGTTGGTAATAATTATTAATTAATTGGTAATTATGTTAATTGTGTCATTTTGTTAGGAGCGAGTTGTGTGTTGATAGAGGAATATGGTGGGAAGTAATTTAATTTTAATACATTTTTAAATATTTTTAATATAATATTTTTTTAATGTTATTTTATAGTGTTAATTATGTGAATTAATTTATTATTAATTGTTTTTATTTTGATTGTTAATTGTTATCAATTTATTAATTGATTGTTAATTAATTATGTTAATTGTGTCACGTTTTACAACATTGTTGGTGTGATTTATAATGGAATACGGTGGGATGTAAATTATTTATAATTATATAAATATTTGTAAATTAATGATAATTAAGTAATAAAATATTTAATATGCGAATTGTGGAATAATCTTGATGTGTGAGTTGTGGGGTTTTTAGTTGTAAATGTTGGGAAGAAACATTTTTTAAAAATAATTAATGATTTGTTGATAATTGTTATTAATTTATTAATGTTAAATTAGTTATGAAAAATGTGTAAATATTTTTATGTGTGTGTTTTGGTGAATTTGTGGGGTAGAGGGTGGAAAGTAATGTACTTTAAATAAATTAATCATTAGTTGAGAATTAATATTCATTTATTAATTGATAAATATTTTTGTTAATTGTTTTGTTTTTATTTTGTTTGGGGATTTAGGTTCAATAGGTGTAATCTTATGTTTTATCCCCTCCGCTATACAACACTTTCCCTACTGTTGCACTCATTGGAGTGGGAATAGTAATTTATTCCTCTCTGCTATCCAACACTTTCCCAACTGTTGCACTCTCTGGAGTGGGAATAGTAATTTTTACCCCTGCACTATCCAACACTTTCCCTACTGTTGCACTTGCTGGAGTGGGAATAGTAAATTATTCACCTCCGCTATCCAACAGTTTCTCTACTGTTGCACTCCCTGGAGTGGGAATAGTAATTTTTACCACTGCGCTTTCTAACACTTTCCCTACTGTTGCACTTGCTGGAGTGGGAATAGTAAATGATTCCCCTCTGCTATCCAACACTTTCCCAACTGTTGCACTCTCTGGAGTGGGAATAGTAATTTTTACCCCTGCGCTATCCAACATTTTCCCTACTGTTGCACTCGCTGGAGTGGGAATAGTAATTCTTTCCCCTTCGCTATCCAACACTTTCCCTACTGTTGTACTCATTGGAGTGGGAATAGTAAATTATTCCTCTCCGTTATCCAACACTTTCCCTACTGTTGCACTCATTGGAGTGGGAATAGTAAATTATTCCCGTCCGCTATCCAACACTTTCCCTATTGTTGCACTCGCTGGAGTGGGAATAGTAATTTTTTCCCCTTCGCTATCCAACACTTTACCTACTGTTGCATTTGTTGGAGTGGGAATAGTAAATTAATTCCCTCCGATATCCAACACTTTCCCTACTGTTGCACTCTCTGGAGTGGGAATAGTACATTATTCCCCTCCGCTATCCAACACTTTCACTACTGTTGCACTTGATGAAGTGGGAATAGTAAATTATTCACCTCCACTATCCAACACTTTCTCTACTGTTGCACTCCCTGGAGTGGGAATAGTAATTTTTACCACTGTGCTATCTAACCCTTTCCCTACTGTTGCACTTGCTGGAGTGGGAATAGTAAATGATTCCCCTCCGCTATCCAACACTTTCCCAACTGTTGCACTCTCTGGAGTGGGAATAGTAATTTTTACCCCTGCACTATCCAACATTGTCCCTACTGTTGCACTCGCTGGAGTGGGAATAGTAATTTTTTCCTCTTCGCTATCCAACACTTTCCCTACTGTTGCACTTGCTGGAGTGGGAATAGTAAATTATTCACCTCCGCTATCCAACAGTTTTTCTACTGTTGCACTCCCTGGAGTGGGATTAGTAATTTTTACCACTGCGCTATCTAACACTTTCCCTACTGTTGCACTTGCTGGAGTGGGATTAGTAAATGATTCCCCTCTGCTATCTGACACTTTCCCAACTGTTGCACTCTCTGGAGTGGGAATAGTAATTTTTACCCCTGCGCTATCCCACATTTTCCCTACTGTTGCACTCGCTGGAGTGGGAATAGTAATTTTTTCCCCTTTGTTATCCAACACTTTCCCTACTGTTGTACTCATTGGAGTGGGAATAGTAAATTATGCCTCTCCGTTATCCAACACTTTCCCTACTGTTGCACTCATTGGAGTGAGAATAGTAAATTATTCCCATCCGCTATCCAACACTTTCCCTACTGTTGCACCCGCTGGAGTGGGAATAGTAAATTTTTCCCCTTCGCTATCCAACACTTTCCCTACTGTTGCATTTGTTGAAGTGGGAATAGTAAATTAATTCCCTCCGATATCCAACACTTTCCCTACTGTTGCATTTGTTGAAGTGGGAATAGTAAATTAATTCCCTCCGATATCCAACACTTTCCCTACTGTTGCACTCTCTGGAGTGGGAATAGTAAATTATTCCCCTCCGCTATCCAACACTTTCACTACTTTTGCACTTGATGGAATGGGAATAGTAAATTATTCACCTCCACTATTCAACACTTTCTCTACTGTTGCACTCCCTGGAGTGGGAATAGTAATTTTTACCACTGCGCTAACTAACCCTTTCCCTACTGTTGCACTTGCTGGAGTGGGAATAGTAAATGATTCCCCTCCGCTATTCAACATTTTCCCAACTGTTGCACTCCCTGGAGTGGGAATAGTAATTTTTACCCCTGCACTATCCAACATTGTCCCTACTGTTGCACTCGCTGGAGTGGGATTAGTAATTTTTTCCTCTTCGCTATCCAACACTTTCCCTACTGTTGCAGTCATTGGAGTGGGAATAGTAAATTATTCCTCTCCGCTATCCAACACTTTCCCTACTGTTACACTGATTCGAGTGGGAATAGTAAATTATTCCTCTTCGCTATCCAACACTTTCCCTACTGTTGCTCTCATTGGAGTGGGAATAGTAAATTATTCCCGTCCGCTATCCAACACTTTCCCTACTGTTGCACTCGCTGGCGTGGGAATAGTAATTTTTCCCCTTCGCTATCCAACACTTTCCCTACTGTTGCATTTGTTGGAGTGGGAATAGTAAATTAATTCCCTTCACTATCCAACACTTTCCCTACTGTTGCACTCGCTGGAGTTGGAATAGTAAATTATTCCCCTGCGCTATCCAACACTTTCACTACTGTTGCACTTGATGAAGTGGGAATAGTAATTTATTCACCTCCGCTATCTAACACTTTCCTTACTGTTGTAATTAATGTAGTGTAAAATGTAGTTTTAAAAATTAATAAATATTTTAATATTTTAAATTTATAATATATATATATATATATATATATATATATATATATATATATATATGTTACAGGTGTATGTATATATATATGTATTGATAATTTTTAATATATTTATAATATTTTATAATTTATTAAAATATTTTTTTATTAATTATTAAGGGGCCCATTACGATACCCGGCGTAAAAAAATCCGCCAGGCATGGAAGCGGCAAAAATCCGCCCGCACACACCGCCTGAACACCGACCATGCCATTATGAGTACACAAACCGAAAACCGCCATCGGCGGAAAAATCACACAAAATACCGCCCGCCATCGTCCGAGTCGGAGTCAAACCGCCCGCCACGGACGGAAACACGCACGACAACACAAAACCGCCCGCCCACACGGCCGACACACCGCACGTGAAATTACGATCGCACCGCCATGAGCGCGGAAAAACCACAAATATACCGCCCGCCAGCGCAAACAACGCCGATGAGAATCGACACGGCAGAAGCCATGGCGCCCACGTACCTGCACAGAAACCATCCGCACACAAAACCAATAGCACACAACATGGCCAACAAGTCCACACAGCAAGGCACACACAAATACACAAGCACAGTACACATCCCGAAAACACCCCCCGGACAAACAAAAAATACAAAGGCCAGAACCCCAGACACAACACACCTGAAAACAACAGACCATGAGGACACACCCACATAGGTGAGTACAAAAGCAGCACTCCCACAGACCACAACCCCTTGCTACATTGCAAACCAGAGAGGAGAGGAGAGGACACAGTG
Organism: Calotriton arnoldi; assembly: GCA_963921515.1. Taxonomy (NCBI): domain Eukaryota; kingdom Metazoa; phylum Chordata; class Amphibia; order Caudata; family Salamandridae; genus Calotriton; species Calotriton arnoldi. The sequence goes on along the minus strand of CAWUFW010000848.1, from coordinate 695,193 downwards.
ACACAGCAAGGACAGCAGCACACCACAGAAATGCACACATCACAACCACCACCACCACCACCAAACACCGGCACCACAAACCCCCTGCACATTACACAACACACACCGCACCAGCACCACAAACACCATGGCACCACAAAGGATGCCCAAGTTCACGCCCATGGAGCTGACGGTCATGGTCGACGAGATCATCAAGGTGTACCCACAAATCTATGGGAACATGGTCCAGCACACACCACTAGCCACCAGAAACAGAATGTGGACCCGGATCGTAGACCAGGTCAATGCAGTCGGGACCCTGCCCAGGAACAGAGTCGAGATAAACAAACGTTGGAATGACGTAAAGAGCCTGGTCAAGAAGAAGGAGGGCAAAAACAGAGAGCTGGCTGCCGTCACTGGCGGAGGGAATCCCGCGCTCTTTAAGACCTTCAAAGCGTGGGAGGAGAAGGTGCGAGTCGTAATCCATCCGGAGATCCTCGCCGGATTAGCAGGGGGAGTGGAGGCTGGTAAGTACAAACTAATGTATACTAGCACACCGCTATGTACACACATGCGCAACCACCATGCCACAGCTCCCAGGGACAAACACCCCCATGTCCAGCACACAATACACAACACATCACACGCACATGCAACAGACACTACCACACACAGGCCAAACCGAACAACTGTAAGATGCGTGGGGACATGTGTACACTAAGCCAGCCACGTAACCACCAACAGGTCCCCAAATATGCCAGAAGCGCCACAACGAGCACCCACCACACCCATGTGTCCGCCACAGCTGCACTAACCGACAAGTAACAGGTAAGTGGCAGGAACACAAAGTGCAGTGGGTGGGACGGTGGACAGCCCAAGTACAACACACACCAGGCCCCAGTCCCACAGCACAGCAAGGAGGAGCATCCCCCACACCCCACAGCCACGTGTCAGCCACCGCAGTGCACAACGACAGCCGAAAGGCAGACATCACGGTCCACAGCAATCGGTGTCAGTGGGTGTACAGCCACCCCCACGACCCACTACACCCCCCACCCCCACAGACCTGCAACATGGAGCACCCCCGCTTAGAGCCATGTGGCATCCAGTACAGTGCACGCACGAACAACTTGCAGGTGGGAAACTGGACAGGGCTGGATTACTGGAGGCATGAGGACCATAACACCACCAACACATGGGACATGTCACGTAGCACACGAACACGCAGCACCGCCCACCGTCACGAACAAGTGAACAATGTGCACACGGACATGAACAGCAGACTCACACCCCACATGACCCATCACAGACATAGCAACACCCAAGGAGCCACGTCTGCATGCACAAGCCACACTGAATATAGTCCCACACGGCAGCCACTGTGCAACTCATCACACACAACCGAAACACCATTGAAGTCCTGTCCATGTAGCCCCCACTGCCTGTCAACCCCACACCCCACAACTACGCCTATGTAAGACAAACAACACTAGACGCAACAGAGCGGAACAACAGAAATGCACACGAACACCACTGAACCCATCAAACTCACAGACACACCATGCACATACAACATACCATCCATCCCATCCGTCAGCCCCAGTCACATGAAAGGCATGTCATCCGCACAGCTGCCACACATACAGCAGTCACGCTAAGACACATGCCCATGACCAACCATGTGCCAGAAGTCAATTAAGCGCACGACACACTGTGAGCAACAACACACAACATGGGCCACACCCCCCGAGCACTGCAGTGATGCACATGGCACAGGGCAGCACGCACACCAAGGAGATGGGACAACTGCAATACGTTGGCTGGCACACAACTATCACTCACTCATAACGATGCGTCCAATGCCATGTCCAGTAACCACAACAGACAGCAAATATGCAGGGCATGTCAGGCATGCACACACCTCAGACCATGCACTGTCATGCTGCCACAACACATGTCACGTTCGGCACCCATGGCTCACAGCATGTACCCCAAAAGCATATCCCCTCCCAAATGCGAATCTGGGGCATGGCCCCCATGTTGCCATATGCGTTCCTAAGCGTTCCATTTGAACCCCAAAAGCATATTCCATCCCAAATGCGAATCTGGGGCATGGCTCCCATGTTGCCATATGCGTTCCTAAGCGTTCCATTTGAACCCCAAAAGCATATCCCCTCCCAAATGCGAATCTGGGGCATGGCCCCCATGTTGCCATATGCGTTCCTAAGCGTTCCATTTGAACCCCAAAAGCATATTCCATCCCAAATGCGAATCTGGGGCATGGCCCCCATGTTGCCATATGCGTTCCTAAGCGTTCCATTTGAACCCCAAAAGCATATCCCCTCCCAAATGCGAATCTGGGGCATGGCCCCCATGTTGCCATATGCGTTCCTAAGCGTTCCATTTGAACCCCAAAAGCATATCCCCTCCCAAATGCGAATCTGGGGCATGGCCCCCATGTTGCCATATGCGTTCCTAAGCGTTCCATATGAACTCCAAAAGCAAAGTACAAACCAGACCCAGGATGGGCCAGGAGCCCGCATACACCAGAGTCACAATGAGTAGGGGCAAAGCAACACACCCATCGGCATGGCCAATCCGTCCCATGCCACATGTGCACAGCACACAGTCCCATTGCCTAGCACACACAACTACAGATGCCACAGCCACACACTCGCCTCCGGGAAACCCATGTACGAGATTGCACGAACTGCCAATGTCAGACGACTAATACATACTTCGCCAGGTGCAACACAATAACAAATCTCATTTTCTCCACAGGTGACGAACTGCTGGACGCTGGGGATGGAGACAGCAGCCAGCACAGCCAGCCTACAAGCCCCCAACGAGGACACACGGATCTGGAGGATCTGTCCACCTCTTCGGACACGGACCACCAAGCTGGCCCATCTGGCGTGGCAGGGCCCAGCCGCTCCCCAGGACCCCTCCTACCCACCAACCCATCATCCAGGGATGCTGAACAGTCCCAGTCCCCTGCTGCCACTGTCGTTGCGGCCACACCCACGGTCATTGCGGCCACTACCACTGCCGCAACCGCCACCATCGCCGCACCGACCACCACCGCCTCCACCACCACCACGTCTTCGCTGGCACCAGCCCCAGCGCAGGTGGTGGCCCGGCCGACTGGATCCACCCTGGGAGCCACAGCGAGGACCGTGGTGTGCAATGTGGCTAGTGGGCAGGCCGGTGGCAGCAGGACTGGTAGGAGGAGCAGGGTCAGGGAAACGCCAGCCTCCCCTGGGAGCCATGCCCTGCCTCAAATGGCCAGAGTCCTTGGGGCCTATGAAGAGGCCCAAGGACAATGGGCCAGGTCTGCTACTGACACGCGGGAGGTGCTGGGGGTGCTGAGGTCCATGGACGCCCATATGGGCCAATTCGTGTCCCGTCTGGACCAACTCGTGGACCTCATGGGCCAGCTGGTGGTGGCGGTGGGGTCACAGGCAAGGCCAGCAACACCACCTCCGCCACCACCTGCTAGGGCGCAGGGTCGGCCAGCAGTGTCCACTTCCCCTGCGTCCACAGCCAGTGAGCACACCTCACCCACCACCAGCAGGTCGCCACCACACACCCCCTCCCAAACGTGGAAGGGGCCGTCCGAAGAGGAAACAGATCTCCCGGGAGGACTTCGCACGCTCCAGTCGCAAGTGAGGCAGCCAGCCAGCCTTCCGCCAGCCTTCCTTGACCAGCCACTGCATTGACTTGCTCTACGATCCCACTCCACACAGCCAGCTGGATGGCATGTGTGTGTTGGACTATGGACATAGAACCAGTGGGTACACCCTGATCATCACGCAGCCATGACCGACAGCTCATTGTCACTGCACGCACCACTTTTGTTATCACCTTACACACAATCACATGTCACAGTTCGTAATAAATGCACCTTATTCACTAACTGCTGTTTGTGCCCTGTGTTTTATTTGTACGGAATACAACGGCCACCTTGGGCGGAAGGGCACCTGATGCGTGGCATGGCAATGGAATCCGGAGGGCCTGTAGGGACCTAGGGGTGGGAGACAGAACAGGAGCACATTCAATGAGTGTGTCACACACCCATCACACAGTACATGTCAACAACTACAAGCAATGTACACACATCGCACAGAGCAATAGGGCACAATGCCACAGTCACCAACAGTGGCATACTACCCTGGCCATGGAGCGTTGACACACTGCACGCAGTGAACATACGGCCACCCTGACACAGCACACACACACCTGCACAGATACAGACACATCATCCGTCGTACATGGACACTCACCGTCAAGTGAAGTAGCGGGCGATGAGCTGCTGGCGCACATTCCCAGCTTCCTCCTCTCCGCTGTCCACCTCACTCGAGCTGTCCTGGTCTGCGGGCTGGGGCCCTGGTTGATCTCCGTCATCCACAATGAGGGGGATCTGCTTCCGAATGGCCAGATTGTGCAGCATGCAGCACGCCACCACTATCTGGCACACCTTCTGTGGGGAGTACGCCAGTGCACCCCGGTGCGGTCCAGGCACCTGAACCTGGACTTGAGGAGGCCAAAGGTACGCTCGACCACACGTCTGGTCCTCCCATGTGCCTCATTGTATCGATCGTCTGCTGGGGTGCGAGGATTCCTCAATGGACTGAGCAGCCATGCCCCATTCGGATACGCAGAGTCACCTGGGTGTGAGGGACACAGAGAACCGTAGCTATTCCAACTGGACAGGGGACAGCATCGCACAACCAGCACGCTACACCACTCCACATACTCACCGACAATACAGGCACGATCCTGTTGCAGATTGGCCATCAGTCGTGGCAAGATGCTGTTGCGCATTATGTGTGCGTCATGGGCCGAGCCTGGAAACTTTGCACACACGTGGGTGATCACCATGTCCGCAAGGCACACCACTTGCACATTCAGGGAGTGCGTGTGCTTCCTGTTGCGGTACAGGTGCTCAGTGGCCTGTGGTGGAACAAGGCCAACATGAGTGCAGTCAATGGCTCCCACGATGTGTGGGATTCTGCCAAGGGCATAGAATGCACCCTTCACTGCCGCCAATTCACGAGCCCTGGGGAAGCGGATGTACCTGTTCCGGTACAGCATCATGGCTGCCAGTACATCCCTCAGCACCTTGCTGAACATGGGCTGGGACATCCCTCCTCCACTGCCCACTGTGTGCTGGAATGACCCAGTGGCGAAGAAATGCATGGCGGCCATCACCTTAGCCGTGGGGGTGACAGCAGTCGGATACACCCTGCGGGGACGGAGATGGGGCTCTAACATGGCACACAGTCGATGCAGAGTTGGCCTGTCCAGCTGAAACTTCCTGATTACCTCTGTATCGTCCATGTCCGCCAGCAATTGGTATGGGCGGTCAATGTTCGGTCTCCGCCTGGGTTAAATGGCAGAGGACACATGTCAAAGCAACACGGCACATAGCAATTTCGCATACACATCACTGACATGACTGAGCAAGCACATGAGCCACAGCCCAGCTGTCAAGCTGGGACGGCACGGCCACAATACACTTACACAGGTCTCCCAACAATGGCAATGGCAAGTGAGACATACCACTGCCATGTGCATGCACATGGGGATCTAGGCCCCAATGACTTGCGGGGCGTGCTGATGGGGACTGACTGCATATTCGTCAAGCGGCAACGCCACGGCAACATGAGTGTCTGCTGAGCATGGAACTGCTTCCGAGGCTGGATGAGTATGGCACACGACGACGACGATGTGGGCACGGGCTGAGCGGCCAATACAAGTGGGACCTGTGGCACGAGGGGATATGAGACAGTAGTAGGTGTCAGCACTGCACCCTATGTACAGCACTGTACGGATCACAGCTCCCGAAACATTGACTGGTGTCCACATTGACAGCCCCATGCCAAGACGGCTGTGTGCTTGCAGTCACAGGTGAGAGGTTACATTGCACGTGCCAGGTGGCAGACGTACATAGTGGGAGCTGGCATGTGTGTGCATGTGTCTCCTGTTCAGGATCCACCAGATGGGCGCTGACTCTGTACTGACCATTGGACACAGCATGTTCCGTGGAAGGCTTGTGTGTGTGGGATGGTGGCACTGGATGTGCCTCCGTTGGGTGGGGGGCCATGCACAGGGCGGGTACGTCGATGATTGCGCATTGTTGGTCACGGTGGGTGCACCAACTAAGATGTGTTGCCCTGTGTTAAATTCCTATGTCCGCATGATGATGGACTGTGGATGTGGGCAGACTACACATTGGTCGATGTGCTGTCTATATGCATGTGCCTTCACACCAGGCACAGCTGCCCCTGCACATGTGACCCCTGCTGGACTCGCTGCTGGGTCTGTGGAGCTGATGCACCTTCTGCGCGTGGGGCGGACAGCTCTCCTCACTTCCCTCATTGCGCATGTCATGTCTTTGCCGCAGGTGACATGGATCATGGAGGGCCCACATGTACGCGTGGGTAGGCTACACATGATTGTTCACTGGTCGCCACCCCCAGTCAGTGTTTCGAATGGGAAGGTTGTCGTGCTGGTGGTATGTTCGATGTGGCGGATGGGCGGGCCTAGGTGCGGGCTTACATTCCGGACATGGGGGTAGTTGGATTGGCGACTAGTTGCAGCACACACGGGACACGTCTCTTCCTTTCCACATCTGGGTCATCCCTTGTACTAACTGACAGTGATACAGTCATCTTCGCCCCAGCCCTCATGTCCTCCCCTCGCCCCCCAATATGCATGCTCACCTGCGAGGCTAGCGCTTGCACAGGCAGCCCCAAGCTCGCACCAGAGAGGGCAAGGAGTGAATGTGTGGGTCCAGTTGCACGAGTGGGCTGTCTCAGGGTATGATGTGTGGCGGGACGCCGTCCACCTGCGTGGTGCCCCAAATGGAGACCCGGCCTGCATGGACTATGCATCACAGTCTTCGCCTTCCGGATCCGCCACCTGCGACACCCAGTGGCTGTGGCTGCCCTTGCGGCCAGGCCGCGTCCGTCTGTGGCTGTTGGCCCACACATTCACTCTTTGGCCTCTCTGGGGAGGGCTCGGGGGTGGTGGCGCACGCGCTTGCACTTAGTCGCAATGGCATGTGTCGTGGTTGGTATGATGGGCAATGGATGGGATGGTGCGAGCCACCTCCCGTGACGTCAGTGCTGCTCGTGCTGTGGTGCGTCCCCCTACACTTCCATGTGACTTGTGCCATGCTAGACGTTGAGGTTCTATTGCCTGCGTGATATGACCAGGAGGAGCGCGAGGAGACCTCTCACACACCATGCTCCACTGCCATCCCATGCCCTGTATCGCCTGTGCGGATTGACTATGTTGGGGTTACACCTGGTCGACTGGGGCTGTGTGTGCCTTGTCAAGGGGCATGGCGGGCGCACAACAGGATCCAGCTTGTCCACAGAGGGTGGGCTGAGGTGCGCCTGGTACCGCCTTGTACGTGTGCCCGGCTGCTGTGCACACACGTGTTCACTCCCCCCGACAGGTGTCCTCTCACAATGCCCAGGGAAGCGGTGGTGTACTGTTCATGACCCCTCCCAACACGGCGTGCTCCAACTTGGCATGTGCGCATCTACCCGTCGCACCCACCCACCTGAGCACTGCGTCCATACGACTTCACACGACACATGTGTGTCTTCCACAGTAGTGCTACTCATTTGCGTTGACATCCAATACCAGTGGACTACATGGTCATGTCACGACTGCCGTGTACTTCACATACTCTCATCCTCTCTCATTCGTACTTGTGAAATGAGTCAGCGGAGACAGTTTTGGTTTCAAACATTATATTGAGTCTTCTGTCCTCTGTGATGCAGTATAGTGGACACTACTGGCAGCGGAATACATGTTGAGGATATACTGAGCATGATTACAAATGGGATAGGGTGTGGGGTTACATCTGCTTGGCCAAGGCTGTGCTAATGTACATTTACGTATAGCTGCGGAGCTGCGGACTTTGACACAGACGGTATACATGTAGCCTACCAGACCGCTCGGCATCATGGGCACAGTCCATCTCAGTTCCATGTGACAGGTTTGCTGCGGTTGTTCCTCATGCACGCGTGCATGTGAGATGACATCAGGGCATGTGCTTGCGTGCATGCAGCGGCGTGCCACTTGTTGTTGCACTGTGGTGGTTACTGGACATGTCACAGTCACTGGGGTCGTGTTGTTGTTGTATGCACTTGTCGTCCATGCAAAGGTCCTGGTATGGGATTCCCGGGGCGGGGGTGGGAGGGGTGCAGCACCCACAGACTCCAGGCGACCTATTCATGTCCACTGAGCGGTGTGTGTGTCCATGTGCGCTGGATCCATGTCGTGTCCTGGTTGTTCGTGCAGTTCCGTCCATGTGGGTGCGATGCACAGAGCCCATGCCACTGCCTCCCACGATGCATGCGGTGTTCCTGGATGTGATGGGGAACAGTGTGCATGTCCCGGTCATATCCGATGTCATGGCGATGTCGTTGATGGTGTGGTTACAGTTGCCGGTCGTTTGGTATGGCTGTTGTGGTGGTGACTGGCCAGTCCGTGCGGAAGCTGAGCATGGGTGCGGGGTTGGACTTCATAGGTCACTCGGGGAACCTGCGTTGTGGTCCGACGTATTTACAGGTTGTCAGGTATGCGATGCCGTCCAGCAGGGCTTCCATGTCATTGGTGGTGTACATGTTTGCCAGCCAATGAAGCGGATGGTGGCTGTCAAGGTGTTGTTCGTAGGTTGTCCCTTGGAGGACCATGATGGGGCATGCTGGGTGACATTCGATGTAGCTGTTCTCGATGATCCGTCGTGTGGAGGCACAGTGGTTCCATTTCAGTGCGCGTGCGATGTTGGCCACATACGCCATGCCCCCATAGGCAGAGCAGGCCCTGTCGTGTGCGTCCAGAGGGAGGAGTAGTGGTAGCAGGTCCGCCTTCAGACATGCCGGGTTGGAGAGGCATATCTCGACGGGATGCTGGTAGGGACACCTCCGACAGTAGAAGACGGGCATGACGCAGCTGAACAATGTGATGCGGTAAGTCAGTCGGTAACTTACGTTCACAGGGACAGGAGATCGCATCCCAATGTATGTATCGTGTTGGTTTGGTACAGCTTGAGCTGTTCGGCGTAGTTGGGTAGGTGTGTTGCGGTTGCCATTTCGCAGCGGTTCGTAGAGGTGGCGTGCTCCGGCTGTGTGTGCAGTCTGCAATGTGCACGCTCCGGGGTTGCTGTGAGCTCTGTGTAGTCGTGGGGAGACAGGACTTGTGTTCTGTTGGCTTGTTTGGAGGACACGGGCCCTCTTCCCACATGCTTCTCAGACAGTTCAAGGTCAGTGCTGTGTGACTCCTTCCAATTAACTTGCATGTGGCCGACATGGGGGAGTGTTTTCTTCTTTCTTCCCCGTCCGTTGTGTGCTTCTGTGATATGCGCTATCTGCCCTGTGGTCGGTCTCCTCGGCATGCCTGTGTTGGTCTATTCTTGGACAATGGCTGTATTCACCGGCTTCTGTCGTAGGGCTGTGGTTTCGGTGTTGGAATGGAAGGTCATTCAGTGCTGTCTGCTCTCCCTTGTGTGGGCGGCAGGCTGCCTTTCCGCTCTGCGTTGGGCCTTGTGTGTGGATGTAATTCTTGGGCCACCTGTTGTCGGTCCCCGGGCTCTTTGGTGTTCCGTTTCATGTGTCTTGTTCATATGTGCAGGGTGGTATGGGTTTTTCAGTGTGGTACTGGCGTTCCTCTTCCCGAAGGGGCCCTGCTTCTCCTAGTTGGTGTTGCCGCCGCTGTGTGCTTCGCCATGTTTGTTACACTGGGGTGTGTCCTGCTGTTGCGTGACTTCACTGACATGTGTGCGTCGGTTGTGTGGCGTTGGGTGTTGTCCGTGAATTGGGCGTTGGGGACATGTCTGTGGCCGGCCTGTCACGTGTCATGTGCGTTCGGGGTGGGGCTGATGTGTGTGCTGCTTGGTTGTGTCCCTGTGTCTGTGTGCGACGCATGCATGGCGCTGCGGTTGGCCTCTGCGTTGTGCGCATGTGTGGCGGCGTCATCGGCGCTTTGGGGCCGTGACGGGGTGGTTGGTTCCTAGTCCCAGGTGGTGTGTACACATGTGTTCTGCGATGTTAGGATTTGGCCTGTGTGTCATATGTGGATGCAATGGTGGATGTGTAGTGTGCACGCGCTGGTGGGGGGTTGTCCGCTTTTTCCGCCCTTGCACTGTGTGCGCTGTTTGCGTGCACTTGTTGTGTGTGTGCCTACCTGCGTCTCCGCGGTACGTTGCGTCCTTGGTGGTGCATCAGCAGAAGCATGGGAAGGGCCTGCAGTGCTGGATTCATGCCCGGGTGCCGCTTCTTCGTTGTCCGTGCTCTGCGTCCGTGTTTCCGCCTCTCTTTCACGTGCGGTGTCTCTTTGCCGTGGGAGCCGTTTGTTTGCGGCATCGTAATTTATGCGCCGGGCGGGACGTGTTTCGTCGGACGGTGTGTGTCAGTTGTGCTGCGCCGCTACGTGTGCGGGCGCACTTTGATGGCGGACGGTGTTGCTGGCTTGCCGGCGGTGTTTGGCCTGCTTTTCGCATCATAATTGGGCGGGCGTGTGGACTGCTGCGTGCCGGCGGTAACTGGTGGTTTTTGCATCCGCCAGCACGGCGGTTGTGCTTCCGCCCGCCATCGTAATGGGCCCCTAAGTAAATATATATATATATTATATTTTATATATGTATGTTTAATTTATTTTTACATTACATTTATTACTTATAATTGTTAACATTTTCCAACAATTATAAATAATTATTTTTAAGTTATATGTTTTATTTAATTTATTTTATATTATTTTTTATATATAAAAAAACAATATTTTTTACATCGATATTTTTAACAACTATATTTTTGTTTTTCGATATTTTTGTACTTACCATGATATTGTGGTCGTCGATATTCTGTCAGTGATTCATTGCCTTGCTTGCATAGTGAAGGAAGTGGCCCGATTAGGGTCACCCGGGTCACTCACGACCACCTCTCAGCCTTCCATACCAAATGAAGAGTTGGTCAGACGGTAGAGAATACAAACCAACATCTGTTTATTCAGGTACCCTCAGAGTGGAGCCCAGTCTGCCCAGTCGCTAGGAGTGCTGCAGAGGGAGTGACATCAGCAAGCATAGAGATACATTATATACATTTCAGAACCAATGAAGGCACGCCCACAATGGAATTTTCCAAGCAGATGCAGCAAAAATGTGAAATACAGAAAAAAGGTTTCGATTCTGAGGCCGGGCACACACTATCTACTACTCAAGGTCGCTCTTCCCGTGCCCACCACTAGACAAGTGGGAGAAGGCTTCTATCTAGTTGGAAATGTATGCGCTAATAAGAACAGTGTATTCATTAGTGAAGTGAATCCCAGCCTCTGGGAAATGAAACCCAACTGAGGCCTCTTCTCAGAAATGACGAAGGATAAGTTTCGATTATAACCCAAAATGGTGCCCACATAGAAAATGGCGCAGCGAATGCTAACCTACATTGAGCAATGTGCAAACATGAATTTCTCTATTCTAACAATAGTCAAGGAACTCGACCCATGTCTGTGAGGAAATTTTGTGACTGCCCCTCAACTTCTGCCTATACCTCTTAGGGGCCAGCCAAAACTTACTAACCAAAATGGGAGTGTACTGGGTCTGATCCTCTACCGCCAGTGTAAGGAGTGTGTCCCTCTCCACCGTAGGCATGTATCTCTACAGACTAATGCCCCAGAACTCCTCGGGAACCTTGTGCACCCTTAGAGCAACCTCACAGGTAGAGAACCAATGGTGTATGTCATCCCCCACAACAAAACTTGAAACTAAATCCTTTGGGATGCAAACTTTCCCTTCTGCAACAAACACTGTAGGTACACTGCTACCACTACTGCTGAACTCCACTTGCATCGCTCTGTTGTCCAGTTCTCTCATCATCAGCTCATGGGCCAACCCCTCTCCTCCAGCCAGCATTTTCACCTCTAGAGCCATCTCTTTCTCCATCTTCAATTTGGCAAGCTCTAGCTTGAGTTTCCTCTCCTCTCTCCTGCCCTCCAGCTTCTCTTGAGACAGGCTTCTAGAAGACATACTGCTGCCTGCTCTTGGATGGACTTCCATATAGGAACCACAATCCTAGTCAGGGTAAGTCAGATGCACACCATAAATTAACTTGTGCTCACCCTTCGGTAGCTTGGCACAGAGCAGTCAGGCTTATCTAAAGAGGCAATGTGTAAAGTATTTATGCAACACACTCACATAGAAACACAATAAATACACCACAAAAAGACTCCACACCAGTTTAGAAAAATAGATTATGACATTATAATAAAACAAGACCAAAACGACAAAAATCCAATAAATAGATGTCGAGATATTAATTTTTAAGGAATAAAATTGTCAATAGTGCTTAGAAGCAATAAGCGCCTGTTAGAAATGGCATTCCCGGTTGACAGAGGTATGCAAGCAGGCCAGGCAGGAAACAACACTCTAGTCAGGGTAAACTAGTTACACACTAAAAGATAACCTCTACTCACTCTTTGGTAGCTTGGCACAGAGCAGTCTCTGTCTATGCTGTCAGGGGCCACTGAGCTAAACCATGGGGAATCCTTCTCCTTACCTGTAGACCCCATCTGTGCAGCACCTAACTTTAACTTCCTCACAGAAGCATCCCAGTAGGCAGATAGCAAAGGGATCTGGCCCATTCCACCTCTTGCGTCTGCCTTCCTTTCCCAACCCAAGGAAAACTCTGTCCAAAAGGATAGCAGCCAACAGAGGCCACTGATAGATGTCAATGTTAAGAGCTAGGCCCCAGGCCATTCAGGGGTCTCTGTCCTCGGTGGTTTCTCAGATTGGGGGTTAGTAGCCCCAGGTGCCTTACATCCTTTCTCCACTTTACCTCCCACCAGTTCTTGGGTGGCATCCTGCAACAGGTCTTTCAACCCAGGGTCTGCACCCTAAGGTTGAACAGGAGTCAGGGGTCCCCCTGCGCCTCCATCTGAGGTTCCGTATCCTCCTTCTGGGAATGGTGAAAACTGTTCGGGGCTTGTGGCAGCTGCCCCTCCCAAAAGTTCATGGGTGATATCCTGAACCTGGCCTTTCAACCCAGGGTCTGTACCCTTAGGCTGAACATGTGCCATGCTAGCCAGGACTTCCAGGGGAGTACAACTACCCTCCTCCAAGGGAAACACACTCTGCATGTGTTATGCAAGAGTCTGTCTGATGCAGGTCTCCAGCCCTCTGTCCCTGTGACAGTGCATGGACACCCCCCAGGCGAGAAGTGGCCTCACCAGTGTCAGTCTTGGGGTACTCTGATCTCAGAGTTGGCAACCCCTGATCCTCTGGCCCTCTCACTGGAGACTGTTTCTACCTCTTACCTCTCCAGCTGGGCTTCTGCACCCTCCTCTGTGGAGTGGTACTGCCAGAAACCAGAACTGGTTGGGCGCTTGTGGCAGCCCCTCCCCCAAGTTTTCCTGAAAGTGTGGGGCTCCCCTCAGTGGATGGTCTCGCGGTACCATCCACTGCTCTGTAAGAGTACTCCACAGAATCCTGCCAGGACTGGTGAGACAGTTTCTGACTGCCCCTGAATCTCAACCTATAGTCTTCTGAGGTGATTTCATACTTCTTGACCAGGGCCTCCTTCATGGGTATATACCTCAAGCGGTCCCCCTCATTTAGGGCCTGTAGGGCGTCCCTCTTACCGCCAGAAATATGACTCTATATGCCAGCTTCCCAATCCTCCTCAGGGATACCCTACACCTCTAGATCTACCTCATATGCCTGAATCCACTGGTGCCTTGCATCCTTTCTCCACTTTCCCTCCCACCAGTTCTTGGGTGGCATCCTGCAACAGGTCTTTCAACCCAGGGTCTGGACCCTAAGGTTGAACAGGAGTCAGGGGTCCCCCTGCCCCTCCATCTGAGGTTCCGTAACCTCCTTCTGGGAATGGTGAAAACTGTTGGGGCGCCTGTGGCAGCCGCCCCTCCCAAAAGTTCAAGGGTGATATCCTGAACCTGGCTGAACCCTTAGGCTGAACATGTGCCTGGCTAGCCAGGACTTCTAGGGGAGTACAACTACCCTCCTCCAAGGGAATCACACTCTGCATGTGTTATGCAGGAGTCTGTCTTACGCAGGTCTCCAGCCCTCTGTCCCTGTGACAGTTCATGAACACCCCCAGGCGAGAAGTGGCCTCACCAGGGTCAGTCTTGGGATACTCTGATCTCAGAGTTGGCAACCCCTGATCCTCTGGCCCTCCAACTGGAGACTGTTTCCACCTCTTACCTCTCCATCTGGGCTTCTGCACTCTCCTCTGTGGAGTGGTACTGCCAGAAACCAGAACTGGTTGGGCGCTTGTGGCAGCCTCGCCCCCAAGTTCTCCTGAAACAGGGGGCTCCCCTCAGTGGATGGTCGCTCGGTACCATCCACTGCCAGGACTGGTGAGACAGTTTCTGACTGCCCCTGAATCTCAACCTATAGTCTTCTGAGGTGATTTCATACTTCTTGACCAGGGCCTCCTTCATGGGGGTATACCTCAACCGGTCCCCCTCATTTAGGGCCAGTAGGGTGTCCCTCTCACCACCAGGAATATGACTCCATATGCCAGCTCCCCAATCTTCCTCAGGGATACTGTACACCTCTAGATCTACCTCATTTGTCTGAAACCACTGGTGTATGTCACCCCCTCCTTGAAGTTAGGCATCAATGCTCTGTGTGTCTGGGATGTCTTTAGCACTAGACACATTAGTTTTGCTGCCACCAATATTGTTGTTTTGGACCCTATCTGCAGGGCTCTGATTTCCAGCTCCTTGAGACTCAGTTCATGAGCCCACACAACCTTATTCTTCTCCAGGGCTCTTTCAGCCTTAGTTTTCCTTTCCTCTGTAGCCAGCTGGGCCAGCTGCAGCCTTTTTTGGAAGATTACCAATTTGAGAAAAACAGGAGAATTTGAAACTCTTAATGGTCTTATGCATAGAGTAGTAGTGAACAATGAATTACTATGGTATTGCATAAACACAAGTCCTATCCCACCACTGCCACCAATGTTAGAAATGGGATTCCTGGTTGGGGTAGGTATGTTCCCAGGCAAGGCAGGAACGGTCACTCTAGTCAGGGTAAGCTAGTTACACACTAAAAGATAACCTGTGCTCACTCTCTGGTAGTTTGGCACAGAGCAGTCAGGCTTATCTAAAGAGGCAATGTGTAAAGTATTTGTGCAACACACTCACACAGGAACACAATAAATACACCACAAAAAGACTCCACACAGGTTTAGAACAATAGATTATTATGTTTTGAATAAAACAAAACCAAAATGACAAAAATCCAATGAATAGAAGTTGGGATATTGAATTTTAAAAGAATAAATGCAGTAAAGCGCTTCAAAGCAAGTAGCGCTAAAAGTTTACTTTAGGTTGTTATGGACCGGGCCAAAGTCAAAGTTCGAACTGACCTCATGTAAGTGCAGGCAGGCTACAGGACCCACGCAGGCCCCGGTCAAAAAAGTAGCTTTCCTGTTCCCAAATAATAAGATGCTTCGATCTTTTCCACGCAGTGAAGGCGATGCGTCAGATCCGAAGAGGGGTGCCAGAGTCGAGAGGCGCCAAGTGATGTGCCAAATTCTGCCTCGCAGTTGAGGGGATGCACCAATCTCACCAACCTGCAGCGGCAGCGATACGCTGTTCGATGCGTCGATCTCTGGAGCCAAAGTACTGGTTCCAATATGATCCAGCGATTTTACCCCCGAAACCTGGTCGATGTGCCAGTTCTGTTACACACAGAGAGGAGATACATTGAAATCAATGTCACAAGTATCTGGGCCACTTCCAATGAGCCAGGCACTGGAGCAGGGATACAGACTTTGATTTCCCTGAGTCTCAAGCAAAAGAAAGCAAGCCAACAAGCGGTTGGAGATCACTTGGAGCGAAGGCAGAGTCCAGCTCTCCTTTAGCTGAGTCAGAGGGCAGCAGGGCAACACAGGAGAAAAGCAGACCTTCCAAGTCTGCAGTCCAAAGATGAGTCCTTTCAGCAGCACAGTAGTCCTTCTGACAGAGGTTCAGTTCAAGATCCAGAAGTGCTGATTTGAGGGGATTAGAGACCCAGTACTTTTACCTAAAAGTGCCTTTAATTTGGGGGGGTGACTTCAAAGCAGCTCTCTTTCAACCCAGTCCTGTCTACAAGGCTATCTGTGGGGGTAATCAGCCCTATGTGTGGGGGACAGGACACATCCTATTCAAGTGAAGTGTTAGCCCCTCCCTTCCATCCTGCCCAGGCAAGGCCATCATATTGTAGATGTATGTAGATAAGTACTCAGACACCCCTGTCCTTCCTGTGTTGTGACTGTCTAGAGGGAATGCACAAAGTGTAGCTGTCACCCACCCCAGACGAGTATTGGAGACAGGCTGTCAAGTACACAGAGTTGGTATGGGCGGTCAATGTTCGGTCTCCGCCTGGGTTAAATGGCAGAGGACACATGTCAAAGCAACACGGCACATAGCAATTTCGCATACACATCACTGACATGACTGAGCAAGCACATGAGCCACAGCCCAGCTGTCAAGCTGGGACGGCACGGCCACAATACACTTACACAGGTCTCCCAACAATGGCAATGGCAAGTGAGACATACCACTGCCATGTGCATGCACATGGGGATCTAGGCCCCAATGACTTGCGGGGCGTGCTGATGGGGACTGACTGCATATTCGTCAAGCGGCAACGCCACGGCAACATGAGTGTCTGCTGAGCATGGAACTGCTTCCGAGGCTGGATGAGTATGGCACACGACGACGACGATGTGGGCACGGGCTGAGCGGCCAATACAAGTGGGACCTGTGGCACGAGGGGATATGAGACAGTAGTAGGTGTCAGCACTGCACCCTATGTACAGCACTGTACGGATCACAGCTCCCGAAACATTGACTGGTGTCCACATTGACAGCCCCATGCCAAGACGGCTGTGTGCTTGCAGTCACAGGTGAGAGGTTACATTGCACGTGCCAGGTGGCAGACGTACATAGTGGGAGCTGGCATGTGTGTGCATGTGTCTCCTGTTCAGGATCCACCAGATGGGCGCTGACTCTGTACTGACCATTGGACACAGCATGTTCCGTGGAAGGCTTGTGTGTGTGGGATGGTGGCACTGGATGTGCCTCCGTTGGGTGGGGGGCCATGCACAGGGCGGGTACGTCGATGATTGCGCATTGTTGGTCACGGTGGGTGCACCAACTAAGATGTGTTGCCCTGTGTTAAATTCCTATGTCCGCATGATGATGGACTGTGGATGTGGGCAGACTACACATTGGTCGATGTGCTGTCTATATGCATGTGCCTTCACACCAGGCACAGCTGCCCCTGCACATGTGACCCCTGCTGGACTCGCTGCTGGGTCTGTGGAGCTGATGCACCTTCTGCGCGTGGGGCGGACAGCTCTCCTCACTTCCCTCATTGCGCATGTCATGTCTTTGCCGCAGGTGACATGGATCATGGAGGGCCCACATGTACGCGTGGGTAGGCTACACATGATTGTTCACTGGTCGCCACCCCCAGTCAGTGTTTCGAATGGGAAGGTTGTCGTGCTGGTGGTATGTTCGATGTGGCGGATGGGCGGGCCTAGGTGCGGGCTTACATTCCGGACATGGGGGTAGTTGGATTGGCGACTAGTTGCAGTACACACGGGACACGTCTCTTCCTTTCCACATCTGGGTCATCCCTTGTACTAACTGACAGTGATACAGTCATCTTCGCCCCAGCCCTCATGTCCTCCCCTCGCCCCCCAATATGCATGCTCACCTGCGAGGCTAGCGCTTGCACAGGCAGCCCCAAGCTCGCACCAGAGAGGGCAAGGAGTGAATGTGTGGGTCCAGTTGCACGAGTGGGCTGTCTCAGGGTATGATGTGTGGCGGGACGCCGTCCACCTGCGTGGTGCCCCAAATGGAGACCCGGCCTGCATGGACTATGCATCACAGTCTTCGCCTTCCGGATCCGCCACCTGCGACACCCAGTGGCTGTGGCTGCCCTTGCGGCCAGGCCGCGTCCGTCTGTGGCTGTTGGCCCACACATTCACTCTTTGGCCTCTCTGGGAGGGCTCGGGGGTGGTGGCGCACGCGCTTGCACTTAGTCGCAATGGCATGTGTCGTGGTTGGTATGATGGGCAATGGATGGGATGGTGCGAGCCACCTCCCGTGACGTCAGTGCTGCTCGTGCTGTGGTGCGTCCCCCTACACTTCCATGTGACTTGTGCCATGCTAGACGTTGAGGTTCTATTGCCTGCGTGATATGACCAGGAGGAGCGCGAGGAGACCTCTCACACACCATGCTCCACTGCCATCCCATGCCCTGTATCGCCTGTGCGGATTGACTATGTTGGGGTTACACCTGGTCGACTGGGGCTGTGTGTGCCTTGTCAAGGGGCATGGCGGGCGCACAACAGGATCCAGCTTGTCCACAGAGGGTGGGCTGAGGTGCGCCTGGTACCGCCTTGTACGTGTGCCCGGCTGCTGTGCACACACGTGTTCACTCCCCCGACAGGTGTCCTCTCACAATGCCCAGGGAAGCGGTGGTGTACTGTTCATGACCCCTCCCAACACGGCGTGCTCCAACTTGGCATGTGCGCATCTACCCGTCGCACCCACCCACCTGAGCACTGCGTCCATACGACTTCACACGACACATGTGTGTCTTCCACAGTAGTGCTACTCATTTGCGTTGACATCCAATACCAGTGGACTACATGGTCATGTCACGACTGCCGTGTACTTCACATACTCTCATCCTCTCTCATTCGTACTTGTGAAATGAGTCAGCGGAGACAGTTTTGGTTTCAAACATTATATTGAGTCTTCTGTCCTCTGTGATGCAGTATAGTGGACACTACTGGCAGCGGAATACATGTTGAGGATATACTGAGCATGATTACAAATGGGATAGGGTGTGGGGTTACATCTGCTTGGCCAAGGCTGTGCTAATGTACATTTACGTATAGCTGCGGAGCTGCGGACTTTGACACAGACGGTATACATGTAGCCTACCAGACCGCTCGGCATCATGGGCACAGTCCATCTCAGTTCCATGTGACAGGTTTGCTGCGGTTGTTCCTCATGCACGCGTGCATGTGAGATGACATCAGGGCATGTGCTTGCGTGCATGCAGCGGCGTGCCACTTGTTGTTGCACTGTGGTGGTTACTGGACATGTCACAGTCACTGGGGTCGTGTTGTTGTTGTATGCACTTGTCGTCCATGCAAAGGTCCTGGTATGGGATTCCCGGGCGGGGGTGGGAGGGGTGCAGCACCCACAGACTCCAGGCGACCTATTCATGTCCACTGAGCGGTGTGTGTGTCCATGTGCGCTGGATCCATGTCGTGTCCTGGTTGTTCGTGCAGTTCCGTCCATGTGGGTGCGATGCACAGAGCCCATGCCACTGCCTCCCACGATGCATGCGGTGTTCCTGGATGTGATGGGGAACAGTGTGCATGTCCCGGTCATATCCGATGTCATGGCGATGTCGTTGATGGTGTGGTTACAGTTGCCGGTCGCTTGGTATGGCTGTTGTGGTGGTGACTGGCCAGTCCGTGCGGAAGCTGAGCATGGGTGCGGGGTTGGACTTCATAGGTCACTCGGGGAACCTGCGTTGTGGTCCGACGTATTTACAGGTTGTCAGGTATGCGATGCCGTCCAGCAGGGCTTCCATGTCATTGGTGGTGTACATGTTTGCCAGCCAATGAAGCGGATGGTGGCTGTCAAGGTGTTGTTCGTAGGTTGTCCCTTGGAGGACCATGATGGGGCATGCTGGGTGACATTCGATGTAGCTGTTCTCGATGATCCGTCGTGTGGAGGCACAGTGGTTCCATTTCAGTGCGCGTGCGATGTTGGCCACATACGCCATGCCCCCATAGGCAGAGCAGGCCCTGTCGTGTGCGTCCAGAGGGAGGAGTAGTGGTAGCAGGTCCGCCTTCAGACATGCCGGGTTGGAGAGGCATATCTCGACGGGATGCTGGTAGGGACACCTCCGACAGTAGAAGACGGGCATGACGCAGCTGAACAATGTGATGCGGTAAGTCAGTCGGTAACTTACGTTCACAGGGACAGGAGATCGCATCCCAATGTATGTATCGTGTTGGTTTGGTACAGCTTGAGCTGTTCGGGCGTAGTTGGGTAGGTGTGTTGCGGTTGCCATTTCGCAGCGGTTCGTAGAGGTGGCGTGCTCCGGCTGTGTGTGCAGTCTGCAATGTGCACGCTCCGGGTTGCTGTGAGCTCTGTGTAGTCGTGGGGAGACAGGACTTGTGTTCTGTTGGCTTGTTTGGAGGACACGGGCCCTCTTCCCACATGCTTCTCAGACAGTTCAAGGTCAGTGCTGTGTGACTCCTTCCAATTAACTTGCATGTGGCCGACATGGGGAGTGTTTTCTTCTTTCTTCCCCGTCCGTTGTGTGCTTCTGTGATATGCGCTATCTGCCCTGTGGTCGGTCTCCTCGGCATGCCTGTGTTGGTCTATTCTTGGACAATGGCTGTATTCACCGGCTTCTGTCGTAGGGCTGTGGTTTCGGTGTTGGAATGGAAGGTCATTCAGTGCTGTCTGCTCTCCCTTGTGTGGGCGGCAGGCTGCCTTTCCGCTCTGCGTTGGGCCTTGTGTGTGGATGTAATTCTTGGGCCACCTGTTGTCGGTCCCCGGGCTCTTTGGTGTTCCGTTTCATGTGTCTTGTTCATATGTGCAGGGTGGTATGGGTTTTTCAGTGTGGTACTGGCGTTCCTCTTCCCGAAGGGGCCCTGCTTCTCCTAGTTGGTGTTGCCGCCGCTGTGTGCTTCGCCATGTTTGTTACACTGGGGTGTGTCCTGCTGTTGCGTGACTTCACTGACATGTGTGCGTCGGTTGTGTGGCGTTGGGTGTTGTCCGTGAATTGGGCGTTGGGGACATGTCTGTGGCCGGCCTGTCACGTGTCATGTGCGTTCGGGGTGGGGCTGATGTGTGTGCTGCTTGGTTGTGTCCCTGTGTCTGTGTGCGACGCATGCATGGCGCTGCGGTTGGCCTCTGCGTTGTGCGCATGTGTGGCGGCGTCATCGGCGCTTTGGGGCCGTGACGGGGTGGTTGGTTCCTAGTCCCAGGTGGTGTGTACACATGTGTTCTGCGATGTTAGGATTTGGCCTGTGTGTCATATGTGGATGCAATGGTGGATGTGTAGTGTGCACGCGCTGGTGGGGGGTTGTCCGCTTTTTCCGCCCTTGCACTGTGTGCGCTGTTTGCGTGCACTTGTTGTGTGTGTGCCTACCTGCGTCTCCGCGGTACGTTGCATCCTTGGTGGTGCATCAGCAGAAGCATGGGAAGGGCCTGCAGTGCTGGATTCATGCCCGGGTGCCGCTTCTTCGTTGTCCGTGCTCTGCGTCCGTGTTTCCGCCTCTCTTTCACGTGCGGTGTCTCTTTGCCGTGGGAGCCGTTTGTTTGCGGCATCGTAATTTATGCGCCGGGCGGGACGTGTTTCGTCGGACGGTGTGTGTCAGTTGTGCTGCGCCGCTACGTGTGCGGGCGCACTTTGATGGCGGACGGTGTTGCTGGCTTGCCGGCGGTGTTTGGCCTGCTTTTCGCATCATAATTGGGCGGGCGTGTGGACTGCTGCGTGCCGGCGGTAACTGGTGGTTTTTGCATCCGCCAGCACGGCGGTTGTGCTTCCGCCCGCCATCGTAATGGGCCCCTAAGTAAATATATATATATATTATATTTTATATATGTATGTTTAATTTATTTTTACATTACATTTATTACTTATAATTGTTAACATTTTCCAACAATTATAAATAATTATTTTTAAGTTATATGTTTTATTTAATTTATTTTATATTATTTTTTATATATAAAAAACAATATTTTTTACATCGATATTTTTAACAACTATATTTTTGTTTTTCGATATTTTTGTACTTACCATGATATTGTGGTCGTCGATATTCTGTCAGTGATTCATTGCCTTGCTTGCATAGTGAAGGAAGTGGCCCGATTAGGGTCACCCGGGTCACTCACGACCACCTCTCAGCCTTCCATACCAAATGAAGAGTTGGTCAGACGGTAGAGAATACAAACCAACATCTGTTTATTCAGGTACCCTCAGAGTGGAGCCCAGTCTGCCCAGTCGCTAGGAGTGCTGCAGAGGGAGTGACATCAGCAAGCATAGAGATACATTATATACATTTCAGAACCAATGAAGGCACGCCCACAATGGAATTTTCCAAGCAGATGCAGCAAAAATGTGAAATACAGAAAAAGGTTTCGATTCTGAGGCCGGGCACACACTATCTACTACTCAAGGTCGCTCTTCCCGTGCCCACCACTAGACAAGTGGGAGAAGGCTTCTATCTAGTTGGAAATGTATGCGCTAATAAGAACAGTGTATTCATTAGTGAAGTGAATCCCAGCCTCTGGGAAATGAAACCCAACTGAGGCCTCTTCTCAGAAATGACGAAGGATAAGTTTCGATTATAACCCAAAATGGTGCCCACATAGAAAATGGCGCAGCGAATGCTAACCTACATTGAGCAATGTGCAAACATGAATTTCTCTATTCTAACAATAGTCAAGGAACTCGACCCATGTCTGTGAGGAAATTTTGTGACTGCCCCTCAACTTCTGCCTATACCTCTTAGGGGCCAGCCAAAACTTACTAACCAAAATGGGAGTGTACTGGGTCTGATCCTCTACCGCCAGTGTAAGGAGTGTGTCCCTCTCCACCGTAGGCATGTATCTCTACAGACTAATGCCCCAGAACTCCTCGGGAACCTTGTGCACCCTTAGAGCAACCTCACAGGTAGAGAACCAATGGTGTATGTCATCCCCCACAACAAAACTTGAAACTAAATCCTTTGGGATGCAAACTTTCCCTTCTGCAACAAACACTGTAGGTACACTGCTACCACTACTGCTGAACTCCACTTGCATCGCTCTGTTGTCCAGTTCTCTCATCATCAGCTCATGGGCCAACCCCCTCTCCTCCAGCCAGCATTTTCACCTCTAGAGCCATCTCTTTCTCCATCTTCAATTTGGCAAGCTCTAGCTTGAGTTTCCTCTCCTCTCTCCTGCCCTCCAGCTTCTCTTGAGACAGGCTTCTAGAAGACATACTGCTGCCTGCTCTTGGATGGACTTCCATATAGGAACCACAATCCTAGTCAGGGTAAGTCAGATGCACACCATAAATTAACTTGTGCTCACCCTTCGGTAGCTTGGCACAGAGCAGTCAGGCTTATCTAAAGAGGCAATGTGTAAAGTATTTATGCAACACACTCACATAGAAACACAATAAATACACCACAAAAGACTCCACACCAGTTTAGAAAAATAGATTATGACATTATAATAAAACAAGACCAAAACGACAAAAATCCAATAAATAGATGTCGAGATATTAATTTTTAAGGAATAAAATTGTCAATAGTGCTTAGAAGCAATAAGCGCCTGTTAGAAATGGCATTCCCGGTTGACAGAGGTATGCAAGCAGGCCAGGCAGGAAACAACACTCTAGTCAGGGTAAACTAGTTACACACTAAAAGATAACCTCTACTCACTCTTTGGTAGCTTGGCACAGAGCAGTCTCTGTCTATGCTGTCAGGGGCCACTGAGCTAAACCATGGGGAATCCTTCTCCTTACCTGTAGACCCCATCTGTGCAGCACCTAACTTTAACTTCCTCACAGAAGCATCCCAGTAGGCAGATAGCAAAGGGATCTGGCCCATTCCACCTCTTGCGTCTGCCTTCCTTTCCCAACCCAAGGAAAACTCTGTCCAAAAGGATAGCAGCCAACAGAGGCCACTGATAGATGTCAATGTTAAGAGCTAGGCCCCAGGCCATTCAGGGGTCTCTGTCCTCGGTGGTTTCTCAGATTGGGGGTTAGTAGCCCCAGGTGCCTTACATCCTTTCTCCACTTTACCTCCCACCAGTTCTTGGGTGGCATCCTGCAACAGGTCTTTCAACCCAGGGTCTGCACCCTAAGGTTGAACAGGAGTCAGGGGTCCCCCTGCGCCTCCATCTGAGGTTCCGTATCCTCCTTCTGGGAATGGTGAAAACTGTTCGGGGCTTGTGGCAGCTGCCCCTCCCAAAAGTTCATGGGTGATATCCTGAACCTGGCCTTTCAACCCAGGGTCTGTACCCTTAGGCTGAACATGTGCCATGCTAGCCAGGACTTCCAGGGGAGTACAACTACCCTCCTCCAAGGGAAACACACTCTGCATGTGTTATGCAAGAGTCTGTCTGATGCAGGTCTCCAGCCCTCTGTCCCTGTGACAGTGCATGGACACCCCCAGGCGAGAAGTGGCCTCACCAGTGTCAGTCTTGGGGTACTCTGATCTCAGAGTTGGCAACCCCTGATCCTCTGGCCCTCTCACTGGAGACTGTTTCTACCTCTTACCTCTCCAGCTGGGCTTCTGCACCCTCCTCTGTGGAGTGGTACTGCCAGAAACCAGAACTGGTTGGGCGCTTGTGGCAGCCCCTCCCCCAAGTTTTCCTGAAAGTGTGGGCTCCCCTCAGTGGATGGTCTCGCGGTACCATCCACTGCTCTGTAAGAGTACTCCACAGAATCCTGCCAGGACTGGTGAGACAGTTTCTGACTGCCCCTGAATCTCAACCTATAGTCTTCTGAGGTGATTTCATACTTCTTGACCAGGGCCTCCTTCATGGGTATATACCTCAAGCGGTCCCCCTCATTTAGGGCCTGTAGGGCGTCCCTCTTACCGCCAGAAATATGACTCTATATGCCAGCTTCCCAATCCTCCTCAGGGATACCCTACACCTCTAGATCTACCTCATATGCCTGAATCCACTGGTGCCTTGCATCCTTTCTCCACTTTCCCTCCCACCAGTTCTTGGGTGGCATCCTGCAACAGGTCTTTCAACCCAGGGTCTGGACCCTAAGGTTGAACAGGAGTCAGGGGTCCCCCTGCCCCTCCATCTGAGGTTCCGTAACCTCCTTCTGGGAATGGTGAAAACTGTTGGGGCGCTTGTGGCAGCCGCCCCTCCCAAAAGTTCAAGGGTGATATCCTGAACCTGGCTGAACCCTTAGGCTGAACATGTGCCTGGCTAGCCAGGACTTCTAGGGGAGTACAACTACCCTCCTCCAAGGGAATCACACTCTGCATGTGTTATGCAGGAGTCTGTCTTACGCAGGTCTCCAGCCCTCTGTCCCTGTGACAGTTCATGAACACCCCCAGGCGAGAAGTGGCCTCACCAGGGTCAGTCTTGGGATACTCTGATCTCAGAGTTGGCAACCCCTGATCCTCTGGCCCTCCAACTGGAGACTGTTTCCACCTCTTACCTCTCCATCTGGGCTTCTGCACTCTCCTCTGTGGAGTGGTACTGCCAGAAACCAGAACTGGTTGGGCGCTTGTGGCAGCCTCGCCCCCAAGTTCTCCTGAAACAGGGGGCTCCCCTCAGTGGATGGTCGCTCGGTACCATCCACTGCCAGGACTGGTGAGACAGTTTCTGACTGCCCCTGAATCTCAACCTATAGTCTTCTGAGGTGATTTCATACTTCTTGACCAGGGCCTCCTTCATGGGGGTATACCTCAACCGGTCCCCCTCATTTAGGGCCAGTAGGGTGTCCCTCTCACCACCAGGAATATGACTCCATATGCCAGCTCCCCAATCTTCCTCAGGGATACTGTACACCTCTAGATCTACCTCATTTGTCTGAAACCACTGGTGTATGTCACCCCCCTCCTTGAAGTTAGGCATCAATGCTCTGTGTGTCTGGGATGTCTTTAGCACTAGACACATTAGTTTTGCTGCCACCAATATTGTTGTTTTGGACCCTATCTGCAGGGCTCTGATTTCCAGCTCCTTGAGACTCAGTTCATGAGCCCACACAACCTTATTCTTCTCCAGGGCTCTTTCAGCCTTAGTTTTCCTTTCCTCTGTAGCCAGCTGGGCCAGCTGCAGCCTTTTTTTTGGAAGATTACCAATTTGAGAAAAACAGGAGAATTTGAAACTCTTAATGGTCTTATGCATAGAGTAGTAGTGAACAATGAATTACTATGGTATTGCACAAACACAAGTCCTATCCCACCACTGCCACCAATGTTAGAAATGGGATTCCTGGTTGGGGTAGGTATGTTCCCAGGCAAGGCAGGAACGGTCACTCTAGTCAGGGTAAGCTAGTTACACACTAAAAGATAACCTGTGCTCACTCTCTGGTAGTTTGGCACAGAGCAGTCAGGCTTATCTAAAGAGGCAATGTGTAAAGTATTTGTGCAACACACTCACACAGGAACACAATAAATACACCACAAAAAGACTCCACACAGGTTTAGAACAATAGATTATTATGTTTTGAATAAAACAAAACCAAAATGACAAAAATCCAATGAATAGAAGTTGGGATATTGAATTTTAAAAGAATAAATGCAGTAAAGCGCTTCAAAGCAAGTAGCGCTAAAAGTTTACTTTAGGTTGTTATGGACCGGGCCAAAGTCAAAGTTCGAACTGACCTCATGTAAGTGCAGGCAGGCTACAGGACCCACGCAGGCCCCGGTCAAAAAGTAGCTTTCCTGTTCCCAAATAATAAGATGCTTCGATCTTTTCCACGCAGTGAAGGCGATGCGTCAGATCCGAAGAGGGGTGCCAGAGTCGAGAGGCGCCAAGTGATGTGCCAAATTCTGCCTCGCAGTTGAGGGGATGCACCAATCTCACCAACCTGCAGCGGCAGCGATACGCTGTTCGATGCATCGATCTCTGGAGCCAAAGTACTGGTTCCAATATGATCCAGCGATTTTACCCCGAAACCTGGTCGATGTGCCAGTTCTGTTACACACAGAGAGGAGATACATTGAAATCAATGTCACAAGTATCTGGGCCACTTCCAATGAGCCAGGCACTGGAGCAGGGATACAGACTTTGATTTCCTGAGTCTCAAGCAAAAGAAAGCAAGCCAACAAGCGGTTGGAGATCACTTGGAGCGAAGGCAGAGTCCAGCTCTCCTTTAGCTGAGTCAGAGGGCAGCAGGGCAACACAGGAGAAAAGCAGACCTTCCAAGTCTGCAGTCCAAAGATGAGTCCTTTCAGCAGCACAGTAGTCCTTCTGACAGAGGTTCAGTTCAAGATCCAGAAGTGCTGATTTGAGGGGATTAGAGACCCAGTACTTTTACCTAAAAGTGCCTTTAATTTGGGGGTGACTTCAAAGCAGCTCTCTTTCAACCCAGTCCTGTCTACAAGGCTATCTGTGGGGGTAATCAGCCCTATGTGTGGGGGACAGGACACATCCTATTCAAGTGAAGTGTTAGCCCCTCCCTTCCATCCTGCCCAGGCAAGGCCATCATATTGTAGATGTATGTAGATAAGTACTCAGACACCCCTGTCCTTCCTGTGTTGTGACTGTCTAGAGGGAATGCACAAAGTGTAGCTGTCACCCACCCCAGACGAGTATTGGAGACAGGCTGTCAAGTACACAGAGTTATAAGCACAGAGAAATGTCCACTTTCTAAAAGTAGCATTTCTAAAATAGTAATGCCAAATCCAACTTTACCATTAAGGAGGATTTGTCATTACCATTCAAAACATATCAAACATGAAAAAGCTACTCTTCTCTGATCAGAAGTTGCAGCTTAAAATTATATTAAGGAATTCCCAATGCCAACCTATGAGAGGAGTAGGCTTCTCAGTAGTGAAAAACAAAATAGGCTGTTTGTCACTACCAGGACATGCAAAACATGACAGTACATGTCCTTACTTTAACTTACATAGCACACTGCCCTTAGGGCTACCTAGGCCCTACGTTAGGGGTGACTTATGTGTATTAAAAGGGGGAGTTTAAGTTTCGATAGTCTTTTAAATGCCAAGTCGATGTAGCAGTAAAAAGCACACACAGGCACTGCAGTGGCAGGTCTGAGACAGGTTTGAAAGACTACTTATGTGGGTGGCACAATTAGTGCGGCAGGCCCACTAGAAGCATTTGATGTACAGGCCCTGGGTATATGGTTTACCACTCTGCAAGGGACTTACCAGTCCATCAAATATGCCAATCAGTTATACACACATTTCATCATGTTTAGAGGAGAGAGCACATGCACTTTTGGACTGGTCAGCAGTGGTAAAGAGCCCAGAGTCCTTAAGCCAACAAAACGAAGGTTAAGAAAAGAGGTGGAGAAAGGCAAACGTTTGGGTTGACCCTTCAGAGAGGGCCATTTTCCAACAGTACTTATGGGGGTTTTCTGGTCAAGCTGGACCGGGGCAAAGTCAAGAGTTCAGGCCAACGGTTATGGAGCGTGGGCCAGATACAGGAGCCATGCCAGATCCGCTGATTTTGGTTGCAACAGCTTTATGCAGGGTGCAGCCAAGCGATGCGTCTTTGCGAATCCCACGTTCGAGGTGATGCGTCCATTTTCTTTAACGATGGCCATTTGCTGGTTCCGAAGATGAACCGAAGGAACTGAGATGTGTTGGTTGTGAAGCTGATACACTGAGTTTCTCCACGCAGTCAAAGGGATGCGTTGATCTTCTCTCACTGCAGCGGTGGCGATGTAGCGGTTCAGGTGCATCCGTTCTGGAGGCGATACGCTGGTTCCGAGTGCGATGTACCGGTTCTGTTCCCGCAAAAGCGGCGATGCATTGATTTTGCTTCACCCAGCAGAGGATGCATTTATTTGTTCCACTGGGGTAAGCACCTGGATCCACTTCCAATGGGATAGGCACAAGAGCAGGAGGTGAGGCTTTGACATCCCTGAGTCTCAAAACAGGAGGCAAGCCAGCATGCCTTTGGAGATCACTCTGGGTTAAAGCAAGAGTCCAGTTTTCCCTCAGCAGGGGCAGATGATATCAGGCAGCAGGACAGCACAGCAGAAAAACAGTTCTTCCAGAGCAGCAGCCCATCAGAGTGAACATCCTTGTAGCAGCACAGCAGTCCTTCTTCCTGGCAGTGTTTCTTTACAGGTCCAGAAGTGTCTGATCTGGTGGGGTTCGAGACCCAGTACTTATACCAAGTTGTGCCTTTGAAGTGGAGGTGACTTCAAAGAGGGGCTTTGAAGTGCACAGAGGTCCTCCCTTCCGAGCCGTGGCTCCAGACTCACTACAGGGCAGTGTTTCTTTACAGGTCCAGAAGTGTCTGATCTGGTGGGGTTTGAGACCCAGTACTTATACTAAGTTGTGCCTTTGAAGTGGAGGTGACTTCAAAGAGGGGCTTTGAAGTGCACATAGGTCCTCTCTTACTAGTCGTGGCTCCAGACCACTACAGGGGGGTATGCAACCCTTTGTGTGGGGACACGACACCACCCATTCAGATGTAAGTGTCAGCTCCTCCCTCCCATCCTGCCCAGGATGACCCATTAGGGTGCAGATGGCCACTTAGTCACACCTTCCCTCCCCTAATGTGTGGCTGTCTAGAGGGAATACACAAAGTCCAGCTGTTACCTACCCCAGAATTGCATTGGAGACAGGCTACAGGCACACAGAGCGTTAAGAGCAGAGAAATACCATCTTTCTAAAAGTGGCATTTCTAAACTAGTAATGTTAAATCCAACTTTGCCAGCAAAGAGGATTTATCATTGCCTTTCCAATGATGCTAAACATGATAGAGCTACCCCTTCTCAATCAGGAATTACAGCTTAAAAGTGTAATAAGGAATTTCCAAAGTTAACCTATGAGTGGGATAGACCTCACAGTAGGGAAAAATGAATGTAGACATTTTTCACTACTAGGACATGTAAAACTTAAAAGTACATGTCCTACCTTTTTCTTAAAAAGCACCCTGCCTTATGAGCTACCAGGGCCTACCTTGGAGGTGACTTATATGTAATTAAATTGGAGTGTAAGGCTTGGCTAAGGGTTTTAAATGCCATGGCGACATGGCAGTGTAAACTGCGCACACAGGCTATGCAGTGACAGGCCTAAGGCATGTTTAAAGGGCTATTTGTGTGGGTGGTACAATCAGTGTTGTAGGTCCACTAGTAGCATTTTATTTACAGGTCATGGGCACAGGTAATGCACTCTATTAGGGACTTATAGATACATTAACGGATAAGTCAATGAAACCATGATTAGGGGAGAAGCACATGCACATTAGTACTGGTTAGCAGTGGTAAAGTGCTCAGAGCCCTAAGGCCAACAAACAGAATACAGCAAAAAGTGGAGGTAAGTAAGCAAAATGTTTGGGGAATACCACCGTAAGGCTGTCAGGTCTAACAATTTGTTTCCTTAACACATTCCCCACCACTGTAGGACTCCTGCCTTCATGTCAGGTCACTTGGGAGTAATTGAGGTCTGAGCAGAATATTAACAACCTGCCCCTTGCAAACCAACAGGAATAGAAAAGGAGAGCCTGCCCTGCATAAAAACAGTGTAGTATGATAAATCATCTTCGTGACTTAGAGGTTACACATCCTCATGGCTGTCCTACACAAACTTTGTAACTGTCTACTAATTTGGAGTTAGAATTATTTGGTAAATGCCATCAGTACAAAATAACTGCAGCCAAAGTGAACTCTTGCCCGAAAATCTCAGGTCCATAATTGCTTTTGAGTTTCCTATTTCAGTTTTGTTACTTTGAGACAAGAGTGTACCTGAGCCAGCTTTGGTACCTAATGAGAGTAATATTTGCCCAAGGGGACTTCACAGATGTTCACCCTATGTAACAACATTATTTAAGAGTATCTGGGAGTCCAGGTTTCATAACAGTCATTACACAGTACCTTGAAAAGAAATGAATGAGTTGACCAGTGCTCCCTGCTAATACTATCTCCTTTTAGAAGAGTGCCTCTGGTGGGCTTTTAACTTCAATGGCCTGCATTACACAGTGGAAAGTGTCAGCAGATGGTGCTGGATGTGACGTTGAACTGGTTTGTGGTGAGTTGAGGTTTAGAGGAAATGAGAATTACATAGCCTTAAAATATCCCTGACCACTCGCAATTTTAGTTTGTAAAGGACTATCGGAAACATTTTGTGCCAATGGACATAGGATGAACATCATTGTGTAGAAAAATGGCGAGTGTGTGATATATCTTTTTAAGGATAATATCAACTACCAATGGCATTCCTCTTCCTATTGTTCAGATTTCTACTTAGCCCAATTGAGAGCTAGTTTGGGTCCTAAAGATGGAATAAATCCAATTGTGGTGTTTTGTCATTCAATGTAGTACTTCCCACCTCCACACTACATGGAAAATTTGCCCCAGAGATAGTCTTCTCTGTTGCTGCAACCAGATTGTGAAACTCCCTTCCCATGCACCTTTTAGCATGGTCATCACATTTATATTTCAGTAAACAGCTTAAAATCTCTCTGTTTTTATAGTTACACCTGTCATCCACTTGTATCAAGTTGTTTTTAATTGCAACTAGGGCTTACCTGTCAAGCACTGGATGTTGTAAAGGTCTGTTTAGTCTGTTCAGTCAACTTCCTGATCGCCTGAAAAAAGAGCGAGTGTGCCAGCCTTTACAGAACAGTATACGTGAAAGGTGTCAAATGTCTCCTTAAGTGGGTCTCAGTTTGGAGGAAAAACCCATCTCTTTCGTAACCTTGTAGCTCTTGATTGAAGATATCAATTAAAGAATAATACCAAGGCTCCAATCTCATCCTGACATCTGGTTCAAAACAATAACAAAGCAACTTCAGATGAAGGCTTCAGAAAATTTGTAGAAAAATTAGGAGTAAAAACGTGGCTCAAAAATTGAAGTGAGTAGGTAATGAACGTAATGAAAAAAAGGGAAATAATGTATTGTGATGCAATTAGCACTTATCCTAGATAAGGAGTCTACTTGACTTTCAGTGAGCAACCCTCTATGTTGGATTGGGCTAGTATATTAGGCTTAACCATGTCCTCTGTCTGCAATTTGTGGAGTTCACCAGGTAGCCAAAGTCAATCAATCAATCAATCAATCAATCAATCAATCAATCAGAGCATTTGTAGAGCACACTACTCACCTGTGAGGGTCTCAAGGCGCTGAGGGGGGGGGGTGCTGCTACTGCTCGAACAGCCAGGTCTTGAGAAGTCTCCTGAAGGTCAGCAGGTCCTGGGTCTGTCGCAGGTGGATGGGGAGGGTGTTCCATGTCTTGGCAGCGAGGTGGGAGAATGATCTGCCGCCGGTGGTCGTTCTGTGGATGCGTGGAACGGTGGCGAGGGCGAGGTCAGCGGAGCGAAGCTGGCGGTTCGGGGTGTAGAAGGTGGGTCGTTTGTTGAGGTATACTGGTCCGGCGTTGTGGAGTGCTTTGTGAGCGTGGGTGAGGAGCTTGAAGGTGATCATCTTGTTGACGGGGAGCCAGTGCAGGTCTCTCATGTGGGCTGTGATGTGGCTGTGGCGGGGGATGTCGAGGATGAGGCGTGCGGAGGCGTTCTGTATGCGTTGTAGTCTTTTCTGGAGTTTGGCCGTGGTTCCCGCGTAGAGGGCATTGCCGTAGTCCAGTCTGCTGCTGACAAGGGCCTGGGTGACCGTCCTTCTCGTTTCGGTGGG
Organism: Calotriton arnoldi; assembly: GCA_963921515.1. NCBI lineage: Eukaryota > Metazoa > Chordata > Amphibia > Caudata > Salamandridae > Calotriton > Calotriton arnoldi. Next base: position 662,863 of record CAWUFW010000848.1, on the reverse strand, counting down.
GATCCATCTGTAGATCTTGCGAAGCATGCAGAGGGTGTTGAAGCAGGAGGAGGAGACGGCGTTGACTTGCTGGGTCATTGATAGTGATGAGTCCAGGATGAACCCCAGGTTGCGTGCGTGGTCGGTGGGTGTCGGTGCAGCTCCCAGCGTGGCCGGCTACCAGGAGTCATCCCAGGCGGAGGGGGTGGAGCCGAGGATGAGGACCTCCGTCTTGTCCGAGTTCAGTTTCAGGCGACTGTTCTTCATCCATTCGGCGACGGCCTTCATTCCTTGGTGGAGGTTGGTTTTGGCGGTGGCGGGGTCCTTGGTGAGGGAGAGGATCAGCTGGGTGTCGTCAGCGTAGGAGACGATGTTGAGGTCGTGCGATCGGACGATGTTGGCGAGCGGTGCCATGTAGACGTTGAATAGGGTCGGGCTGAGGGATGAGTAAGATGTCCATCTGCCAGCTTGGTGTTCCATGACTCTGCCGCATCTTTGCATGCTTGATGCTTCAAGCAGTTAAAAGGGCACAACTAGGGAAGCCTTGGAATGGCTCAGGCAGGGCAGGCTGTGCACCAGTTTGGGTCACTCATCTTTCTCCTTGGCTCATGCGGAGCCTTCTGGTGAGTTTTTGAGATTAGTCTAGAGTTGCAACAGAACTAGACCCACCAGTGTAGCAGAGTGCTCAGCACTGAAACATGAGAAACTAATGGCATGAACAATGGAACAGTTTCAAGGTTGGTGAAAAAGTATAAATAATTTAGGACATTTCTTGCATACTCAGTTGCGGGAAAGTTAGGTAACAACACGGTGAGTCAAACTCTAACATGTGGGCTGGAATGCGATAGCTAATCTAAAAGAGCACAAAAGAAGAGTGGTGGGGGTTTACATAATTCAAAATTGAGCAAGATAAAAATATGACATTGGTACAGATGGTCTCTTGTTGGGTTAAGAGCATAAATCTACATGACATTCTGACACTTTGGGTGTCTGAAAGATCACTAGGGGACCAGCCATCTTTGGAAGAGGCACTTAAAATGGGGAACTTTGAAATCTTTTTTGAAGTTGACTAAGGAAGGATTCATTGTGATAACTGTAGGGATGGAGTTCAAAAACTTTTGGGACACAACCCGAGAAGGTTTGCATCAATGTTCTTGTTTTTTTAATAAAATTTCTGTGGGTTCAGCTTAAGATGGTGTCTCATCTCATTCCTTGATCTTCTAAAATCTTAGCAAGAACCGCGAGGTAGTATTCTTGTATAACCTGGGTATCTGTGTACAGATGAAACAAGATGTTGAATTGTATCAAGAGGTACCTTAAAGATTTCTTATATAGATTGAAGAGCATTGAGATAGGATGAAGCCTTGAGGAACTCCTTAACTGAGGGGCAGGGGGCTAGGGAGGGAGTCTAAGAGTTTGACTATCTGATTTCAGTTGGCCATAAAAGAACTGAACCAACCCAGAACAGAGCAACTGAACCTCATTCATTTTTCTAGGATTCTCAGCAGGGTGGTGGCATGATGTATGATGGTGATCCTTGCACCCTGTTTGTGGAAGATTATTTCTGAGCTGCATCCAGATGTAAAACCTGACTGGACCACTTTACCAGTAGAAGTTCGAATATCAAAAAGATCACTAAATTAATTACCTGCACTAGTGATTTTGTTATATACATCTTACAATGTCCTTGTGGTCTCAGGTATATTGGGAGCACCAAGTTACAGTTAAAAACCAGAATTCTGCAGCATATGAGAGCAGTGACCAATTGCGACTTCAGCTACCCTGTTGCCAGACATTTCTCTGAAAAACATCATAGCAATAGTTCTCTCTTGGAATTTTGGGGAATTGATCGAATTATGCCACAACCGAGGGGTGGGGACCGAGAGAAACAATTACGGGTGGCTGAATCCAAGTACATCATTGAGCTCAATACTAAGATGCCAGGAGGGCTCAATAGTGGGGAGGAGCTAGCCACCCACATTGGTGTTAAATAATCTGTACTATATCTAAGTCCTTGATCACTGTATTCCCCTTGCTGACTACTATCTGCAATATTGGGGCTGTTCTTCTGACTGCAACCTGTGTGTAATGTCACCATGAGCACAGCTATGGTTGTGCAGTTATAAATTTTCACTTTTAAGTAGGGGTTTATGAGGTTGGTAGGGTAGGGATAGCATACATATGGATGTCAGTACCATGAAGATCCTTCAACTGTTAGGCTGTAACTTGTCCTAGCGGATAAAGCATGCATTTACATCCCTGTGATTGTCAATTGAATTTCAATTCAATTTAACCCTCCGGCTTTGATAGATTCTGACCATTGCCGTACTCGCTACCCCTATGCCATTTCTCTGTATATAATTCACTGCACTTTTTGCACTTGTCACTGGTCGTCTCTGCACACATGCATAGTACAACGTTCCGCCCAGATGATTTTTTCATTTGAAATATACAATACTGCAACTTCTTTTAAAAAGGGTACATTACCCAGTAGTGCTGGTGTTCCTTGGTTGGCCTCGAGATTTTATTAAATGGGGTACATTACCCAGGATTGGTGAATCAACTCTATGCCATTGTGCCAATTAGCATGAATATGATCTCCATTAATATGTGGTGTAAGGCTTATTCTTGATTTCGAGCTGCTATAGTTCCTAATTTGAGTACCGGGATTAGGAACATCGCCTTAGATTAATTGTAAGGTGAGATATATGGGACCATAGTATCCCCTCACACAACCAGGCGATGCTTTCTTCTGTGGCAAATACAGCACATGGCAGGATGTTTATACATATATTTCTTCTATGTCTATGATCAATATCGCAATGATTACAATTTACAAGCCTAGCAAGGCAATGGTGACATGTATTTAACCAGCACAATTGTCTATTTATTTTGAATTATTTTGATTTATACATTTTAATTACGATCGATTGTGTTTGCAGTATGTTTTTCATGTCTATGAACTTGTCTGAGTATTTCTATGGGAATTGGAATGTAATATACTAACTTGATAAAGGCATCGCCAAAACGCGTTATTTGTGTGCACAAAAAATTTGTGTATAGTCCTCTGGTGTGCCGCTTGGTCTTTGTTGGAATTCCTGCATCGTCCTGTGGTTTCTACTTATAGACGGCTGCTGCTGCCGTCGCAGGCATCGGCATCGCAAGGCTGTGGATCGGCGAATTGCAGCGCAATCCCGGAAATATATATATATATTTATATATAAAAAATCCACTTCCAATTTCCAAATAGAAAACAGACACCGACACAGGGACTGGGCTTCCACAATCTCTTCTGCGTTTTTATTATTATGCGGTCACAACGAGCGTTTTTGCATTAACACATTAAAATATCGGAACTGCCGGTCACATAGTTTCATGATTTGACAGCCACGGAAAACAGACTTAACACCCATCTCTTGCATCAGGAAATCTTTACAATTGGTAAATCTCCCCAAGAAATTGATAAAGACCGTTTATATTGCAAAATAAATATTGACATTCAAATAAACAGTCTTCGGGTGCTCATTTTCCATTATTAATCAATCTGCCATAATAACACCATGATGAGTTAGCCAATTTCTTTAACCTCTTCCAAATGGGAATCAAAGTTAAAATCAAAGTTAAAATCGCCATATCAGTGCCTCTGTTGGCAACTTAAAGTGCATGTGCATTGTACTACAGAATCATAAATATCATCAATAAATAAACTTGATGAAATTAAAATTAAAATTGTAATAAAACTTGAACTTAGTATGAATGACCAAGGGTACTCCTTATAAATTCAGAATTCCCCTATAGTATGGTTTACCAAAGTGCGGTAGTGCGAAGTGCAAATACTGCAGTATTTCCAAGGCTGTGCCGAGTTCCTCACAACCTTGCACAAGGGTTTATCCCCTCACTAGGTTTCCCCCCCACAAATTCTTTAATATATATATTCGCTGGTTTTGTACGCGTGAAATCTGACCCTAGCTATAACGTCCCTGTAACCTTTGTTTTTTTCAGTGAATATGTATATATACAGGAGGGGTATTCGGCCCTCAAGGACATCCTTGGGGCCAACTACCTCTCCTGCTACCTCCAGTAAGTCCCATACAGCATGATTGCTGAGAGGTTGTTGGAGGCCATGCCCCCTTTCTTCACCACTGTGCAAATGCACCTCCTGGCACTCTACTAGTAAGGGGATGAAGACCTCTTGGCTCCAGAGGGTCCTTTGGCTGGGACTTACTGGGGGTAACAAGAGGGATTGGGGGCCCCCAAAGACCCACAGCATTCAAGGGAACTTCATTCCCTAACCACCTCTGTGCCAGGATGTGCATTTGCAGAGTGGTGGTGAAGGGGTCCTGGCCACCGGCAACTTGCCGGAGGTTTTTTTTATAATTTGTTTTTTAGGGAAGGGGGGCTGCATAGCCCCCCTTCCTGGGCCGATTACGGCCCCTGGGTCCCCATCTCCTGGGTCACGGTCTTTTTCTTTTTTTCCCCTCCTTTTTTAAAACTAAAGGAAGGGGGGCTGTATGCCCCCCCTTCCCTGGGCCAAAATTTGGCATGGGGACCCCATCCCCTGTCTTTATTTTTACATTGGAGGGGGGCCACGCAGCCCCCTCCTGAGGACAATTTCTGCCCCGGGGAACCCATCCCCGTGGCCAGGCCTTCATATATATTATCAAAAAGGGGAGTGGGCCGCACAGCCCCCCTCTGCAGGCCTATTGCGGCCCCGGGGACCCCATCCCTTGGGGCCAGGCCTTCATCATTTTTTTAGAAAATGGGGAGGAGGGCCCGTGCGGCCTCCTTCCCCCGGCCGATTTCACACCGGGGACCCATTCGCCGGGGCGTGGCCAGCGCATTGGGAACTGCGGGGGAGCACAAAGGCCCCCGTGGTCACTGCCGGCTCCCTGTCTCCTGCGGCAGCCAGACTTGCTTTTGGACAAAGGGAGCTGCTAACATGCAGCTCGCTCCGCCCAAAAGCAATTCTGCTCCACTTTGTGGAAGTGAGAGCATTTTTAATGCTCTCACTTCCACAAAGCGGAGCAGTGTTTGCTATGGCTTGGCAGGAGCGGTGCGCACATCAAACTGCAATGTCCCAGGGGTGGGCACCCCGGTACATTGCTGAAGCCGGCCCCGGGGGGTGTAGCGGTCCCCAGGGTCATGTGGGGCTCCTGGAGGGGGCTGCGCAGCCGCCTACTTTGTTCAGGAGGTGGTAGTCCCCGGGGCCGGGAGGCCGCAATTGACCCCCTTAATTATTGTATTTCTGCCTCGGGTGGTGGCGATCCCTGTGTCTGCCTGGGGAGCCCGGTGTCCCCCCACACATTATGATTTATTTTAGCCCCGAGGAGGTCGCGGTCACTGGGGCTGTGGGGGAGGCCTCCCCTGCATTGTTTTTTATAATTTTTGAAGTATGTGCCCCGGGGAGGAAGCGCTCCCCAGGGCAGGAGAGGGCTGAGCTGCCCCCGCATTTGCATGGAACAGTGCCCTGGGGAGGTGGCGGTCCATGGGGCAGCGGGGGAGCCGCAAGGCTTGCGGCTCCCCCGCATATAATTATGTTACTGCCCCACCAGTTCTAGTTAGGACCTAGTTTCCATAGGAAAAGCATTTTTTGACTTGCCTATAACTTTGGCATCATTTGACCAATCTGCATGAAAATATCCAAAAAAAGTGTTAAAGTGAGTTCTGTGTGTCATGGAATAGTTTGAGGGTGATCTGTGTAGTGGGGATCGAGAAATAGGGGTGCGAAATAAGGGTGCGTTTGTAATGTTAATTCCCTTAAGAACGCGTTGTCGAACCTTCAGCCGGAACAACTGGACTGAATTTCACCAGATTTGGTAGAAAGGTAGATGTGACACAAGTTATGTGTCCAAAATAGATTTTTTTAATCATGTGCGATATTCGCGACGACACCGTGATCGCCAGCACGGCCCCCCGGTGTACTGTCTCAGGGACGTCATGACAACATCGCGAATATTGGTGCAAATATATATATTTGCACACACTCGCCGGTCACTGTCACACACTCATGTATGCACTCACAAACTCACTCAGACACTTATGCACCCATTCACATATCCACTCACACTTATACATTCAGTCAAATACCCACTCAGATACACATGCACCCACTCACATACCCATTCAGGTACTCATGCACTCACTTACATACTCACTCGGAGAGTTATGCACTCATGTACGGACCCACCCAGAGACTCATGCACCTACTTAGAGACCCACTCATAGACTGATGCGTACAGTTTCTTACCCACTTAGAGACTCTTATACCCACTCACAGATCCACCTGGGCACTCATGCACCCACTCACAAACCCACTCAGATACTCATGCACACACTTACAGACTCACTTGGAGAGTCACGCACCCATGTACAGACCCACTCAGAGACTCACACACCCACTTACAGACCCACTCACACACTCAGGTATGTACTCACAGACCCCCTGAGACACTCATACACCCACTTACAGGTCCACTCATACACCCACTCATACACCTATACAGTCACTCCCACACTCAGTCACAGGCCATCTCAGAGACTTATGGACTCAGTCTGTCACTCATACACAGAAACTCACACACCCACTCAGAAAGTATCTCAGATATACACACACCCACTCACTCACCCAGTCAAGACTCATGCATTCACTCACATACCCACCCGGACACTGTCCTGCCCAGTAACAGACGCACCAAGGCACTCATGCATGCAACCATTCACTCACCCACTCAGAGACTTATGCTCTCACTCGCATACCCATTGAGACACACTCATACACCCACTCTCAGATCCACTGAGACACTCATACATCCAGTCACGGACCGACTCAGACACTCACACACCCATACAGTCACTCACACAACCACTCATAGACCCACTCAGAGACTTATGCACCCAGTCCGTTATACACTCAGAGACTCATGTACCCACTCACAGTCACACTCAGAGACCAACACACCCACTGACAGAACCACTCAGACACTCACACTGCCAGTCATAGACCCACTGAGAGACTCATGCACTCACTCACAGATCCACTCAGACGCTCATGCACCAACACCCACTTAAACACTCATGTATCTACTCACAGATCCAGTCAGACAGTCATATACTATACTTACAAATGCACATAAGCACTCATGCACCTACTCACTGATTAAGTGATAGACTTACGCAACCAACCACAGACCAATTGTGACTCTGATGCACCCACTCATAGATACACTGAGGCAGTCACGCATTTTGTTACAGAAGTATTGCTAGACTGATCCCTCAAATACTTAAACAGTGAATGAGAGACTGTGAGATACACATGTAACCATAGACCTTCCTGTTGAGTCTGATGCATATTTATATTTCTACCTTGGCCACTTGGCAGTGAAGGTTAATATTGATATTCTTTATATTGTTAATATAGAGGCATGCTTGCTTTTCTTTTTATTTATTTGCTGCATTTATTGTTTTGGTTTCAAGTCAGCCTTGATGTGGGTACTAGTGTATGTAGAATTGGCCACTTGGCTGCTGCGATGTGTTAATTCCGAGTCTTTCAATTTCGTTAATTGTTACTGCAAGCATGAGTCAATTTTTCATGGAAATACTGGCACTTGTGGGCTCTGAAGGATCATTTGATTGAGCGCATGTATTAACCCCACCCCTTTACTCGCGGTTTGGCTTAATTGCCATAAGGATTACTTGAGTGCTTTTTTTCGTATTACTGAGATCACATCTAACGTACATTAAGAACAGGTACGGCATGTGTAATTTGTTTTTTCTTTTTATGTAATTGTAAATTTCTATGTATATTGTGACGACTTCAGTATGTCAAGTTTATTTTCCATGTCTATGATGACATTTTATTTAAAAGGCACACATACAATGTTTGATATTTATGGCTTATGACAAAGACCATGCAGGTCGAAACGCATCAGCCTTGTGATTAAATTGTTATGGCATTAATCCTTGGGAGTGCGAGTCAGCTTTCCTGTGTCGCGCGAAGGCACAGGGCACTTGGTTCATGTAAAGTGGGTCCTGCTCCCACTATCTCGCACCGACTCCACAAGGTGGATGTGGTCGGAGGGCGGCAGGAACTCAGCCTGTTAATAGATATAGATATCTATATCTATATATATATACATTAATAGATATATATATATCTATATACATATTAATATATATATCTATATACATATTAATATATATATATATATATATCTTTAAAATGGTTGCGAGTCTCTCTGCCTCTCAAAGGCGGCAGGCTCAAGGCGAGGTCGCGAACCTCTAAAATCACAACAATCGTTCGTCGATAGACAAATGAAGTCGAGCCCAATTCCTTAGTAGCGTGGAATTTTAATAATACATGTGGCAAACAACGCCCAATGCGTTTCGGTGCAGCCTCAACTTGGTCACGGGTCAAAGACTGTTTGTATCAACCTATTACATATAGTGCACACCAATAGTCAAAAATAAAGGTAGGACTACATATCACATAACAATCTTAGCGAAAATGGCATCCATTTTGAAGTGGTAGCTTCCTATACATGGACTGCATAGCGCTCTAATGTTACTCAAATTGACAATATGCTGATATGTTCATATCACCAGTGTGTAAAAAATACATAGTAAAAGCTACCATTTAAAAAAGAAAGCCCCGGGGAGGTGGCGGTCCCTGGGGATGCGGGGGGCCCGCGTGCCCCCCTTCCCTTAATAATTAAAGCCCCGGGGAGGTATCGGTCCCCTGGGCTGTAGGGGGGTAAGAGAACTGCTGAACGGATTTACACCATTTAACAAAAAGAGTGCTTTCTGGACCAAGAGCTACCTTTTTGCCAAATTTGGTGTAATTCCATTCAGCAGTTCGGGCTAGTAGTAGTTTGTGTGAGGGTTTCGTCTCGCCCATCTGCTCTGAAGCAGTAGTTATTTGTGTGAGGGTTCCGTCTCGCCCCTCTGCTGTGTAGCAGTAGTTGTTTGTGTGAGGGTTCCATCTCGCCCCTCTGCTCTGTAGCAGTAGTTGTTTGTGTGAGGGTTCTGTCTCACCCCTCTGCTCTGTAGCTGTAGTTGTTTGTGTGAGGGTTCCGTCTCACCCCTCTGCTCTGTAGCAGTAGTTGTTTGTGTGAGGGTTCCGTCTCGCCCTTTTGCTCTGTAGCAGTAGTTGTTTGTGTGAAGGTTCCGTATCGCCCTTTTGCTCTGTAGCAGTAGTTGTTTGTGTGAGGGTTCTGTATCGCCCTTTTGCTCTGTAGCAGTAGTTGTTTGTGTGAGGGTTCCGTCTCACCCCTCTGATCTGGAGTGCTAGTTGTTCATCTGGATCCAGATGTCACTCATTTGCACGGAAACAGCTTTTAGAATGACGGTTATTGCTCCCTCACCATATCTTTTTGCAGGAACAGTTGTTCATGAAGGGCAGACCCCATCCACGCTTCTCGAGAGCAGTAGCTGCATGCAGACGTGGTGTGTCTCACCCCTCTGGATGCAGTTGTTCGTGTGGAGGGTTAGGGTAGGTCTCAAGGACTGTTCTGAGCAGCAATTATTGTTGTGAGGGGTTAACCTCTCCCCTTCAGTGACAGCAATTGTCCTGGTGAGGAGTGAGGCTCATCTCTACCCCCTAGACATCCTGCACTTACGTGTGGGGAGTGTCGCCACACCTGTTCTTGTGAACCATAGTTGTTTATTTCAGGAACAGGTGAATTTTGAAAGAGTCAAGAGAACTGTAGCAAGAGGCAAGAGAGTTGCAGAAACAGGCAAGAGATGTGCAGAAAGAGGGAACAGGGGGGTGCAGATAGAGGCAAGAGAGGTGCAGAGAGAGGGAAGAGAGGTGTAGAAAGAGGGAAGAAGGGTGCAGAAAGAGGCAAGAGGGGTGCAGAAAGAAGCAACAGAAGTGCAGAAAGAAGCAAGAGAAGTACAGAAAGAAGCAACAGAGGTGCAGAAAGAGGCAAGAGGGGTACAGAAAGAGGAAGAGAAGTACAAAAAAGAAGCAACAGAGGTGCAGAAGGAGGCAAGAGAAGTGCAGAAAGAGGCAAGAGAGTTGCAGAAACAGGCAAAAGAGCTGCAGAAAGAAGCAAGAGCAGGACAGAAAGAACCAACAGAGGTGCAGAAGGAGGCAAGAGGGGTGCAGAAAGAGTCAAGAGGAATGCAGACATTTGCAAGAGAGGTGCAGAAAGAAGCAAGAGCAGTGCAGTAAGAAACAACAGAGGTACAGAAGGAGGAAAGAGGGGTGCAGTAAGAGGCAAGAGCAGTGCAGAAAGAACCAAGAGACATGCAGGAAAAGGGAAGAAGGTTGCAGAAAGAGGCACAAGGGGTGCACAAGAAGGACAAGAAGTGCAGAAAGAAGCAACAGAGGTGCTGAAAGAGGCACAAAGGGTCCAGAAAGAGGCAAGAGAAGTGCAGAAAAAAGCAACAGAGGTACAGAAAGAGGCAAGAGTGGTGCAGAAAGAGGGAAGAGAGGTGTAGAAAGAGGCAAGAGAGTTGCACAAAGAGGGAAGAGGGGTGCAGAAAGAGGCAAGAGGGGTGCAGAAAGAAGCAAGTGAGTTGCAGAAAGAGGCAAGAAAGGTGCAGAAAGAGGCAAGAGAGGTGCAGAAACAGGCAAGAGAAGTGCAGAAAGAGGCAAGAGAATTGCTGAAAGAAGCAACAGAGGTGTAGAAAGAAGCAAGAGAAGTGCATAAAGAGGCAAGTGAGGTGCAGAAAGAGGCAAGAGAGGTGCAGAAAGAGGGAAGACGAGTGCAGAAAGAGACAACAGGGGTGCAGAAAGAAGCAAGACAGGTGCAGAAAGAAGCATCAGAAGTGCAGAATGAAGCAACAGGGGTTCAGAAAGAGGCAAGAGAAGTGTAGAAAGAAGCAACAGAGGTGCAGAAGGAGGCAAGAGAACTGCAGAAAGAGGCAAGAGAGTTGCAGAAACAGGCAAAAGAGGTACAGAAAGAGGGAACATGGGTGCAGACAGAGGCAAGAGAGGTACAGAAACAGGTAAGAGGGGTGCAGAAAGAGGCAAGAGGGGTGCAGAAATTTGCAAGAGAGGTGCAGAAAGAAGCAAGAGCAGTGCAAAAGAACCAACAGAGGTGCAAAAAGAGGCAAGTGAGGTGCAGAAGGAGCCAAGAGAACTGCAGAAAGAGGCAAGAGAGTTGCAGAAACAGGCAAAAGGGATGCAGAAAGAGGGAACAGCTGGGCAGACTGAGGCAAGAGAGGTGCAGGAAGAGGGGTACAGAAAAAGGCAAGACGGATGCAGAAATTTGGAACAGAGGTGCAGAAGGAGGCAAGAGAACTGCAGAAAGAGGCAAGAGAGTTGCAGAAACAGGCAAAAGGGGTGCAGAAAGAGGGAACAGGTGGGCAGACTGAGGCAAGAGAGATGCAGAAAGAACCGACAGAGGTGCAGAAAGAGGCAAGAGGGGTACAGAAAGAGGCATGTGAAGTGCAGAACGAAGCAAAAGAGGTACAGAAAGAACCAATGGAGGTGCAAAAAGAGGCAAGAGGGGTGAAGAAAGAGGCAGGAGGGGTGCATAAAGAAGGAAGAGAACTGAAGAAAAAAGCAACAGAGGTACTGAAAGAGGCACGAGAAGTACAGAAAGAAGCAAGAGAAGTGCAGAAAGAGACAAGAGAGGTGCAGAAAGAGGCAAGAGAGGTACAGAAAAAGTGAAGAAGGGTGCAGCAAGAGCAGTGCAGAAAGAAACAAGATATGTGCAGAAAGAAGCAAGAGAGGTAGAGAAAGAGGGAAGAGGGGTGCAGAAAGAGGCAAGAGAGATGCAGAAATTTGCAAAAGAGGTGCAGAAAGAAGCAAGAGCAGTGCAGAAAGAACCAACAGAGGTGCAAAAAGAGGCATGAGGGATGCAGAAAGGGGTAGGAGAGGAGCACAAAGAGGCAAGAGTGCTACAGAAAGAGGCAGGAGGGGTGCAGAAAGAAGGAAGAGAAGTGCAGAAAGAAGCAACAGAGGTACAGACAGAGGGATGAGGGGTGGAGAAAGAGGCAAGAGAAGTGGAGAAAGAAGCAACAGAGATGCACAAAGGGGGAACAGGGGTGGAAAAAGTGGCAAAGGGGGTGCAGAAAGAAGCAAGAGACATGCAGAAAGAAACAAAAGAAGTGCAGAAAGAAGGAACAGAGGTGCAGAAAGAGACAAGAGGGGTGCAGAAAGGGAGAAGAGGGTTGCAGAAAGAAACACGAGTGGTGCAGAAAGAAGCAAGAGAGGTACAGAAAAAAGCAAGAGGAGTGCAGAAAGAAGCAACAGAGGTCCAGAAAGAGGCATGCAAAAAGAGTGAAGAGGGATGCAGAAAGAGGCACAAGAGGTGCAGAAAGAAGCAAAAGATGTGCAGAAAGAAACAAAAGAAGTGCAGAATGAAGGAACAGAGGTGCAGAAAGAGGCAACAGGGGTGCAGAAAGAGAAGAGGGGTAGAGAAAGAGGCAAGGGGGTGCAGAAAGAAGCAAGAGAGCTGCAGAAAGAAACAAAAGAAGTGCAGAAAGAAGGAACAGAGATGCCAAAAGAGGCAAGAAATGTGCAGAAAGAGGCAAAATGGGGTGCAGAAAGAAGCGAGGGGTGCAGAAAAAAACAAAAGAAGTGCAGAAAGAAGGAACAGAGGTGCAGAAAGAGGCAAGAGGGTGCAGAAAGAGGTAAGAGGGGTGCAGAAGCAGGCAAGGGTGTGCAGAAAAGAAACAAAAGAAGTGCAGAAAGAAGGAACTGAGGTGCAGAGAGAGGCAACTTGAGGGGTGCAGAAAGAGGGAAAAGGGGTGCAGAAAGAGGCAAGAGAAGTGCAGAAAGAAGCAACAGAGGTGTAGAAAGAGGGAAAAGGGGTGCAGAAAGAGGCAAGAGAAGTGCAGAAAGAAGCAAAAGAGATGCAGAAAGGGGGAAGAGGGGTGCAGAAAGAGGCAAGAGAAGTGCAGAAAGAAGCAAAAGAGATGCAGAAAGGGGGAAGAGGGGTGGAGAAAGAGGCAAGAGGGAAGCAGAAAGAAGCAAGAGAGGTGCAGAAAGAAACAAAAGAAGTACAGAAAGAAGGAACAGAGGTGCAGAAAGAGGCGAGAGGAGTGCAGAAAGAGAAAAGAGGGGTGCAGTAAGAGGCACAAGGGGTGCAGAAAGAGGCATGTGGGGTGCAGAAAGAAGCAAGAGAGGTGCAGAAAGAAGCAACAGAGATGCAGAAAGGGGGAAGAGGGGTGGAGAAAGAGGCAAGAGGGAAGCAGAAAGAAGCAAGAGAGGTGCAGAAAGAAACAAAAGAAGTGCAGAATGAAGGAACAGAGGTGCAGAAAGAGGCAAGAGGAATGGAGAAAGAGAGAAGAGGGGTGCAGAAAGAGGCACAAGGGGTGCAGATAGAAGCAAGAGAGGTGCAGGAAGTAGCAAGGTAAGTGCAGAAAGAAGCAACAGAGGTGCAGAAAGAGGGAAGAGGGGTGGGGAAAGAGGCAAGAGAAGTGCAGAAAGAAGCAACAGACATGCAGAAAGGGGGAAGAGGGGTGGAGAAAGAGGCAAGAGGGGTGCAGAAAGAAGCACGGGAGGTGCAGAAAGAATCAAGAGAGGTGCAGAAAGAAACAAAAGAAGTGCAGAAAGAAGGAACAGAGGTGCAGAGAGAGGTAGGAGGGGTGCAGAAAGAGGCAAGAGAGGTGCAGAAAGAGGGAATAAGGGTGCAGAAAGAGGCAAGAGGGATACAGAAAGAAGCAAGTGAGGTGCAGAAAGAAGCAAGAGAGGTGCAGAAAAAAACAAAAGAAGTGCAGAAAGAAGGAACAGAGGTGCTGAAAGAGGTAGGAGGGGTGCAGAAAGAGGCAAGAGAGGTGCAGAAAGAGGGAAGAAGGGTGCAGAAAGAGGCAAGAGGGGTACAGAAAGAAGCAAGTGAGGTACATAAAGAGGCAACAGAAGTGCAGAAAGAGGCAACAGAGGTGCAGAAAGTAGAAGAAATGTGCAGAAAGAGGCAAGAGAAATGCAGAAAAAGAAAGAAAGGTGCAGAAAGAAGCAACAGAAATGCAGAAAGAGGCAAGAGAGGCGCAGAAAGAAGCAAGAGTGGCTTGCACACCATTAGTACCAATTTAACACACACATTTAGCAATAAGTAACAGGTGACCATTCCAGGTTTGCAAAAGGCCTTCCAGCACGCTGTAACACTTGGCGCTGCATTTTTGGTAACGTTTGAGCCGTTTGACCTAGAAACAAGGCTTTTTTTTGTTCAAATCTGCAGATTAGGCAGCAGATGATGGATTATGTGGCTTATGCAGAAAATGTATAATTGTACGAAAGTTGGTGCAGCCAAACAGTTGCATAATTCCAGTGGCCCTGCTCATACCTCTGACTAGGTCCACATGTGCTCCTCAGTGATTCCTTCTTTTTTTTGTCTCACTAAGTTCATAGTTTAGCTTCTATGGAAACGAGGAAGACTAAACCTGAGGTTACCACTCCACAAGACAGACTTCCATACCACATAATCCCACTCTACATAATTCCTATACACTAAATACCACATACTTTCTCTCCACATAATTTCACTGCACAACATACCACATAATTCCACTACACACAACGTACATCCACTCCACTCCAAAAAACATTAGTAAAATCTTTTACATTTACAACGCCAATAGCTCTAACCCTCGCAAATGCGAAACCTATTACATTGCAAATGCTTCTTTAACTAGTAGTCGCGTTTGCAGAGTGGTGGAGAAAGAGTGCTGGGCCTCTGATCAGCGCTCAGGAATTCCGCTGCGTAGGACTTACAGGAGGTACCAGGAGGGCTTCTTGGCCCCCAAAGTCTCTCAGGAGTAAAGTGGACTTCATCCCCATCCCGTTGTCTGCCAAGAGGCTTGTTTGCAGAGTGGTAGAGAAAGGGGGGCGTTTCCTCCGAAGACCTCTTAGCAATCCCACTGTGTGGGACTTACTGGAGGTAACAAGAGAGGTAGTTGGCCCCCAAGGACATCCTTGGGTGCCAACTACCCCTCCTATTACCTCCAGTAAGTCCCACACAGCAGGATTGCTAAGTTCTCATAGCAGGCCATGGCCCCTTTGCCCACACCATGCCCCCTTTGCCCACTCTGCAAACGCGCTCCATGGCATGCTCTTGGATGGGGATTGAAGTCCCCTTTGCTGCTGGGGGTCCTTAGGGGCCAACTAGCCTACCTCTTACCTCCAGTAAGCCCCACACAGTGGGATTGCTGAGAGGTGGACACAGGCCACGCCCCCTTTCTCCACCACTCTGCAAACGCACCTCCTGGCGCACTCTTGGTTGGGGGACAAAGTCCCCTTGCCTCCTGAGGGTCCCTGGGGGCCAACAAGCCCTCCTGTTACCTCTAGTAAGCCCCATACATCTGGATTGCTGAGAGTGCTCAAAGGCCATGCCCCCTTTTTACACCACTCTGCAAACGCAGCTCCTGGCGCACTGCTGCTCGGGGGATGAAGTCCACTTTAGTCCTGAGGTCCTCAGGACACAAGAGGACCTCATCGCCCCACCAGCAATGCGCCAAGAGGTGCGTTTTCAGAGTGGTGTAAAAAGGGGCGTGGCCTCGGGCCACCTCTCAGCAATCCCACTGTGTGGGGCTTACTGGAGGTACCTGGTGGGCTAGTTGGCCCCTAAGGACCCATAAGATTCTAGGGGACTTCATCCCCCAACCCAAAATGTGCCAGGAGGCGCATTTGAAGAGTGGTACAGGGAGGGGGCAGGGCCTCCGCCAAGATGCCAGCTTCTGTTTTCTTTTTGTTTTCTTAGAAGGGGGGCTGTGTGGCCCCCTTCTCTTAATATTTTTTAGGCCCTGGGGACCCCATTCCCCAGGGCCTGAGCCATATTTTTTTTTAAATAAAAAAATGGGAAGGGGGCTGCGCGGCCACCCCTCCCGAGGCCGATTACAGCCCCAAGGACCCCATCCCCCGGGCATGGCCACTTTTAAAAAAAAAATCCATTTAAAGGACGGGGCACGCGACCCCCCTCCTGAGGCCAGTTTTGGCCCGGGGACCCCATCCCTCGGGGCTTTGCCTCTTTTTCAACATTTTATTTTTTAATGGGAGGGGGGCCGCGTGGCCCCCCTCCCGGGCCTTTTTTGGCACAGGGGACCCCATCCCCCGGGGCATGGCCACTTATTTTTTTATTTTTTTTATTCCATTTAAAGGAGGGGGGGCACGCGGCCCCACTCCTGAGGCCATTTTTGGCCCGGGGACCCCATCCTCGGGGCTTTGCCTCTTTTTCATCATTCTATTTTTTAATGGGAGGGGGGCCGTGTGGCCCCCCTCCCGGGCCTTTTTTGGCCCAGGGGACCCCATCCCCCGGGGCATGGCCACTTATTTTTTTTTATTTTTTATTCCATTTAAAGGAGGGGGGGCACGCGGTCCCACTCCTGAGGCCATTTTTGGCCCGGGGACCCCATCCCCGGGGCTTTGCCTCGGGGGATGCTATGCTGTTTGCTATGGCAGGGCGGGAGCCGTGCGGCTCCCGCCCTGTCATTGCAAACTCTGCTTTGGATTTTGGAAGCGAGAGCAGGTTTCCTGCTCTCGCTTCCAAAATCCAAAGCCGATTGCTTTTCCACACGGGGAGCTGCATGTCAGCAGCCCCCTTCCGTTTTTTGTTTTTTTTAAATTAAGAAAATAGGGGTCAGGCCCTGGGGGATGGGGTCCCCAGGGCCCAAAAAATAGGAAAGGAAGGGGGGCCACACAGCCCCTCTTCTAAAAAAGAAATTAAAAAAATAGCTGGCATCGTGCCGGAGGCCCCGCCCCCTCCCAGCAACACTCTGCAAACGCGCCCCGTGGCGCGTTTTAAGTTGGGGAATTAATTCCCCTTCAATCCTGAGGGTCCCTGGGGGCCAACTAGCCCACCAGGCACCTCCAGTATGCGCCACAGGGCTGCGTTGCAGAGAGGTGGTCCTAGGCCATGCCCCTTTTTACAGCTCTCTGCAAAGCAGCTCTGCGGCACTTACTGGAGGTACCTGGTGGGCTAGTTGGACCCCAGGGACCCTCAGGATTCAAGGGGACTTAATCCCCCAACTTAAAACGTGCCACGGGGTGCGTTTGCACACTTGTCACATCAGGCCCCGCCCCCTCCCTCCACCACTGTGCAAACGCACCCCGTGGTGCGTTTTAAGTTTGGAGGATTAAGTCCTTTTGAATCCTGAGGGTCCCTGGGGGCCAACTAGCCCACCAGGTACCTCCAGTAAGCGCCACAGAGCTGCATTGCAGAGCGGTGTGAAAAGGGGCATGGCCTCGGACCACCTCTCTGCAACACAGCCCTACCGAGTCACAAGATGGCTGCCAACACTTCCTGGTTTGGAGTGTTGGAAGCCAATCACAGTGAAGCTCGTGGTCGGGGGGTTCACGAATCCACCGCTGCCCTAGATATCGAAACTTTTATTTTTGAATTTCTCAGCAACTACTGAACGGATTTACACCATTTAAAAAAAGGTCGCTTTCTGAACCAAGCACTACCTTTTTGCCAAATTTGGTGTAATTCCGTTCAGCAGTTCGGGCTGTAGCCTTGGCTAAAGTTTCCTATGGAAAATTGATTAT
Organism: Calotriton arnoldi; assembly: GCA_963921515.1. NCBI lineage: Eukaryota > Metazoa > Chordata > Amphibia > Caudata > Salamandridae > Calotriton > Calotriton arnoldi. Next base: position 645,453 of record CAWUFW010000848.1, on the reverse strand, counting down.
CCACCTTTTATTTTTTGAATTTCTCAGGAACTACTGAACTGATTTACACCATTTAACAAAAAGGACTCTTTCTGAACCAAGGGCTACCTTTTTGCCAAATTTGGAGTAATTCCGTTCAGCAGTTCGGGCTGTAGCCGTGTCTAAAGTTTCCTAAGGAAAATAACATGGGGAAAAATTCGTTTTGGGACCCCCTTTTTTTCCGGCCCCCGCTTGACAAATCACCCCGAAACTTTCAAGACAGGAGCTGACTGGAGCGCCCCACTAGTTTTGAAAATTTCACTAAGATTCGTCAACCAGCGCCAAGGTTATTGGGAAAAGAAAAAACGCTTTTCCTATGGAAACTAGGTCCTAACTATAACTACCTACTGGCGACCGCCAGTAGGTAATATATATATATCCAGAAAAAGGGTTGCCCCATACGGAAAAGCCTCTCAGGTGGATTCAAATTCCTTTAATGAAGGTGCAGCGAGCAAAGCAGCGACAAGATGCCTAAAATCACAGCCAGACGCGTTTCGGGCTTCCACTCCCTTGTTCACAGGCTAGGCAAAGAGTCAACAGTGAGGACTGCAGTCACATGTTTTTCTTTCAAAGATGCCCCACCCCAACAGGCCTCCGAGCATTCTGGTGCTTGTAGTGCTGCAAAACAAAATAAAACCCCAGTGGGTCTCGATGTTGCTCCCAGTCTTGTGCACAAATTATTACCACAGTGGGTTGGCATTAATGTCACCATATACACAAAGGAGCTATAGAGGGATAAGGATCAGGTCGCCCCCCACTCTCAGTATTACAACACAAATATAGACCTGATCTCATAAGTGAACACAATGCTCGGAAATCCCTCCAAAATAGTTTAGTCACCCAGCTCGGTGTAAGTAAACAGCGGCTATAGTTATACCGTCTGTTCTAGGGAATCCATGTTCACATTATATTTTTTTTAAAATGTAGGTGCTGAGCGGACGCCATACACTCTCGCTGACCCGGCTGACGCCAAGCAGCAGGGGTTTCAGACTGTGTGAGTGTGGACACATACACATTCACAACACAGAGGGGGTTGCAGGTATGCCCAGGATGGGCAACCACCCGGTAAAAAATACATACAAATTGTCGCAGTGTGGCGAGAACTGACCCTTGCCCTGAAGAAATTGCTGTGAGTCTCCTTTGGCAATGAAACATGTTGGCCCTCTATAACTATTTAAATAGTAGGCAACAGTGTGTCCTGGTTTTTATGTGAGCAGACCCACAGCACATAAATAAAGTAGGACAGCCAGTGGTTGTCTAGCTCGTTTTTAGACTTGGAATAGCGGAATTCATGCACTGATTCCGTTTCTCCTTACAGGGTTGGTTCAGTCGGGCACGTGGATAAGGTACTCTAAGTGCCGACATCACGATATACCACACTGAGCACGTTCTTTTTCTTCTTTTTCTTATTTTTCGACACTTTTTCTGTTACGGGTTGGCAGTAGCTGATGATGAGAACCTGAGGGTGCAGGTGAGTACCAATCTGCACACTCCCATGGTGTTACTCCCGTGAGGCACTGTCAACCTTTTTCACCACATTTTTTTTTTCTTCATTTTTTGTGCTATCTACACCACTGGGTGGTATAGACCGGGGGAGACTGAGTTCATAAAATTTTTTAAAAATATAATGTGAACATGGATTCCCTAGAACAGACGGTATAACTATAGCCGCTGTTTACTTACACCGATCTGGGTGACTAAACTATTTTGGAGGGATTTCCGAGCATTGTGTTCACTTCTGAGATCAGGTCTATATTTGTGTTGTATTAATGTCACCAACCTGTTCCCTGCCAATACCTGTAGCCTTCATCAGGAAAACCACCAGTCCCAGGTACCACGCACTCGTGGTCCACAGATCCGCACTTTTGCGGCAGGCAGTTCCATGACCGGGCCAGCCGTATTAAATCCAGAAAAAGGGTTGCCCCCATACGGAAAAGCCTCTCAGGTGGATTCAAATTCCTTTAATGAAGGTGCAGCGAGCAAAGCAGCGACAAGATGCCTAAACCACAGCCAGACGCGTTTCTGGCTTCTACGCCCTTGTTCACAGGTTTTGCAGCACTACAAGCACCAGAATGTTCGGAGGCTCGTTGGGGCAGGGCATCTTTGAAAGAAAAATATGTGACTGCAGTCCTCGCTGTTGACTCTTTGCCTAGCCTGTGAACAAGGGCGTGGAAGCCCAAAACGCGTCTGGCTGTGATTTTAGGTGTCTTGTCGCTGCTTTGCTCGCTGCACCTTCATTAAAGGAATTTGAATCCACCTGAGAGGCTTTTCCGTATGGGGGCAACCCTTTTTCTGGATTTAATACGGCTGGCCCGGTCAAGGAACTACCCGCCGCGGAAGTGCGGATCTGTGGACCACGAGTGTGTGGTACCTGGGACTGGTCATTTTCCTGATGAAGGCTACAGGTATTGGCAGGGAGCAGGTTGGTGACATTAATGCCAACCCACTGTGGTAATAATTTGTGCACGAGACTGGGAGCAACATCGAGACCCACTGGGGTTTTATTTTGTTTTGCAGCACTACAAGCACCAGAATGCTCGGAGGCCCGTTGGGGCGGGGCATCTTTGAAAGAAAACATGTGACTGCAGTCCTCCCTGTTGACTCTTTGCCTGAGAGGCTTTTCCGTATGGGGGCAACCCTTTTCCTGGATATATATATATATTTTTTTCCACGATCCCTTGTTGACGCTGCCGCGGCTGCAAGGAGGCCCGCACACCAGGTAAGTCCAAAAGAAGTTTATTTGTCACTGACGCGTTTCTACCTTGCTGTCTTTCTCAGAGATAGATAGATATGGATATATATATATAGACACCTCTACTGATATTGATATTACATATCCTATTTTATAAATCCACATTTCACTAGGGAAGTAGGTCAAACCCAAGATTATCTTAAATTATTATACTTATAAGTCTAAAAATACTGTGACTTTCAACTTATGAGGGTCGCAAATTTTCCTTCCTGTATTAATACTATTTCTTAATTGTTTAGTTTTTAACTTCTCCGAGAAGAACCGACTTATATTGCATGGTAGAGTGAATGATAATGTGCGAGTCTGTGCAAACACATACAGTTTTTTAAAAAGTGTTTTACAAATAGTTGCATATGTATTTTTATGTAGAATTGTTGTTTTCTTTTGTGTTGTCTTTAGATTGTCTTCATGTGTTATATATGACGATGTATATTTCAGAATGACTGATGGAAGAAAAAGAAGACCTAATGTCCTGCAGAAAGTAGATTATATAAGTTCATCCCACCGAAAAGAGTCAATTAGTTTTCTTCACAATCTGTCTGCCCTGAACAATTGTACATGACAAATTAGTTCATAATTGTACTGTGACGTATTGTGGTTGATGTAGATGTTTTTAATGAGCAATTAATTTGGATGTTTTATTTCTTCTGTGGTTTAAGTTTAACCTGTTTTGTCATGTTTAAAGGTATGCACAAGTGTTGCAATAATGATATATAGGAATTTTATTTATTAGAATATAATAAATGTATATATTTTTCATACATATGGTATTAATATGAATTTTGCACATGATTCACACAGTTGTTTTATGAAGTGAGTAAATGTGTGATGGAGGAGTGGATTTAATTGTATTTGTAATTCTAAGTAATACCTGGTGGAGCATTTTTTTCGTGATTTGGTTTGTTAACCCTGTCCCCTAGGTTTGAAAGGTGTCTCTCTTTTGTTAATGGTTTTTTGGTACAACTGCGAAGTTTGAGAGTTTGTTTCCCACCAGTGAAGGTATATCAATAAGGATACTTTAAAAGCATTTGGATTTAGTGAGTACCAATTTACCAAAATCGTTAATGTTAACTTAAAAATAGGGAGCAAAGTAACAATCATACCTAATGATAGTGAAAGGTGAGATAAATTAATGAATCTTATTAAGAAATTAAAAAGGACCGAATTATACACATATGTCTTAATTGAATATTGTAAAACTGGTGTTATTCCCTTTGGCCTGCAGATTAGGAATGAGCCAGGATTATTTGTTGGCAATCAAAATTTCAAACAAACCTAGACTGTAATTGCCAGTGGTGCAGTTGCGATTGGATGTAACTGATAATTGAAACAGCCCAGGAATTTAACTGATTGAAAATAAAGAGATTGATGAGTTCGAACACATTTTTAAAGATAGTATTGAATTAGATGATGCTAAGAATAGGCTAGAAGAAACTAACCAGGAAATTGACAGACTCAAGGATCACCTAATAAATAAGAAAACTTTGAAATTAAAAAAAGATGTTATACATTTAATTTTGAAATATTTTACCCTTATTTGAAGAAAGCAAATCAGGAGGAACAAAAACTGGAACAACAGTGATTTGCCAACAGACAGATAGAGGGTATCAGTATAGACATAAAAAGACATTTACCCTTTCAGATACATCTTATTCAAGAACTGATTAGAAGATGCCAGAGAATAAAGAACATATGAAAATTAGGGTATTGGTAACAATAAGGATTATCAGAATCCTGAAGAGAAATCAGAGGAACAATTAGGGGAGTGGGAGAGGCCAATTTCAGAGAGGCCAACCGGTCAACGATATATAAGAACCAGTAGTCAAAAACACTGGCAGTAGTTAGTAAGGCTCCTACCATTAATTTATCAAATAGGTGCATTACCCAGGTTAAAAGGGAGACATTAGAAAAGAGCCTCAGTTTTGTATCAACAAGTTGGGTTAACAAATTTGAGATCAAGCGAGACCTCAGCGCTTTTTGTACGAAAATTAGATTAAATAGATTTCCATCTGAGAATATATTACGGTTAAAGCCAAAATCTACTTTCAACCCATCTCTTTTTGAAGTAGGAAAGGACATAAAAGTGTTTGAAGGAGAAGTAGAGATATGCATGAGAAAGATTTTGGAAAATCCGTCACAATATAAATAATTTTTCAAGAGTTGGAGGTCCATGACCTTATAAAAGAACTTGGCTTTTAGCCTCGTTACTTTCTATGGTCATGGAACTCCTCGATGACTCGCAATATCTTTATAACTTGTACTGAGGAAGTACTTTATCCTATATATTATGTACTTTGGCAATGCTTTATTCATTATATCAGTTTTTATAGCCAAAGAGAAATATCACAAATTAAATATGCAAACATTCAATGGTTTCTTTTAAATAACTGCTGAAAATATACTCATAAGTGTGGTCTGAGTTTGTTGACCTCATTGAGTAAAGAAAACAGCACAAGTTTTATAAAAACTGTGTGAATATCAATCAGGTGAACCTTAAGCATTTTCCTACACAACCTTATATTAGACCTGTGCCTACAGATGTTTTGCAGCTTCCTCGGTGCTGCTTTATATATGGATAAGCAAGATGTTTTGAGTTAGCGTTCAATCCCAGATATTTCTTTTCCATAGTTACAAAACGGACACTAGAAGAGCACAGCTTGCTAGCACAGAGGTTCCTAAGGCTCAAACACAAACTCACACTGTTATTGGGGTAGCCTATGTGCAGATGACAGCCTAATTTCTTCAGAAACAGGTGCACAACTGCGTTCTTGACCCATACACATGTTCATGAAATGGCCTTAGGAATCACATGCAAAATAATGGGCTTGCTTCACAAAGATTGGTATATGAATAGGCATGACTTACTCCTACACCTCAGCATATTCATTTATGAGTTGAAGACTAAACTGAGCAAGGCTTTCAAAAATGTCCATGTACAAAACAATCCTAAGTAAATGTGTACAGATGGAAGCGGGTATTATAGCGTCAAAAAAAGGACGTTACACAATTTCTTTTAAACTTCTAGTTTTAAACACCTATTTATAATTGCTGGGAAGTGATGCATTAGGGGAGGAATGGTGCAACATGTGAGAGTGCAAACCACACCTATGAAAATCAGTGGCGGCCCATGCAGGTAAGCATGGTGGGGTGGGGTGGGGTGGGGCGGGCAGAAGGGGGGGGAGTTGACAGACGCAGGGTCGGACTGGGAACCGAAACCGGTCCTGGCAAACTGCTCGGCCGGGCCCCCCTGGGGGCGAGGGGGTGCAGCCGAGGGGTTTGCTAGGGCCGGTTTCGGCCAATTTTGTTACAGGGGGCCGATATTGCCGACCCCCGGTAACAAATACGGCCCCCAGGGGCCCAAAATCGTCCCTCACCCTGGCAGCCCACCGGGGAAACACCCGTGCCCGCTACGGCAGTCCGGCCCTAAACAGACGACGGAATAGGGAAAATTAAATAAATAAATGAATCCTATTCAGTCATCTGTCGACATACCCCCCGTTCCGCCCAACTGCGCTTACCTGCACGGACCGCTGCTGATGAAAATGTTGATAAGTGCCTCTCCAGGGCATGAGTGAGACCATTAGTTGGGTGTGCTGGAGGGATTTTACTCACAGCAATGTATAAGATATATGTGGAAGAATGAATCCTCCCTGATGAATCGCAAATAACATAAAAACCCTTATAGGGAAATTTCCAATATTGACTGAAGAAGTATTTGGCTGCTGCAATAATTGATATGGGCATAAACTGAACTGCAAAGATAATGGAATTGTAAGTTGAACTACATTTTCCATAGGACATTCCAGGCAGACTGAGAATGTAAACCACACTTTGGAAATAATAATAAGGTTTAGTAAAGGAATTCCATCGGTTTTCTGAGCAATTGTGATGCACCATGTTTAATTTGGTATTTAGCAAAACCAAAGGGGATAATGGACGGAGTGTTGAACATTGCAAGCACTCACCCCCAGTCAACTGATCTGGGTTTAAGCCATCATCATTCTTTAGCTCACTCCGCCACCCCAGTTCAGACATGGCCATATGCAAATCAGTCTGACCCTGTGCCTCATGGGAACAGTCCAGCCCGAACTGCCAAGCCATGTCTTCCCTGGACCGGAAACAAGCATCCTGGGACTGGTTTCTGGCTTACAGCCATCATCAGCCAGGCTATCTTGAATCCAGTGGCAAAGTGAGCAAGGGACCCACATCTGGGCATACCCTGCCAACTTAGGGCGAACATAGCAAAACCAAAGGGGATGATAGACGGAGTGTTAAACATTGCAAGCACTCATCCCCAGACAACTGATCTGGGTTTAATCCATCATCATTCTTTAGCTCACTCCGCCACCCCAGTTCAGACATGGCCATATGCAAATCAGTCTGACCCTGTGCCTCATGGGAACAGTCCAGCCCGAACTGCCAAGCCATGTCTTCCCTGGACTGGAAACAAGCACCCTGGGACCGGTTTCTGGCTTACAGCCATCATCAGCCAGGCTATCTTGAATCCAGTGGCAAAGTGAGCAGGGGACCCACGTCTGGGCATACCCTGCCAACTTAGGGCGAACATAGCAAAACCAAAGGGGATGATGGACGGAGTGTTGAACATTGCAAGCACTCACCCCCAGTCAACTGATCTGGGTTTAATCCATCATCATTCTTTAGCTCACTCCGCCACCCCAGTTAAGACATGGCCATATGCAAATCAGTCTGACCCTGTGCCTCATGGGAACAGTCCAGCCCGAACTGCCAAGCCATGTCTTCCCTGGACCGGAAACTGGGGGTGAGTGTTTGAAAAGTTTCAGCGCTCCGTCCATCATCTCCTTGTGTTTAATTTGGTATTTAACCATAGTAGTATATAAGCAACCTAGCAGCATTCCTGACAGAAATTAATAGTTTTCTCTGATGAATGGCAAACACCATGAAAACAGAGATTTCCATTTCTGATTGAGACATTATTTAACAGTTACATTAATTGAAATGAGAGCAAACTGAAAAGCAAAAGTAACGGAAATGTGAATAAATTGAGGAGTATTTTCCACAATGCATAGAGGGAGGACCAGGGCAAAATGTGGGTATCTGAACGACATCAGTGAAAGTCATACTTGTCTGAGCAGGTACGATGTACTATAATTAGTTTTATATTTCACCTCAGAAATATTCATGCAGCACATAAACACCCCAAATGGAAGGAACACTCTCTCTGATGAATGCCAAAATCCATGAAGTGAGTGTCAGGAGATTACAAGATTGACATTAGTGACTGAGCAAGTATTTGACTACTGAATGAATTGAAACATGATTACATTGAACTGCAAAAAGAACTGAATGTTGAGTAAAGTGAAGTGCATTTACTATAATACATTACAGCAGTGAATTTACTATAATACATTGCAAGAGGATTGGTGCACCATGTGATAGTGGGAACAACACCTGTGAAAGGATAGTATTGGCTCCTTGTTACAATTTGCAGCACCCAACCCCGTGGGGCTCTTTTATTACATGTGTACCAAGAGCTTACTAGCATCTGCAAACATTGAGGAGATGATGGTGTAGGATCACTGACAGAATATAGAATGCCAAAATATCGACCTGCAAAAATATAGTGGATAAAATATAGAATGACAAAATATCGAATTCCTATCTACAAACAGGTAAGTACAACAATTTCGAATCTAAAATATCGTTGTAAATAATATAGGGGCCCATTAGGATGGCGGGCGGAAGCACCACCGCCGTGCTGGCGGATGCAAAAACCACCAGTTACCGCCCGCATGCCGCAGCCCACACGCCGGCCAAATTACGATGTGAAAAGGAAGCCAAACACCGCCGGCAAGCCAGCGACGCCGTCCGCCATCAAAGTGCGCCCGCTCACGTAGCGGTGCAGCCCAATGGAGACACACCGCCAGACGAAATCACGTACCGCCCGGCGTACAAATTACGATGCCGCAAACAAACAGCTCCCACGGCTAAGAGACACCGCACGTGAAAGTGAGGCGGAAACCCGAACGCCGAGCACAGACACCGAAGAGGCGACCCCCCGAGCATGAATCCAGCACTGCAGGCCCTCCCCATGCTATACCTGATGCACCACCAAGGAGGCAACGTACCGCGGAGACGCAGGTAGGCACACACACAACAAGGGCACGCAAACAGCGCACACAGTGCAAGTGCGGAAAAGGAGGACATGGCACCCCCAACACCCCTGCGTGGACAAGACACATCCACCACTGCACCCACAAATGTAACACAGGGCAAATTGCAACATCTCGCAACTATCATGGGCACACCACCTGGGACCAGGAACTAACGACCCCGTCACGGCACCGCAGCACAGCAGCGATGACGCAGCCACACATGCGCACAACTCAGTGCCCAACCATAACGCCATGTATGCGTCGCACACAAACAACACAGGGACACAACCAAGCACCACACACACCAGCCACACCCAGAACGCACATGACACGTGACAGGCCTGCCACAGTCATGTCCCCAACGCCCAATTCACGGACAACACCCAACGTCACACAACCGACGCCCACATGTCAGTGAAGTCACGCAACATCAGGACACACCCCTGTGTGACAAACATGGCGAAGCACACAGCGGCGGCAACACCACCCAGTAGAACATGGGCCCCGTCGGGAAGAGGTACACCAGTACCACACAGAAACACCCATACCACCCTGCACCCATGAACCAGACAAACACAACGGAACACCAAAGAGCCCGGGGACCGACAACAGGTGGACCCAAGAATGACACCCACACACAAGGCCCAACGCATAGCGGAAACACAGCCTGCCGCCCACACACGGGAGAGCAGACAGCACTGAATGACCTTCCATTCCAACTCCGAAACCACAACCCGACTAAACAAGCCGGAGAATACAGCCATTGTCCCAAAAAAAGACCAACACAGGCATGCAGAGGAAACCGACCACAGGGCAGATAGCGCATATCACCTAAGAACATACCGAACGGGAAAGAAAAATATAAAACTCCCCCATGCCGTTCCCATGCAAGTTATCTGGAAGGAGTCACACACCACTGACCTTGAACATTCAGAGAAGCATGTGGGATGAGGGCCCGTGTCCTCCGCACAAGCTAACAGAACACAAGTCCTGCCCCCCTACGACCATCACAGACCTCACAGCAACCTCGGAGCTTGCACACTGCAGACTGCACACACAGCCGGAGCACGCCACCACATCGCCCCGCAGCAAAATGGCACCTACAACACACCTACCCAACTACGCCAGACAGGTCAAGCTGTACAAACACAACCTGATACAGATAATGGGATGCGAACCCCTATCCCTGCTGAACGTAAGTTACCGACTGACTTACCGCATCGCATTGTTCAGCTGCGTCATACCCGTCTTCTACTGTCGGAGGTGTCCCTTCCACCATCCTGTGGAGTTGTGCCTCTCCAACCCGGCATGTCCAAGGGCGGACCTGCTACCACTATTCCACCCTCTGGACGCAAACGACAGGGTCTGTTCAGCCTATGGGGGCATGGCGTATGTGGCGAACATCGGACCCACACTGCAATGGGACCACTGTGCCTCCACACGACGGATCATGGATCACAGCTACATCGAATGTCACCCAGCATGCCCCATCATGCTCCTACAAGGGACAACTTACGAACAACACCGTGACAGCCACCATCCGCTACATTGGCTGGCAAACATGTATACCACCAATGAAATGGAAGCCCTGCAGGAAGCCATCGCATACCTGTCAACCTGTCAATTCGTAGGACCCCGACGCAATCCCCCAATTGAGCCATGATGTCCGACACTGTACCCATGCTTAGCTTCCGCACGGACTGGCCAGTAACAACTACAACAGCCATACCAAACGACCTGCAACTGATACCACACCATCAACGACACTGCCATGACATCGGATGTGTCCGGGACATGCACTCTGTTCCCCATCACATCCAGGAACTCTGCATGTATCGGGGGAGGCAGTGGCATGGGATATGTGTATCGCACCCACATGGACAGAACTGCACGTACAACTATGCCATGACATGGATCCTGCGCCCATGGACATATGCACCGCACAGTGGACAGGAATCGCTCGGCTGGAGAATGTGAGAGCTGCACCCCTTCTCCCCCTCCCCGGAAATCCCGTAACAGGACCTTTGCATGGACGACAAGTGCATACAACAACAACACGACCCCAGTGACTGTGACATGTCCAGTAGCCACCATATGGCAACAACAAGTGGGTCGCCGTTGCATGCACGTAAGCCCATGCCCTGATGTCAACTCACACGCACGCGTGCATGAGTAACAACAGCAGCACACCTGTCACATGGAACTGAGATGGACTGTGCCCATGATGACAAGCGGTCTGGTAGGCTAAATGTATACCGTCTGTGTCAAAGTCCGCAGCACCGCAGCTATTTGCAAATGAACATTAGCACAGCAACGGCCAAGCAGATGTAACTCTGAAGCCCACATCCCACATGCAACAGCTAATCATATGTACCCCTACACCCTTAGCTATGTGTAATCATGCTCAGTATATCCTCCACATGCATTCCGCTGCCAGTAGTGTCCACTATACTGCATCACAGAGGACATAAGTCACAATACATGGTTTGAAGAAAGAAACTGTCTCTGCTGATTCCTTTCACAAGTACGAATGTGAGATGATGAGAATGTGTGATGTACACGGCAGTCGTGACATGACTATGTAGTCCACTGTCATTGGATGTTAACGCAAATGAGTAGCACAACTGTGGAAGACACACATGTGACGTGTGAAGCGGGAGTGACGCTTCGCTCAGGTGGGTGGGTGTGACGGGTAGATGCGCACATGCAAAGTTGAAACACGCTGTGTCGGGAGGGGTCCGGAACTGCACATTACCGCTTCCCTGGGCAATGTTAAAGGCCACCTGTCGGGGGGATGTGAACACGTGTGTGCACAGCAGCCGGGCACACGAACAATGCGGTATCAGGCGTACACATCAGCCCACCCTCTGTGGACAAGCTGGATCCTGTTGTGCGCCCGCCAGGCCCTTGACAAGGCACACACAGCCCCTGCCGACCAGGTGTATCCCCAACAATGTCAACCTGCACAGGCAATCCAGGGCACGGGATGGCAGTGGAGCATGGTGGGGCAGAGGACTCAGCGCGCTCCTCCGGGACACATCACGCAGGCAAAACATCCTCAATGTGTAGCATGGCACAAGTCATATGGAAGTATTGGGGGGACGCACACATCACGAGCAGGAGTGACGTCACGGAAGGTGGCTCGCACCATCCCACCCATTGCCTACATCTCCACACACGTCACATGCCGTTGCAACAGAGAAGCCAGCGCGTGCGCAAGCACCTCCGAGCCCGCCCCAGTGAGGCAAAAGAGTGAATGTGTGGGTCCATCAGCCCCAGATGGACGCGGCATGGGCCGCTAGGGCAGCTACAGCCTCTGTGTGTCGCAGGTGGTGTATCCGGACTGCGGAGACTGCTATGCATTGTCTATGTTGCCCGGGTCTCGAGTCGGGGCACCACGCAGGTGGACGGCGTCCCGCCACACATCATGCCGTGAGACAGACCACTCGTTCAACTGGACCCACACATACACTCCTTGGCCTCTCCGGGGCGAGCTTGGGGCTGCATCTGCATGCGCTAGCCCCACAGGTGCAAATGCATATTGGGGGAGCGAGGGGAGGCCATGAGGACAGGGACAAAGACGACTGTATTACTGTCAGTGAGTTCAAGGAATGACCCTGATGTGGACAGGAAAAGACGTGCCCCGTGTGTATTGCAACTAGTCGCCAATCCGATCACCCTCCCATGTCCTGCATGTAAGCCCGCACCTAGCCCCGCCCACCCACCACATTGAAATTAGCACCAGCACAACATCATTCACATTCGAAGCACTGACTGGGGGTGACAACCATTGGACACACTTGTTGAGGCCACCCACGCGTACATGTGGGCCCTCCATGATCCATGTCACCTGCGGCAAAGTGATGACATGCGCAATGACGGAAGTGAGGAGAGCTGTCCGCCCCACGCACAGATGGTGCATCAGCTCCACAGACCCAGCAGCGAGTGCAGCAGGGGTCACATGTGCAGGGGCAGCTGTGCCTGGTGTGAAGGCACATTCAAATTGACAGCACATCGACCAATGTGTAGTCTGCCCACACCTACAGTCCATTATCATGCGGACATAGAAAATGAACATAGGGCAACACATCTGTGTGGGTGCACCCACTGTGACCAACACTGCGCAATCATCGACGTACTCGCCCTGTGCATGGCCCACCACGCAAAGGAGGTCACATTCAGTGCCACCATCCCACACACATATCCCTATCACGAGACATGGTGTGTCCAATAGTCAGTACTGAGTTAGCGCCCATCTGGAGGGTCCTGAACAGGAGACACAAGCAACCCACTAGGCAGTCGGTGCTGTCACCTACTGGCATTGTGCAGTCAATGTGCAGGCCAGGCTTGCTGGGACTGAGAGGGGCAGCATGGCCCAGCCTGACATTCACACGAGCAACAAGTGCACTGAGACCTGCATTGGCAATTGCAGACGTTGGCCTGCACCCAGCTGGCCCGGGACGCCTACCTCCATAGTGGAACACGCAGGGTGCAACCGCGAGGGTCATCGGAGTTGGCCGTAATGGCCTGGCCCATGTTGGTGACAGTCCGCTGATGCCATGTGCACCACACAGTATGATGTGCGCACTGCATCTGCAGGTGTGGCCATGATGTGCGTGTGGGTGCAGGTGCACAATGGACGGGGCCACAACATGCCGTGTGCATAGGCAGGGACGGCCAGTGGCCGGCCCCCACATGTCTGTTAGCATGTCATCATCTGCACATTGGCATGGGTGCATGGTATACGCATATGCACACGCATGTCATCTCTCACTATGTACATCTGCCACTTGGCACGTGCAAGGTTACGTGCCACATGTGATGTGTATTTGCAAGCACACAGCCGTGTTGGCATGGGGCTGTCAATGTGTACACCTGACAATGCTTCTGGAGGTGTGATCCGTACAGTGCTGCACATAGGGTGCAGTGGTGACACCAATGACTGTCTCATATCCCCTCGTGCCACAGGTCCCACTTGTCTTGGCCGCTCAGCCTGTGCCCACATCGTCGTTGGTGTGTGCCATACTCATCCAGCCTCGGAAGCAGTGTGATGCACAGCAGCCAGTCATGTTGCCGTGGTGTTGCCGCTTGTCGAATATGCAGTCAGTCCCCATCAGCACGCCTCACAGGTCATTGAGGCCTGGATCCCCATGTGCATGCACATAGCAATGGTTTGTGTCACTGCCCATTGCTATTGGTGGGAGACCTGTGTAAGTGTATTGTGGCTGTGCTGTCCCTGCATGACAGCTGTTCTGTGACTCATGTTCTTGCTCTGTCATATCAGTTATGTGTATGTGAAAATGCCATGTGGCGTGTTGCTTTGACATGTGTCCACTTCCATCTTTCCTAGGCGGAGACCAAACATTTACCGCCCTTACCAATTGTTGGCGGACATGGAGGATTCTGAGGTCATCCGGAAATTTCGTCTGGATCGACCAACCCTGCATCGACTATGTGCCATGTTGGAACCCCACCTCCGTCCTCGCAGGGTGTATCCGACAGCATTCACCCCCACGGCTAAGGTGATGGCTGCACTGCATTTTTTCGCCACTGGGTCATTCCAGCACACAGTGGGCAGTGGAGGTGGGATGTCCCAGCCCATGTTCAGCATGGTGCTGAGGGATGTACTGGCAGCCATGATGCTGTACAGGAACAGGTACATCCGATTCCCCAGGGCACGTGAGTTGGCGGCAGTGAAGGGTGCATTCTATGCCCTTGGACGGATCCCACACGTTGTTGGTGCCATTGACTGCACCCATGTTGGCCTTGTCCCACCACAGGCCACTGAGCAGCTCTTCCGCAACCGGAAGCACATGCACTCCCTGAATGTGCAAGTGGTGTGCCTTGCGGACATGGTCATCTCCCACGTGTGTGCAAAGTTCCCAGGCTCGGCCCATGACGCGCACATCATGCGAAACAGCATATTACCACGACTGATGACCAATATGCAACAGGACCGTGGCTGGATAGTCGGTGAGTATGTGGAGTTGTGTAGCGTGCTGGCTTAAGGATGCTGTCTACTGTCCTGTTTGAATTGCAACGGTTCTCTGTGTCCCCCACGCCCAGGTGACTCGGCTTACCCGAATGGGCCCTGGCTGCTCAGTCCATTACGAAATCCTCGGACCCCAGCAGATGACCGCTACAATGAGGCACATGGGAGGACCAGACGTGTGGTCGAGCGTACCTTTGGCCTCCTCAAGTCCAGGTTCAGATGCCTGGACCGCACCGAGGGTGCGCTGGCGTACTCCCCACAGAAGGTGTGCCAGATAGTGGTGGCTTGCTGCATGCTGCACAATCTGGCCATTCGAAAGCAGATCCCCCTAATTGTGGATGACGGAGATCAACCAGGGCCCCAGCCTGCACACCAGGACAGCTCCAGTGAAGAGGACAGTGGAGAGGATGAAGCTGTGAATGTGCGTCAGCAGCTCATCGCCCGCTACTTCACTTGACGGTGAGTGACCATGTACGACGGCTGATGTGGCTGTAGTTGTGCAGGTGTATGTGTGCTCTGTTACTGGGGCCTTTTGTTCACTGAGTGCTGTGTGTCAATGGTCCATGTCCAGGTTGGTATGCCACTGTCAGTGGCTGTAGCATTGTGCCCTGTTGCTCTCAGAGATGTGTGTGCATTGCTTGTAGTTGGTGACAAGTACTGTGTGATGAGTGTGTGACACACTCATTGAATGTACTCTTGTTCTGTTTTTCACCCCTAGGTCCCTGCAGCCTCTCCTGTCCCATCGACATGCCACACAGCAGATGCTATTCTGCTCATGGTGGCGATTGCACATCGTGGAATAAACCCAGGACACATTAAGCCGATTGTGATCAAGGTGTATTTATTAACAGCGGTGACATGTGATTGTGTGCAAGGTGATGACAAATGTGGTGCATGCTGTGACAATGAGTTGACGGTCATGGCTGCGTGATGGTCAAGGTGTACCCATGGAGTTCTATGTCCACAGTCCAACAGACACATGCCATTCACATGGCAGTGTGGGCTAGGATCGTATTCCAAGTCAATGCAGTAGGTGGTCAAGGTGGCTGGCTGACTCACTGGCGTTTGGTGCGGGCGAAGTCCTCTCTGGACACCTGTTTCCACTTCGGACGGCCCCTTCCACGTTTGGGAGGGGGGATGTTGATGTTCCGCTGGTGGTGGTTGAGGAGTGCTCACTCGCTGTGGACGCAGGGGAACGCGATGCTGCACGAACCTGCGCCACAGCAGGTGGTGGCGGAGGTGGTGTTGCTGGCCTTGCTTGTGCCCTCCCCCACCACCAGCTGGCCCATGAGGTCCGCGATTTGGGCCATGTGGGCGTCCATGGACCTCAACACCGCAAGGACCTCCCGCGTGTCGCTTGCCGACCTGGCCCATTCGCCTTGGGCCTCCTCATAGGCCCCAAGGACTCTGTCGATTGGCGGCAGGGCTTGGCTCCCAGGCACAGTTGGCGTTGGCCTGGCCCTGCTCCTCCTACCAGTACTGCTGCCACCGACCTGCCCACTAGCCACATTGCTCACCACGGTCCTCGCTGTGGCTCCCAGGGTGGACCCAGTCGGCCGGACCACCACTTGCGCTGGGGCTGGGGCCAGTGATGACGTGGTGGTGGTTGCGGCAGTGGGAGTGGCCGCAACGACCGTGGGAGTGGCCGCCACAACAGTGGTAGTGGCCGCTACGACAGTGGCAGCAGGGGGCTGTGAGTGGTCATCAGCCCTGGATGATGGGTTGGTGGGTGGGAGGGTGCCTGGGGTGCGGTTGGGCCCTGCCACACCAGATGGGCCTGCTGGGTGGTCCTTGTCCGAATCGGAGGACAGATCCTCCACATCCGTGAGTCCTTGTTGGGGGCTTGCAGGCTGGCTGTGCTGGCTGCTGTCTCCATCTCCAGCATCCAGCAGTTCGTCACCTGTGGGGGAATGAGATATGTTATTGTGTTGCACATGACAAAGTATGTATAGGTTGTCTGACATACACAGTTCGTGCACAGTCGTGCACAGGTTTCCCGGAGCCGTGTGTGTGGCTGTGCTATTTGTTGTTGTGTGGGCATGCCAATGGGACTGTGTGCTGTGGACATGTGGCATGGGACGGATTGGCAATGCCGATGGGTGTGTTGCTGTGCTCCTGCTTTTTGTGGCTCTGGTGTATGCGGACTCCAGACCCATCGTGGAGGTTGGTTTGTACTATGCTCTTGGGGTTCAAATGTAACGCTTCGAAACGCAGATGGCAAAATGGGGGTCAGCCCCCTGAAACGCATTTGAGATGAACTATGCTTTGGGGGTTCATATGGAACGCTTAGAAACGCAGATGGCATAATGGGGGTCAGCCCCCTGAAACGCATTTGAGATGAACTATGCTTTTGGGGTACATACTGTGTGCCATGGGTGCAGAACGTGACATGTGTTGTGGCAACATGACAGTGCATGGTCTGAGGTGTGTGTATGTCTGACATACCCTGCATATTTGCTGTCTGTTGTGATTTCTGGCCATGTAATTGGACGCATTGTTATGAGTGAGTGATGGTTGTGTGCCACACGACGTATTGCAGATGGTCCAATTCCTTGGTGTGCGTGCTGCCCTGTGCCATGTGCATCAATGCAGTGCTCGGGGGTGTGTGGCCCATGTTATGTGTGTTGTTGCTCACAGTGTGACGTGCGCTTCATTCACTTCTGGCACATGATTTGTCATGGGCATGTTTCTTTGCGTGACTACTGTATGTGGACCAGCTGTTCGGATGACATACCTTTCATGTGACTGGGGCTGACGGATGAGATGGATGGTATGTTGTATGTGCATTGTGTGTCTGTGTGTTTGATGGGTCCAGTGGTGTTCGTGTGCATTTATGTTGTTCCACGCTGTTGCGTCTAGTGTGGTATGTCTTACATGGGCGTAGTTGTGGGATGTGTGGTTGACAGGCAGTAGGGGCTACATGGACAGGACTTCGATGGTGTTGCAGTTGTGTGTGATGGGTTGCACTGTGCCTGCCGTGTGGTTCTGTGATCAGTGTGACTTGTGCATGCAGACGTGGCTCCTTGGGTGTTGCTGTGTCTGTGATGGGTCATGTGGGGTGTGACTCTGTGGTTCATGTCCGTGTGCACATTGTTCACATGGTTGTGGCAGGGAGCAGTGCTGCGTGTTCCTCTGCTACTTGACATGTCCCATGTGTTAGTCGTAATTCAGTCCTCATGCCTCCAGTCACCCCGCCCTGTCCAGTTTCCCATCTGCAGGTTGTTTTTGAGCGTGCACTGGACTGGATGCAACATGGTTATGGGCGGGGGGTGCTCCATGTTGCAGGTCTGTGGGGGTGGGGGCGGTGTTATGGGTCGTGGTGATGGCTGGACACCCACTGACACCGTTTGTCCTGGGGCGGGATGTCTACCTGTCGGCTGCTGGTGTGCACTGCAGTGGCTGCTACGTGGGTGTGGGCTGTGGGGGTGCTCCGCCTTGCTGTGCTGTAGGACTAGGGGCCTGGTGGGTGTTGTACTTCAGCTGTCCCCCCTCCCACCCACTGCCTTTGTGTTGCGGCTACTTACCTGTTACTTGTCGGTTGGTGCAGCTACGGCTGCCACATGGGTGTGGGGGTGCTCGTTGTGGCACTTCTGGAGTACTAGGGGACCTGTTGGTAGTTACGTGGCTGGCTGGGTGTACACATGCCCCCATGGATTTGTTAGTTGATATGTTTGGGCTGTGTGTGTGGTGGTGCCTGTTGCATGTGTGTGTGATGTGTTGTGTATTGTGTACTGGACATGGGGGTGTTTGTCCCTCGGAGCTATGGCATGGTGGTAGTGTATGTGAGTACATAGCGGTGTGCTGGTATACATTTGTTTGTACTTACCAGCCTCCACTCCCCTGGTAATCCGGTGAGGATCTCCGGATGGATGATGACTCGCACCTTCTCCTCCCACGCTTTGAAGGTCTTGTAATGCGCGGGATTCCCTCCGCCAGTCGTGGCAGCCAGCTCTCGATTTTTGCTCTCCTTCTTCTTGACCAGGCTTTTGATGTCGTTCCACCGTTTGTTTATCTCTCCTCTGTTTCTGGGTACGGTCCCGACTGCATTGACCTGGTCTACAATTCTGTTCCACATTCTGTTTCTGGTGGCTAGTGGTGTGTGCTGGACCTGGTTGCCATAGATTTGTGTGTGCACCTTGACGATCTCGTCGACCATGACCGTCAGCTCAGTGGAAGTGAACTTGGGCATTCTGTATGATGCCATGGTGTTTGTGGTGCTGGTGCGGTGTGTGATGTGTGATGTGCAGGGGGTTTGTGGTGCCGGTGTTTGGTGGTGGTGGTGGTGGTGGGTGTGATGTGTGCGTATCTGTGGTGTGCTGCTGTCCTTGCTGTGTCACTGTGTCCTCTCCTCTCCTCTCTGCTTTGCAATGTTGCAAGGGGTTGTGGTCTGTGGAGGGGCTGCTTTTGTACTTACCTGTTTGGGTGTGTCCAGATGGTCTGTTGTTTTCAGGTGTGTTGTGGCTGGTGTTCTGGGCTTTGTAGTTTATTTGTTTGTCCAGGGGTGGTGTGTTTTCGGGATGTGTACTTTGTCTGTGTATTTGTGCGTGGGTTGCTGTGTGGTCTTGTTTGCCATGTTGTGTGTGTTTGTTTGAGTCCGCGGCTGTTTCTGTGCAGGGACGTGGCCGCCATGGCTTCTGCCGTGTCCATTTTCTTCAGTGTTGTTTCGGGTGGCGGGCGGTGTATTTGTTGTTTTTCCGCGCTCATGTCGGTGCGATCGTAATTTCACGTGCGGTGTCTCGACCGTGAGGGCGGGCGGTTTTGTGTTGTCGTGCGTCTTTCCGTCCGTGGCGGGCGGTTTGACTCCGACTCGGGCAAGGGCGGGCGGTATTTTGTGTGTTTTTTCCGCCGCTGGCGGTTTTCGGTTCGAGGCATCATGATTGCTGGGTCGGTATTCAGAAGGTGTAGGCGGGCAGATTTTTGCCGCTTTCATGGGTGGCGGATTTTTTTACGCCCGGTATCGTAATGGGCCTTATAGTTTGTTAAAATATCGAATTTTTTTAATGTATTAAAAGTAATGTAAAATTAATAAAATAATAAATATAATTAACTGAAATATACTTAAAAGTACTTAACCTTAAAATTAATAAATAATTAATGTAAGTTATAAAAAAATAAACATACATTTTTAAATACATATATATATTAACTTAATATTAATAAAAAATATTCAATATTTTTAGCGTACGATAGCGGGAGGGTAAAATTTACTATTATCACTCCAGAGAGTGCAACAGTAAGGAAAGCGTTGGATAGCGTAGAGGTAAAAATTACTATTTCCACTCCAGTGAGTGCAACAGTAGGGAAAGCGTTGGATAGCATAGGGGTAAAAATTACTATTCCCACTCCAGAGAGTGCAACAGTAAGGAAAGCGTTGGATAGCGGAGGGGTAAAAATTACTATTCACACTCCAGTGTGTGCAACAGTAGGGAAAGCGTTGGATAGCGTAGGGGTAAAAATTACTTTTCCCACTCCAGAGAGTGCAACAGTAGGGAAAGCGTTGGATAGCGGGAGGGTAAAAATGACTATTTCCACTCCAGTGAGTGCAACAGTAGGGAAAGCGTTGGATAGCGGGAGGGTAAAAATTACTATTCCCACTCCAGTGAGTGCAACAGTAGGGAAAGCGTTGGATAGCGGGAGGGTAAAAATTACTATTCCCACTCCAGTAAGTGCAACAGTAGGGAAAGCATTGGATAGCGTAGGGGTAAAATTACTATTCCCACTCCAGAGAGTGCAACAGTAAGGAAAGCGTTGGATAGCGTAGGGGTAAAAATTACTATTCCGACTCCAGTGAGTGCAACAGTAGGGAAAGCATTGGATAGCGTAGGGGTAAAAATTACTATTCCCACTCCAGAGAGTGCAACAGTAAGGAAAGCGTTGGATAGCGTAGGGGTAAAAATTACTATTCCCACTCCAGGGACTGCAACAGTAGGGAAAGCGTTGGATAGCGTAGGGGTAAAAATTACTATTCCCACTCCAGTGAGTGCAACAGTAGGGAAAGTAATGATTTAATATTTAAATAAAAATAAATTAATTATCAATACCAATAAAAAATTAATTAAAATTAATTACCAACTACAAAATATTTAATAATTAATTAATTATAAATACCAATAAATATTATTTATTAAAAATTAATTACCTATTAATAATTAATCAACAACCAATTAGTTTTCAATACCAAAAATGTAATAAGTAATAAACAAATTACCAATTAATAATTAATTAACAATAAATTAATCAATACACAAAAAGAATTTCAATAATTACTTAATTACAATTAAATTACTTCCCACCCTATTCCCCTATAAACCCACAACCCACTCGGAATAATAAATTAATACAATTAACATAATTATCAATTAATCAATTAATAAAAATGAATTACCAATTAATAAAAATTAATTAACAATTAATAATTAATTAACAATAAATTAATTATCAATACCAATAAATAAAAATAAATATTTTCTTAATTACAATTAAATTACTTCCCACCCTATTCCCCTATAAACCCACAACCCGCTCCGAATAATAAATTAATACAATTAACATAATTATCAATTAATCAATTAATAAAAATTAATTACCAATTAATATAAATTAATTACCAAATAATAATTAATTAACAATAAATTAATTATCAATACCAATAAATAAAAATAAATATTTTCTTAATTACAATTAAATTACTTCCAACCCTATTCCCCTATAAACCCACAACCCGCTCCGAATAATAAATTAATACAATTAACATAATTATCAATTAATCAATTAATAAAAATTCATTACCAATTAATAAAAATTAATTACCAATTAATAATTAATTAACAATAAATTAATTATCAATACCAATAAATAAAAATAAATATTTTCTTAATTACAATTAAGGGGCACATTGCGATACCCGGCGTAAAAAAATCCGCCAGGCATAGAAGCGGCAAAAATCCGCCCGCACACACCGCCTGAACACCGACCACGCCATTATGAGTACACAAACTGAAAACCGCCATCGGCGGAAAAATCATACAAAATACCGCCCGCCATCGTCCGAGTCGGAGTCAAACCGCCCGCCACGGACGGAAACACGCACGACAACACAAAACCGCCCGCCCACACGGCCGACACACCGCACGTGAAATTACGATCGCACCGCCATGAGCGCGGAAAAACAACAAATATACCGCCCGCCAGCGCAAACAACGCCGATGAGAATCGACACGGCAGAAGCCATGGCGCCCACGTACCTGCACAGAAACCATCCGCACACAAAACCAATAGCACACAACATGGCCAACAAGTCCACACAGCAAGGCACGCACAAATACACAAGCACAGTACACATCCCGAAAACACCCCCCGGACAAACAAAAAATACAAAGGCCAGAACCCCAGACACAACACACCTGAAAACAACAGACCATGAGGACACACCCACATAGGTGAGTACAAAAGCAGCACTCCCACAGACCACAACCCCTTGCTACATTGCAAACCAGAGAGGAGAGGAGAGGACACAGTGACACAGCAAGGACAGCAGCACACCACAGAAACGCACACATCACAACCACCACCACCACCACCACCAAACACCGGCACCACAAACCCCCTGCACATTACACAACACACACCGCACCAGCACCACAAACACCATGGCACCACAAAGGATGCCCAAGTTCACGCCCATGGAGCTGACGGTCATGGTCGACGAGATCATCAAGGTGTACCCACAAATCTATGGGAACATGGTCCAGCACACACCACTAGCCACCAGAAACAGAATGTGGACCCGGATCGTAGACCAGGTCAATGCAGTCGGGACCCTGCCCAGGAACAGAACCGAGATTAACAAACGTTGGAATGACGTCAAGAGCCTGGTCAAGAAGAAGGAGGGCAAAAACAGAGAGCTGGCTGCCGTCACTGGCGGAGGGAATCCCGCGCTCTTTAAGACCTTCAAAGCGTGGGAGGAGAAGGTGCGAGTCGTAATCCATCCGGAGATCCTCGCCGGATTAGCAGGGGGAGTGGAGGCTGGTAAGTACAAACTAATGTATACCAGCACACCGCTATGTACACACATGCGCAACCACCATGCCACAGCTCCCAGGGACAAACACCCCCATGTCCAGCACACAATACACAACACATCACACGCACATGCAACAGACACTACCACACACAGGCCAAACCGAACAACTGTAAGATGCGTGGGGACATGTGTACACTAAGCCAGCCACGTAACCACCAACAGGTCCCCAAATATGCCAGAAGCGCTACAACGAGCACCCACCACACCCATGTGTCCGCCACAGCTGCACCAACTGACAAGTAACAGGTAAGTGGCAGGAACACAAAGTGCAGTGGGTGGGACGGTGGACAGCCCAAGTACAACACACACCAGGCCCCAGTCCCACAGCACAGCAAGGAGGAGCATCCCCCACACCCCACACCCACATGTCAGCCACCGCAGTGCACAACGACAGCCGAAAGGCAGACATCACGGTCCACAGCAATCGGTGTCAGTGGGTGTACAGCCACCCCCACGACCCACTACACCCCCCACCCCCACAGACCTGCAACATGGAGCACCCCCGCTAAGAGCCATGTGGCATCCAGTACAGTGCACGCACGAACAACTTGCAGGTGGGAAACTGGACAGGGCTGGATTACTGGAGGCATGAGGACCATAACACCACCAACACATGGGACATGTCACGTAGCACACGAACACGCAGCACCGCCCACCGTCACGAACAAGTGAACAATGTGCACACGGACATGAACAGCAGACTCACACCCCACATGACCCATCACAGACATAGCAACACCCAAGGAGCCACGTCTGCATGCACAAGCCACACTGAATATAGTCCCACACGGCAGCCACTGTGCAACTCATCACACACAACCGAAACACCATTGAAGTCCTGTCCATGTAGCCCCTACTGCCTGTCAACCACACACCCCACAACTACGCCTATGTAAGACAAACAACACTAGACGCAACAGAGCGGAACAACAGAAATGCACACGAACACCACTGAACCCATCAAACACACAGACACACCATGCACATACAACATACCATCCATCCCATCCGTCAGCCCCAGTCTCATGAAAGGCATGTCATCCGCACAGCTGCCACACATACAGCAGTCACGCTAAGACACATGCCCATGACCAACCATGTGCCAGAAGTCAATTAAGCGCACGACACACTGTGAGCAACAACACACAACATGGGCCACCCCCCCGAGCACTGCAGTGATGCACATGGCACAGGGCAGCACGCACACCAAGGAGATGGGACAACTGCAATACGTTGGCTGGCACACAACTATCACTCACTCATAACGATGCGTCCAATGCCATGTCCAGTAACCACAACAGACAGCAAATATGCAGGGCATGTCAGGCATGCACACACCTCAGACCATGCACTGTCATGCTGCCACAACACATGTCACGTTCGGCACCCATGGCTCACAGCATGTACCCCAAAAGCATATACCCTCCCAAATGCGAATCTGGGGCATGGCCCCCATGTTGCCATATGCGTTCCTAAGCGTTCCATTTGAACCCCAAAAGCATATTCCCTCCCAAATGCGAATCTGGGGCATGGCCCCCATGTTGCCATATGCGTTCCTAAGCGTTCCATTTGAACCCCAAAAGCATATTCCCTCCCAAATGCGAATCTGGGGCATGGCCCCCATGTTGCCATATGCGTTCCTAAGCGTTCCATTTGAACCCCAAAAGCATATTCCATCCCAAATGCGAATCTGGGGCATGGCCCCCATGTTGCCATATGCGTTCCTAAGCGTTCCATTTGAACCCCAAAAGCATATTCCATCCCAAATGCGAATCTGGGGCATGGCCCCCATGTTGCCATATGCGTTCCTAAGCGTTCCATTTGAACTCCAAAAGCAAAGTACAAACCAGACCCAGGATGGGCCAGGAGCCCGCATACACCAGAGTCACAATGAGTAGGGGCAAAGCAACACACCCATCGGCATGGCCAATCCGTCCCATGCCACATGTGCACAGCACACAGTCCCATTGCCTAGCACACACACCTACAGATGCCACAGCCACACACTCGCCTCCGGGAAACCCATGTACGAGATTGCACGAACTGCCAATGTCAGACGACTAATACATACTTCGCCAGGTGCAACACAATAACAAATCTCATTTTCTCCACAGGTGACGAACTGCTGGACGCTGGGGATGGAGACAGCAGCCAGCACAGCCAGCCTACAAGCCCCCAACGAGGACACACGGATCTGGAGGATCTGTCCACCTCTTCGGACACGGACCACCAAGCTGGCCCATCTGGCGTGGCAGGGCCCAGCCGCTCCCCAGGACCCCTCCTACCCACCAACCCATCATCCAGGGATGCTGAACAGTCCCAGTCCCCTGCTGCCACTGTCGTTGCGGCCACACCCACGGTCATTGCGGCCACTACCACTGCCGCAACCGCCACCATCGCCGCACCGACCACCACCGCCTCCACCACCACCACGTCTTCGCTGGCACCAGCCCCAGCGCAGGTGGTGGCCCGGC